>JAKLTH010000273.1:5640000-6000519 GCA_025175895.1 Wurfbainia villosa | reverse complement strand
GACTCTATTCTCCGAGTTGTGGTTCCTTTGTTTGGCTCACCAAAGCTAATCCTTTCCTAGTTTCTACTTATATGCTCTCGAGTCAGGTTCCTTGGCTCTACCCCCAGAGCTAATTCCTTTCCCCGGCCTCGATTTTATACTCATGAAATTTAGAGTCCTCTTCTTGCTGGTCCCAACCCCCCTATGTCTTGGTTTTCCACTCTTCCTTCTTTTATTCCTCTAGTTATGTTACGACAGTATCATTAGTCACCCCCTCAAAATAGTCACACTAATCATTTTGTCTGACTTCAATATCATGAACACCTTCTATTCACACTTTACTTCTACCTCGGCAATGACTTAACCAATTCTTGCTCCTTGCTTGGCCTTTCTTCACTCTTGGGTCGGGACCACCATTTTCTTTATTTATTTTAAGTGTACCTATCACACCACTGGACTAATGGACCCCGCCTTCTTACCCTAAAGGAATATTGAAGGCTTAAACCTCCCCGAAGCCCCGCATTCTTGTCATAACTTCATCTTCCTCGATTCCAACTCTTCTTCTCTCGTTCAATAACCATCATCCGCAGATGTCTTGCTCCTCGGTCTTCAGCCTCCAGACATTTCTTCCCTTCCGATAAGTACCACCTCTTAGCTACAAGTAAGTGATACTTTGCCTCCCTTGCTATGGCTCCTCCCTCTCAAAAACCTAGTGAAACTCCTTGGTACGAGACCACTCTTTCCCTCATAGATAACCGCCACTACTTCCGCGATGTTAGGGAACTATTCATGGACCCATCTATCAAATGCGTTTTCGCCTCACCTCCCTATTGGCCACATCCCCCCCTCCCCCCCCCCCCCCCCCCCATCACTGTTTCTTTCTAGATAAGTTAGGAAATGGTTTTCTACTTCCTGTACCCCCTATTTATTTCAAACTTTTAGATTTCTATAAGATAGCTATCAATCATTTAGGCCTCAATGCCTTCCGACTATTGACAGGCACCGTCATAGTCTTCAAACACCTAGTGCTTCCTCTATCCCCTATAGTATTCCACTGTCTATTCCAATTGAAGTCTTCAAAGATAGATATCTTTTACTTTGTTAGCCGTCCTGATTGTCAATTCTTTACAAACATTCCCTCTTTCCATAAGGGTTGGAGGGAGTTATACTTCTTCGCCCGACTTCCACTCCTCTTCCCTATTCCGAAACATAGAAGACCATCCTTCTCGACTTGCCCCCCTTCCAAGATTTTCAGCTCAAATGATCCTTTGCTAAGGTCCACAAGGTGTTGCGGGACCATCACTATAACTCTGACCTCCTATTGGATTCCCACCTTCTCAGTCGCCATGGATTTTGCCCCTTCCACCTGGACGACATGATTCTGATAGGTGGGATATTGCCCCAAAACATCTCAATGTTGCAAGTCTTACCATTACCTCGTATTTACTAACCTTTTGTATTACTATTTGTTATTTGGTATACCATGTTCTCCATACGATTTGATGCAAAGGGCCATAGTAAGCACGGAGAAGGCTATAGCTGAGAAAGCCAAGGGAAAGCGCAAACGAGGGAAATCTCCTATGACCCCTTTTTCCCCTCCTCTCAATTTGACCCTCAATACAACCCTTATTCCTCCTGAAAAACCCTTCCTTACTCTGTCAGCTTCGAAGGATCTCCCTCTGGCCTTCACCTCCTAGAAAACTCCTCCGTCATATGTGAGGTCCGACCACCTCCACAATTCTTCCTACAGTTTCTCCCTCTCAATATCCCATCCCTCCTCCTCTCCGTCGTCGTCTACGCCGATCGATGCCTTCCCACTCCCAACCCCTCTGAGGAGGATCTTGACGTTTCCAGAGACTCTTCCCTTAGACGCGAAAAGAGTTCTCCAATTTTATTTTCTTCCTCAATTCCCTCTCCCTCAGGTGTGGGGATTGACCCTCTCTTATCTACTTCACCATCAATTCCACCCTCCGTTGAACCACCTACAATTTCATCCCCTTGTCACCCTACTCTTTTCGAGCCTTCCCCTTCTAGGGGTGAGCCCCCTCTTCCAAGGGGAGATATTCTCCCCCTCAATCCCCTCACCATCACTCTTCGGTTAGTTCTTAGGCTCCGCATTCCTCAATAAGTAAAACTGTTCGACCAATCAGGAGTGCAATGCCCCTTTGAATGTTTGAGGGCAAACTTATCAGAGGTACTCCCTCTTAACCCTACTGCACTTAAACTACCTTAACGTCTACTTCTAAAAACTTCCCCTCTCGTTGCATAGATAGCCACTAATTACAATGAGACAGTTCATCACTTGGCAGTCAACTATGGCAGCTTGACACACTAGCTCCGAGACTTAGTTGAAACAAATGACCCAACAAATAGTTGAAGGCCAGCAGCGAGAAACTACTTTAGCCACCTATGAGAAAAACTGGAAAGCTTCCTGTGATGAACTAAAGACTCAACTGACCGCGGCAGGGCGCGCCTAAGAAGAAGCTCTTCGGGAAGTTGATTCCCTTCGTGCCCAATTATTCCTTCAAACTGAACAAATTCAGCGTGGTAATGTCATGGCTCAAGAGCTATCAGGCTGTCAAATTCAATTAGGGAAAACTCAAGCTAGGAGATCTGAATCTTTCGCCGAGCTGCCAAGAGCCTAGTCTACCACCAAAACTCTAGAAGCCTCTCGGGAATCATATTTGACCCAACTGGACTGTCTTCTTCTAAGGTATCCACAATTATAAAATAAATTGAATTTTGCATCCATGAGAATTTCAATCTCTCTGGGCTAAAATCTTCTGACCAAGATCCTCGATCATCACTGATACGATTCGGTTGTAGTTTCTTTTCATTGAGTTCTCTCGGAGAGCTTGTTTACCTTGTCACAATAATAATCCTATCAAAGTCAACACAGTTAGACAACCACTAATGCTCTGACTACGAGTTCCTTCGATACTTATGTCAAACAGAAGAAGATGAAATATGAGAATATAAAATGTAGCTAGTAGAAAAATATGATTAAATAGTTCTCTTTATCTCAACCGATCTTTATATAGGGTTTGCGTCTCACCTTCTTATCCTCCACTAGCCATGTCATATGACGGGATTTTAAAAAATAACTGTTGCAGAGAATCTTCACTTGGCTCTCCATGTATCCTAATAATATCATTGAGATAGATAATTAAGAAATAAATATGACAGTTATTGAAAGAATACGTGATTCTCGATCGAATGATCCTCGATTACGAGCCTCTCGAAAGGTCCAACCTTAAACTTCTCCGTATCAATCACTCAGAGTTGTGGCTCTGATATAAAGTTGTCAATTACCGCTATTGACGTGACATGTGGCGGCAAGTGGGATTCGCAACAAGCATTCGGACTATATCAGAAGTACGACATCGACGTCATTGCTGCCACGCTTCCATCGGACATACCGATCACAATGCAACATGACAACTCACATGGACAACATTAATATTCGTCGTTGTAAGAGGGTAGGTGAATAGCGACAAAGGCAACACTCTCAAGTGCACATAACTCTTCTCCCTCTCTATTTTGTTTGTCTCCCTTTTCAGCTTCATGCTCATTTGATCGTCGAAGGAATCAGCATTGATGTTGACTTGTAGACTTGTGATTTGCTCGAACGAATGATGAAGAGGACTCTGTCGTTCGGACCCACGCAGAGGAAGGCAGCAGCACCATCTATTCTCTCCTTGACCCTGTTTGGCTTCCCATTGCCCACTACACCTTCTTCGATCCTTACTCAGCTCCTCCAGCACCTTTAATTGGCAACGATATTTGCCCGTCTGATTGCTCTAGTAGACTTCAGTGGAGCTTTTTATGACCTCTCATGAGCCTAATGAAGGATTTTAATCCGGTTCATATAGCATATATGCACCTTCTCTTCTTGTACTGGTGCCCTCTAGAAGGCGCTCGATCCAACGGAGCTCCGTGAGATCGCGGATTGACCACATGGAGCATTATCTAGTGGAGATCGAATATTGCTAAAAGAAATAATTGGAAGATACTTTCCATGTATCATCAACGGCAAAAAAGCATAAATCGCTTTGTTATAACTTCCCTAAAAAAACCACCATCAAACAAATGAATCCCAATATCAGTTCCTTTTTTTTAAAAGATTTTCCTTTATTACTCATCTTGCACTATTGCAATATCTTCTATGAATTCTCACAAACATGTTATGTGATCATTTTGAAAATAAAATATAACATTTTAGTGGATTGTGTGGTGGCTATATATATACATTTATACAAACATCAGCAGAAATATGTTTCGAAAACAAAAGCTACACACAACTGTCTCCAGCAAATGTAGTGCAAATAATGTCACCAAGAGTTCTTAATTAGATAACATAATCAATTATATTCACTTACATACTCGCCTTCTACCAAAAAATATCAAATTGATGAGGAGTCATGTTTTAATTGTTATCCTTATAATTTATTCCAAAAAAAGAAAACAGAAGTCTTAGACGTCGTTAAGATATCTGTTGAGAATTCTTTCTACATTTGGTGGGCTACACGTTAAGACTATAACACAAATTTGTCAAATAATTAGTCCAATAAAGCGATCTAATTAATATTGTATTATATAGGCTGATTTAATGGATGCGGATTTTATGTATGTTAATTCATTTTTCTATTATTATTAATGGATTGATAACGAAATTAAATCTAAAACTATAAATGAGGTTGTGGTCTCTGTACGTAGGGAGATTCATCTTTCATCCCATCCGAGAAAAGGAATGCGACTGTAGTCGCCCATGGAAGATCGAGTTCCGCTGTGTTTCCTTGATCCTCAGCTTGATCAGGTGGCATCAAGTCAATGGCGACGAACATTGATTCAGGTTCTCTTTACTGTATTCATCACTTTCTATTTTGCATATTTGCTAGCTATACATTTTGATGATGCTACGAACCAAATCAGAACCAACTCCTCCGAAGCATCGAATTGGACTTGGTGGAAGAAAAGCGGGAGATGGCACGGAGGCGAGCGGAATTCTACAAGCAAAGAGTGCAGCGATCCTTTAATAAGAAGGTGATGCCTCGAAGATTTCAAGAAGGGGATTGAGTTTTGCGTAAGGTTAATTCCGCTGGAGATCCCGGAAAGCTAGCTCCAAACTGGGAAGGACCCTATGAAATAACGCGCTGCGTAGCAGGGTCAGCATATTATCTGAAAGATGACCAAGGCAAAGAGCTTCCACGACCTTGGAACGCCCTTCATTTAAAACTTTTTCACATTGTATGAGAAATATGGAATGGAAGAAGAGAAATTATGAGACTCCGAAGGGGGTACTTCTTAAATTGATTACATTAATTAGATGCCGAGTACTCCGAAGGGGGAAGGTCGACGGGACTATAACTGCAATTAAGAGGGTCCGAATCCCCGGGCGATGATAGAAAAAGGTATGTTCGGATCAAATTACAGTCCTTGTGAAGACAGAGACCTTACTTCTACGAGAAAAAGACAAAAACAAACATCAAGTCCCCCCCCTCGTCTTTATTGATATATTTGAAATGATTACATTAATTTGATCTATACAGATTTTCTCTGATTACTCCTAATCAAACGAAGCGGGAGAGGTCTCTTTGGGGAGAGAGGGCGCCAAGATGACCTTGAAGCGCTCGCCTTGAGACGGAGGAAGAACTGATGGACCTTCATCGGACGGGGGAGGATGAGCTTCCGCCGGGGGGACTGGGATGAAAGCCAGCGCTGGTGGGAGTGGAGGAAGTTTGGCAGCGGCATGGGAGTCTCCCACTGTATACTCCCATGTGAAGGGAGGATTCCACACTCTATTGCGGAAGGAAGGGAAGGGAGCACGAAAGGACCTCCCTGTAGGAGGGGTTGGAGTTGGAGTGTGAGGCGGAAAAGGAAGAGGACGAAAAGCTGAAGTGGCAGTTGAGCGGGTCTCCGAATCTTCAGTGTCTTCAGAAACCCAGTCCTGCAACTCGAAAGATTCTGAATTGGAAGAAATTTCGATGGGGTGTCCCTCCGAAGCCATGATAGTGAGATAGGGGAACGAAGACATGGAGGGCAAGGATTTATAATGGAAGAAAAGCGACAGCAGAAGTTCTTGGGAAGGGGAAGAAGAAAGAGGCGTGTCTGATTTAAAGCGATAAAGGAATGGGGAAAACCAATAGGCAAAAGTCACTTAAAGCAAATCTCCGAGCCGAAATCGGGACGGGTGTGAATAATATCAGGCAAGATACTTCAAGCGGATTCCCGAACCGAAATTGGGGCAGAGGTGAATCATGTTATTCGAGATCTCTCCAATAAGCCCGAACCAACGAGGCGATTGCGCCATACGATACGGGAAAAGAGATAACGATATAAAAAGAAGGAGTCCAAAATTGGTCCAGAATTCCCGACCTGTCAAGAAACATAACAAGACGATGATAACTAAACATATGGACAAATTCATCATTCAGAAGCAAAAGAAAAACTATTGACAAAATTATCAAAAAGGAGAATAGTAGAAATTACAACTCAAAAAGTTCGGGCGAATACTTAGCTAGCGCCTCCGTGGGATCTAAATAGCTAGTGTCCGTGTCAGGAGGCGGGTATCCTTGTTCGACATTTTGAGCCGAGGACCCCTCAAAACCTAGTATAAATAAGTCTACCCCCTTCTTGACATAGCGTCCTTTGAGGTCGACTTCTTGCTCCTTCAGTTGGTCCTGATATTGAACCACCTGAGCTTGACTTTTTGCCAATTCAGCCGCCAAAGCATCTCTGTCGGTGGCTGCCTTTATAGCTTGCTGCCCTAAGGATGAAAGAGCTTCTAGGTACTCCTGGTGGAGGGTAGACTGTTGCTGAGCCACCGGCGATAGGGTGTGAGAAAGAGCTGCCACCATGGAGGAAAGCTCCTGACATTTCGCTGTACAGGATTCCTTGGTGGTTTCCCATGCTTGACGTTCCAATTCAAGCCGGTGCCGCTCTTGCTGAAGCTGCATAATAGTAGTTGAGGAGTCAGCAGCCTTGGTCATGGCGTCCCAAAGAGATCCCTTGTACTCCCCCAGTTCACGGGTCAGGACGTCTACCTGCGATTATTTGGATCAGAAAAGAGTTTGTTAAGTTCTTCATTTTTTCGTTGCAGCTCCTCTTTCTCGCTTCGGACCAAGGCTAGTTGTATCATGACATCTTCACACTGGCCCCTGAAGTCCGCCTCCTTGGCCTCTTGCTCGCTTGCTTAACGAGCAGAGCTCCTTTTGTTGTGATACGGCGGCAAAATGGCGAGTTTCCACACTAGATTGGAATTGGGCCAGCTGAACCACCATTTTGTTATGTTGGGTGGAAGCCTAAATGGAAGGAAAAATTATCAGTATATATCGGCATAGAGAGATACTCATAATGAAGAGGAGAAAAAGAAAGAGTAGATACCTCTGCCAACAGTTTGCTCACTTGTTCGCACGGGCTTTGTATGCCCGACTGATTAAAGAATTTTACCTCCGAAGGGTGCCGAATCTTCAGCAGGGATCCCAGAGTGGCCTTCGGAGGAACGGGAAGGGAAAGATCCTCCCCTTCCGAAGAAGATGGGGGCCTGATACGACGAAGGGGGGTAGGAGCAGCTCTTGAATCGGAAGGTACCTGAGCTTGGAGGGACGCCGCATGAGGAGGTGAGAGTGAATTTTGTGCAGATGGGGAGGATTGAAGAAACTGGGAGGGAGAATCCCCTCCTCGAGGAGAGGGAGAAAGGGCAGATGAGGTAGTGCCTCCTCTTCCTGGCTCATAAATGGTTAGAGGCTGAGACGCCGGTTAGTCTGAGGGCGAGGGGAGACAAGCCGATGAACTTGGGGCTCCTTTCTTGATGAGCCGCAGCTTTTTTCGGGGGGATGACGGAGCGGCTACTGATTTGCCTCTCTTAGTCGAGATTTTCTTCTTCTTGGTCGCCTCGATCGCCTCTCCTTCCACTAAAGCCTTCTGCATTAGATTATCTGCAAGGTATGCTGATAAGAAAGATGAATAACATAGAAAGGAAGTCATATTGCAGGGTAAGTATCATCCTACCTACAGCAACCGAAGTCGTCAAAGATATAGGAGACAACCCAAAATGGCTTAAAAGAGGAGTTTCTATTAGATGGTTTGAGCAATAATGTAACTCTCCTAATACTCTACATACTTCCGGGAAGGGACATTTGGTCCTCATTTCCCGGAAGGGAGGCAATTCGGGAAGGGCTACCTTCCATGTATCAGAATAGGGTAGAGACTCGGGAAGCTGTACAAAGAAATACAATTCTTCCCAACCCTTGTGGGAAGTGGGCAGATTCAACAAAAATTGGCAGTTTGAATGGCTAGATAAATAGAAGAGACCTGCCTTGGAAGACTTTAATTGGAAGAAGCAATGGAATATTTTGGGGGTCAAAGAGAGGTTCAAGTGTTGGAACACTATGTGGGCTCCCGATAGAATTCGGAAGGAGTTGGGGGTGAATTGGTTCAGGGGTAGTCCGTAGAAGTTTAGAAGGTCCAAATAGACTGGTGGTTAAATAGCGCTCGGATAAAGGCATACGAACCAAATCAGAACCAACTCCTCCGAAGCATCGAATTGGACTTGGTGGAGGAAAAGCGGGAGATGGCACGGAGGCGAGCGGAATTCTACAAGCAAAGAGTGCAGCGAACCTTTAATAAGAAGGTGATGCCTCGAAGATTTCAAGAAGGGGATTGGGTTTTGCGTAAGGTTAATCCCGCTGGAGATCTCGGAAAGCTAGCTCCAAACTGGGAATGACCCTATGAAATAACGCGTTGCGTAGCAGGGTCAGCATATTATCTGAAAGATGACCAAGGCAAAGAGCTTCCACGACCTTGGAACGCCCTTCATTTAAAACGTTTTCACACTGTATGAGAAATATGGAATGGAAGAAGAGAAATTATGAGACTCCGAAGGGGGTACTTCTTAAATTGATTACATTAATTAGATGCCGAGTACTCTCCAAATTTCATTAAGGGGTTATTTACAAAAGCAATACAGTGTGGTTAATAAATCTTGAAGAAAAAAGAAAAGATGGAAAGGGAATTCCCGTTTCAAAACAGGCTATCATATTACAGCTTAAATCGGTCAGGAGGATAACGTTGAAAACCAGCCTCCCAATTTAAAGAAAAGGAAGGATAAGTTGGAGGAGGTAATCCTTGGTTAGCATACTGCTGAACCGCTTCATTAAATCCGTCCTGATAGGTGGCGCGCAGTAAAGTGATGAGTCTCTCCTGGCGGTGCGGACGGTCAGGGCTTCGCTCTCGATGCAGCCTCTCGCATTTTTCTTGTTGCTCTTGAAGTTTTCGACGCACGGCCACATAGCGTCGCGACACCTCCATAATAGCATCGGCTAGGATGGAAACATCATCGGCTCGGGAACCTTGGTCCTGCTGCACAAGGTGCGTCATCTCCACCATGTTCTGACGCATAGAAGCTGAGATCCCCTCCACTGCTTCAGAATAAGATCTGGTTCGGGCGAGTTCAGTGCTCAGCCTCTAGAGGGAAGTCTCTTGCCTGCGCAGACGAGCATGAGCATGCGCCCGGGAATTTATAAGGGATGAGTTTTCTTGTACCTCCTTGCACAAGCGGGTGCGAAGGTCCCCTATCTTATCCTGTGCTCGCTGGTATTGGACCTGAAGGCGAGTGATGACATCAGAATCATGTTGCTTCCCCTTGAGGAGTTCTGCTGTCTGCCCTTGGAGACGTATTAATTCTTGAGCCGAGGAAGACTCCTTATCGGGAGGGGCCAGTGGGACTTCCCGCTGAGGCACGGGTGGCTGCACACCTGGACGTTGCCGTTCTCTTAACGCCGCAATGGTATCAGCATCCTTCTGAATTTGTTGACGAGCCTCGGATAATTTCTCCTGGCACAAGTGCAATTGTTGTAACATGAGCCGTTCTCGATTTTGAGCAGTCGCTAAATCTTCCCGTTGTTGTCGCTCCCATTCTTGAGCTTGAGTCTGATATTGACGGAGGGAGCGATTCAACTCTTGATGATTGGTTAAGGTCTGCATGCCAGTTGTGAACAAGAAAATCAGCTAGTGAGACAAAGCTAAGAGAGCTAATCGAGAAAACATACCAAATCCAGAGCATGGCGTAGGCTTTCCATGCGAGGAACCACTTCCTCTAAGTTCAGGATCCGAAGACTCCGGGGAGAAAAGAAAGAAGATGGGACGGATGATACTGAGGTGGGAAGTTCACTGGGGAGGGGAAGAAGGGGAATGATATTTGGAAGAGGAGAGGGGCTCTTCCGGCGATGAGTGGAAGGGGAAGCTTGCGGTAAGGGGACATCGACCGCCATGGGTTCGGAGGAAGAATGGTATTCAGGGGAGAAAGAAGGCAAGGATGGGTCAGTCTCTGTCATCGGCTGACATGGAGGCGCATCCTCCCCAAGTTCATCCTCAGGTTGGGGTGGAGGAGAAGGCGACTTCTGAATATCGGTGGCAAAAGGAGAAAAAGTATGGGAGCTAGGGTTCGCAAATGCCGGGGAAATGGAGGAAGGAATAATGGTACCAATTCCCTCCGGGGTGGAAGTAACAAGAGATTCAAGGGGAGGAGAGGAAGACGGACAAGGTGAAGTAGCTGTGTTGGTGACCGGGGGAGGGGAAGAAGAGGTCGAAGCCGACGGCTGACCGGCTTTCCTCTTGCGATGTGGATAACGACCCGCTATCTCCTGGAAAAAGGTAGAGTGCATTTTGATGATCTAAGAATAAGGATTGGCGGAGGAACGAACAGACGAAGAAGAAGGAGATGAAAAGGCAAAGGGATGAAGATGGGCAGAGAAACGAAGGCAAAAGGATCCCCTATAAAGGGGAAGTGAGTGGGCTGATAATCGTTCTTGGGCTCCTCGCCTGTGATAAAAGCGGCCCTAAATGAAAGGGAAAGAAGGATTATTTTTCCTAAATGGATCGTTATGTGCTAGAGCCTTCACTTACATGGGAAGGGGCGGATATGGGCGTTCCCCCTTCAGAAGGCAAGCACAAAAGAGGAAGGGTATAAAAGCGTTGTCTCCTTTATATTGATGGCTTCGGGACTATATACATATAAATTTCTATCCCATGCGAGGCGCGGAAGATATCCTGTTGCGGTGGTGGAGCGGAAGAACCGAGACCCCTCGGTTATTATTTATTCTACATCTAAATTTCTATCCTGCAAAGGCGAGCGGAAGATATCCCGTGCGGTGGTGGAGCGGAAGAACCGAGACCCTCGGTTATTATTTATTCTACATCTAAATTTCTATCCCACGAGCGAGCGGAAGATATCCTCGTGTGGTGGTGGAAAGAACCGAGACCCCTCGCTATTATTTATTCTACATCTAAATTTCTATCCCGAGGCGAGCGGAAGATATCCCGTGCGGTGGTGGAGCGGAAGAACCGAGACCCTGCTATTATTATTTATGCTACATATAAATTTCTATCCTCGCGAGGCAGAGCGGAAGATATCCCAGTGCGGTGGTGGAACGGAAGAACCGAGACCCCTCGGTTATTATTTATTCTACATCTAAATTTCTATCCCCGCGAGGCAGAGCGGAAGATATCCCCGTGTGGTGGTGGAACGGAAGAACCGAGACCCCTCGGTTATTATTTATTCTACATCTAAATTTCTATCCCCGCGAGGCAGAGCGGAAGATATCCCCGTGTGATGGTGGAACGAAAGAACCGAGACCCCTCGGTTATTATTTATTCTACATATCTTCTGTGTGATGGTGGAACGAAAGAACCGAGACCCCTCGGTTATTATTTATTCTACATCTAAATTTCTATCCCCACGAGGCAGAGCGGAAGATATCCCCGTGTGATGGTGGAACGAAAGAACCGAGACCCCTCGGTTATTATTTATTCTACATCTAAATTTCTATCCCCGCGAGGCAGAGCGGAAGATATTCCTGTGCGGTGGTGGTGGAGGAAGGCAGAGACCCTCGGTTATTATTATTTATGCTACATATAAATTTCTATCCCCGCGAGGCAGAGCGGAAGATATTCCCGTGCGGTGGTGGAACGGAAGAACCGAGACCCCTCGGTTATTATTATTTATGCTACATATAATTTATCGCAGAGCGGAAGATATCCCGTCGGTGGTGGAGCGGAAGAACCGAGACCCTCGATTATTATTTATTCTACATCTAAATTTCTATCCTCGCGAGGCGAGGAAGATATCCGTGCGGTGGTGGAGCGGAAGAACCGAGACCCTCGGTTATTATTTATTCTACATCTAAATTTCTATCCCGCGAGGTAGAGCGGAAGATATCCCGTGTGGTGGTGGAGCGGAAGAACCGAGACCCTGCTATTATTCATTCTACATCTAAATTTCTATCCCATGAGGCAGAGCGGAAGATATCCCCGTGTGGTGGTGGAACGGAAGAACCGAGACCCCTCGGTTATTATTTATTCTACATCTAAATTTCTATCCCCGCGAGGCAGAGCGGAAGATATCCCCGTGTGGTGGTGGAACGGAAGAACCGAGACCCCTCGGTTATTATTTATTCTACATCTAAATTTCTATCCCCGCGAGGCAGAGCGGAAGATATCCCCGTGCGGTGGTGGAACGGAAGAACCGAGACCCCTCGGTTATTATTATTTATGCTACATATAAATTTCTATCCCCGCGAGGCAGAGCGGAAGATATCCCCGTGCGGTGGTGGAACGGAAGAACCGAGACCCCTCGGTTATTATTTATTCTACATCTAAATTTCTATCCCCGCGAGGCAGAGCGGAAGATATCCCCGTGCGGTGGTGGAACGGAAGAACCGAGACCCCTCGGTTATTATTATTTATGCTACATATAAATTTCTATCCCCGCGAGGCAGAGCGGAAGATATCCCCGTGCGGTGGTGGAACGGAAGAACCGAGACCCCTCGGTTATTATTATTTATTCTACATATAAATTTCTATCCCCGCGAAGCGGAAGATATCCCCGTGTGGTGACGGAACGGAAGAACCGAAATCCTTCGGTTATATATTATACTTGTAATTTCTATCCCCGCGAAGCGGAAGATCTCCCCGTGTGGTGGCGGAGCGGAAGAACTGAGATCCCCTCAGTTATATATCACTGTTTGTCCCTGTAAAGGGTGGGAAGTTGAAGTCCTTGTTTAACCCTATATTGTTTTATCCTTGCAAAATAGCAGAGTCAATTCATTTAATGGTTCTATATCCCAAGCGGATTATAAAGGCAGAAGAGCCGACATATGTCTCAGTCTATGTGGATACGAAAGAAGTAAAGCGTGGTACCATGCAGAAAACACTGGAGAAAGGAGATAAACTGGGAAAGTTCATTAATGCAAAGGAATTACATATTTTAAGTCATTTACGAGGGAAAATGACAAATAGAAACCCTTATACATCTTGAGTATTATAGTTCTTTGTTGGAAGGAACGGAGGGAGTTCTCTTATGATAGTTGTCATGTAAGGCTAACTGAGGAAAATCTGTTTGGCCAATTCCTTTTGGGACCCGACCAGTTGTTGGCGTAGGGAGCGATTACTGGCGGAAGTTTCCTTCAGCCGTTGCTGTAAGCACTTCACTTGCTCCTCCAAGCTAACTATGTATCGGCGGTCATTTATACATTTTGGAAGGAGAGGCTGCACGCCTGTTTAGATATTACATCCATGGCAAATAAAAGAAAGGGAAGGATGGAAGCTATCAGGTAAAGATCGGGAACTTTTATAGCAACGAAGGGGGAAAGTGCATTTATGGGTAGAAGAAAGGGGGACCATAAATGCCAGTAAAGGAGAGGAGACGTGGGGGCAGTAGTGGGAAGGGCAACGAGACTATAACTGTAATTAAGAGAGTCCGAATCCCCGGGCGATGATAGAAGAAGGTATGTTCAGATCAGATTATCGTCCTTTCAAAGACAGAACTCTTACCTCTACGAGAAAAAGACAAAAACAAACATCAAGTTCCCTCTATCATTTTTACTCATATATTTGAAATGATTACCTTAAATTGATCTATACTGATATTCTTAGATTATACCTAAAAGACGAGGCGGGAGAGGTCTCTGTGGGAGGAGAGGGCGCCAGGGATGACCACTGGCGCTCGACTTGAGGTGAAGGAAGAGTTGATGGACCTTCGTTGAGCGAAGGATGAGCTCGGGGATTGTGGCGGGAAGTGGAGGAAGTCAGTGGCGGGTCTCCATCGTATACTCCCGGGTGAAGGGAGGATTCCACACCTGTTGCGGAAGGAGGGAAAGGAGCTCAAAAGACCTCCCTTTAGGAGGAGTTGGAGTTGGACTGGAAGGCAGGAACGGAAGGGGGTGGAAGGCTGAAGTGGCGGTCGAGCGGGTCTCTGAGTCTCCAGTATCTTCCGAAGCCCAGTTCCATAACTCGAAGGATTCTGACTCTGAAGAAATTTTGATGGGATGCTCTGCTGAAGCCATGATAGTGAGATAGAGGGACGAAGACATGGAGGGTGATGATTTATAATGAAAGAAAAGCAACGGGGGAAGTTCTTGGGAAGGGGAAGAAGACGAGAAGGTGGATATAGTTTTAGAAGCAGTAAAAAGGAAGGGGGAAGGCTAACAGGCAAGAGTCACTTAAAGCAAGTCCCAATAGAAATCGGGATGGGTGTGAATAATATCGGACAAAATACTTGTGATTCCCGAATCAAATCGGAGGTGAATAATGTTATTCAATATCCCTCTCCTAAGCCCGAACCAACGAGGTGATTGCACCATCCGATACGGGAAAAGAGATAACGGTATAAAAAAGGAAGAGTTTAAATTAAGAAGCAGGACAAGACGATGATAACTAAGCCTATGGACAAATTCATCATTCAGAAGCAGAAGAGAGGCTATTGATAAAATTATCAAAAAAGGAGAATAGTAGAAATTAAAATTCAAAGAGTTCGGGCGGACATTTAGCTAACGCCTCCGTGGGATCTAAATAGCTAGTGTCCGTGCCAGGAGGCGGGTATCCTTGTTCGACATTTTGAGCCGAGGACCCCTCAAAACCTAGTATAAAGAGATCTACCCCCTTCTTGACATAGCGCCCCTTGAGGTCGGCTTCCTGCTCCTTTAGTTGGTCCTGATATTGAACCACCTGAGCTTGACTTTCCGCCAATTTAATCGCCAAAGCATCTCTCTCGGTGGCTGCCTGTATAGCTCGCTGTCCTAAGGCTGAAAGAGCTTCAAGATACTCCTGTTGGAGGGTAAATTGCTACTGAGCCACCGGCGATAAGGTCCAGGAAAGAGCCGCTACCATGGAGAAAAGCTCCTGACACTTCTTTGCACAGGATTCCCTGGTAATTGCCCAGGCTTGACGCTCCAGATTAAGATGGTGGCGTTCTTGTTGAAGCTGTGTGATAGTAGCCGAAGAGTCAGCATCCTTGATCATGGCGTCCATAAGATATCTCTTGCAACTCAATTCTAACTCAAGAAGAAGAGGCGCTGTTCTAGTTCTTCATTTTTTCGTTGCAGCTCCTCTTTTTCGCTTCGGACCAAGGCTAGTTGCATCGTGGCATCTTCGCACTGGCCCCGAAAGTCTGCCTCCTTTGTCTCTTACTCGTTTAACCGCCGCACGAGCTCTTTCTGTTGTGACACGGCGGCAAAATGGCGAGCCTCCACACTAGATTGGAATCGGGCTAGATGAACCACCATGTTGTTATGTTGGGTGGAGGCCTAAAAGGAAAGGAAAATTATCAGCATACATCAGTATAGGGAAATACCCATAGAAAAGAGGAGGAAAACAAAAAGTAAATACCTCTGCCAGCAGTTTACCCACTTGCTCACACGGGCCTTGTATTCCCGACTGATTAAAGAATTTTACCTCCGAAGGGTGCCGAATCTTCAATAAGGATCCCAGCGTGACCTTCGGAGGAACAGGAAGGGAAGGATCCTCTCCTTCCGAGGAAGATGGGGGTCTGGTACGGCGAATAGGGGTAGGAGAGGTTCTCGAGTCGGAATGTATAGGAGCTTGGAGGGATTCTGTACGAGAAGGCAGGGGTAAATTTTGTGCAGATGGGGAGGAATGAAGAAATTGGGAGGGAGAATCCCCTCCTTGGGGAGATAAAGAAGAGGCAGGGAGTCGCCTTCCCTTCTGGGCTCATAAATGGTTAGGGGTTGAGCTCCCGGCTGGTCGGAAGATAAGGGAAGAAGAGCTGATGAACTTGAGGCTCCTTTCTTGATGAGTCGTAGCTTTTTTCGGGGGGATGACGGAGCTATTACTGACTTGCCCCTTTTAGTCGAGGTCTTCTTTTTCTTGGCAGCCTCAATAGCCTCCCCTTCCACCAAAGCCTTCTGCATTAGATCGTCTGCAAGGTATACTTATAAGAAAGATGAATGATTTGGAAAGGAAGTCATAGTGCAGGACCAGTATCACCCTACCTACAGCAACCGAAGTCATCAAAAGTAGATGAGACAATCCAAAGTGGCTTAATAGAGAAGTTTCTATTAGATGTTTGGAGCAGTAATGTAGCTCTCTTAATACTCTATACACTTCCGGGAAGGGGCATTTGGTCCTCGTTTCTCGGAAGGGAGGCAATTCAGGAAGGGCTACCTTCCATGTATCAGAATAGGGAAGGGACTCGGGAAGTTGTACAAAGAAATACAATTCTTCCCAGCCCTTGTGGGAAGTGGGCAGGTTCACCAGGAATTGGCAGTCTGAACGGCTAGATAAATAAAAGAGACCTGCTTTAGAAGACTTTAATTGGAAGAAGCAATGGAATATTTCGGGGGTCAAAGAGAGGTTCAAGTGTTGGAACACTATGTGGGCTCCCGATAGAATTCGGAAGGAGTTGGGGGTGAATTGGTTCAGGGGTAGTCCGTAGAAGTTTAGAAGGTCCAAATAGACTGGTGGTACCGGCAGGGATAGGCCGTTAAGAAATTGTTCAGAGAAAAAGCATGTCAAACCGGGAGGAGGATTATGAGGCCGATGCAGTTTAGTCGTGAAACAACATTTTATAGAGGGGTCTATGTAGTCGTTCTTAATATTAAAGAAATAATGGTTACAATCTAACTGGGTTATGGTATGTTCATACCAGGCGGGTGAAGAGGTGGTCCTAGGAGCCATGGGTGTAAACAAAGCAGAGCACTTACTCGGGGGTTAAAGAAGAATCGTGTGGGGAAAGGAAGGGTTGGGTCGCCGAAACGCCGCCGGTGAAAATCACTGGAGGAGAAGAACAGGCTGGATTGTCAAGAACACTAAACGATATCTAAAAGGAGAAGGCGAGGGTTTATATAGGATTTTCCGCGACGATTCAGCTGCACGGAAGGAGAAGGAGAAGCGGAGCCCATGAGCCTAGTGGGCCTCCTTTAATATACTTGGGAAAGTTATAAGGGAACAGATGGATTTAAGTTGAGAAATGAAGAATAGGTCAGAAACTTTATGTACATTGGGAAAGTCAAGCTTATAACTTCGCTTGACTATTTTTCGGGGTTGACTAATGATACTACTGGTACCTTTTCTACATAATCCCCGATAGAGGGGTTAGCAGGTGACCCAAGATCCGATCCAAAATACACGGCTCAGCTAAGGAAGAAAAGGAAGATTGGCACGGGCGAATATCAGAAGCCATTGGCACGGGCGAATATCAGAAGTCATTAGCGCGGCGAATATCGAAGCCATTGGCATGGACGAATATCGAAGTCGTTAGCGCGGGCGAATATCGAAGCCATTAGCAGGCGAATATCGATCATCGCGACGAATATTGAAAGTCATTAGTGCGGAGAGTTAGTGAAAGTAATTGACACTGCAAAGGAGAGCTAAGGCGCCGCGAGGTCGGTCCAATCTGACCAATACAAAGGGAATTTGATATGGGGAAAAGAGGAAGTTGGTTCGGGTTGATAAAAAGCCCTAGGGCTAGGTCACCCGTGAGCTATAGACCTAAACTAGCTTCCCTCAATACGGAGGGTTGAGGGAGATAGTCTAGCCTAGTTTCTCGAAAATAGAGGAAAAGGTATTAGGCAACGGCCTGGGAGGCCCCACACAATATTCCAAGGAGTCTTCACTCATTATATCTGTAACAGAATTATTCTCCAGGGGAAGGTGGTGGCCACGTGTACGATGGAGATAACCTACGACGTTACGATGAAGGAAGGGGGAAGATAAAAGGGAGGAAGCAAGGAGGAAAAGGAGATCCGACAATCATTTCAACCCAGCAAGAGAGCAGAGGACGCAAGAAGAAAGGGAGAACCACAGTTGCCTCACCGGAGAAGAAGGAAGGAGATCTATCGTTGTCACATCTCTTGTATTTTTCTCGCTTTACGATATCACTGTAAAAGGTCTTCTATCCTCCACCTTCGGGAATTGACCTTCCGTAAAGGAGGACCCTCATAGTGAAAGTGCTTAGGCACTGCCTCCGGTGAGAAAGTTCACCTCCGTAGAGTAGGAATCCTTATTCCGAACCACGTTACATCTTGTGTCTGAGTCTCGATTGCTATCGTCGATTTTCTTGCGTTTCACCTATTTCATCTTCGTATTCTTTACTGATTGCGGCCAGTGAGGACCCTCTGAGACCTTCCTCAGTGCTTCACTGCATTGAAAACGGAGCGAGCAGGTTTTTACTCGTTCCGCATCAGCGGCGTTAATAGAGAATTGTCTCCTATCAACCACGCGACGTGTATTAATTGCTGCTCACGCCTAAGGACAGATTTCCCTGTCAAAATCTCAAGAGATTAGCCGCAACATTAATTGAGACTTGTCTCTTATCAACCGCACGGCGTATATTAATTACAGCTCATGCGCTGGATGCAGTCTAGGTAACAATGATCTTAATGTACGGTCCACTAGGCTACGTCACTTCTGTTGGCAGAGGTCCTTGGGAATAGAGCGTCTCTTCTATATATATGACCTTTCTGGGGAAGAGGAGGTAAGTTCTTTGGAGACACTAAAACCATCTTCCCTCAATTTTCTTCTCCTCTTCCAGCTAAATTCCTGTCTTGAGCGTCGAAGGGGCTTAGCCGAAATCTTTCTCGGCGCCCTTGACCGGTTGCTATTGTGCAGGTCTATCATTCGGTTCGGCCTATATCATCCTGCTCGGCCACCTGCCAGCGCCGATTCCCTATTACTGTTTAAGCGGTCGTGTGTAGCATCTCTCCTCGCCTAAGCGTCGGTATTTACCAAATTTGCTGCCTGGACACCTCGTCATCACAGTCTCGACGGACATCAGCCAACTCAACCAACGTTCCTACGATCATAAACCTCCGAATCCAAATTCGAAACAGACGCATCGACAATCCGAGAGGATGCTCAAAAGGGGGAGCATATCGAAATTAAGTACCTAATCGAGGGGCGGTGTGGTGATGTGGAGAAGGCAGCCAGATACAGGGAACGCGAGGTGGAGGAGAAGGCGTGCCCTTGCCCGCAGGCCTTCGAGGGGCGGAGGAGATGACCGAGGGCGAGGGAGGAGATGAAGACGAGAGAGACTGGGCAACACAGAGCGAGCGAGAAGTAGGAAAGCAACGGCAGTCAAGAAGGAAATATATATTATGTGTTTGTAGCATCTGTACTGTAAAAATATATGGGAAATCTAGGCCGCTAAAGAGTCTACTTCGTTTTATTAAAATATTTTTTATTTTAAACATCATCGAATAAGTCTTAACTAGTTTACTTGGTAAATAATTTAATGATATAACTATATGAAATATGTATATTATATTTTTTCTGGTAAAATAAATTAAGGATGCATTTTAATATTTTAAAAGATATTTTAGAGAATGTAAAGTAAGAAGAAATGGAATAATTTTTTCCCAAAATTTTAATATAGCAGAGATCAGCTTGTATAAATATCGAATTACCAAAAATATCCTATCGATTATATAATTCCTCAGAATATAACATCACATACTTCCTTTTCAATAAATCTCATAAATCAATCTCTATTATTCTTCACGAACCTTTTTTAATTTCTGACAAGGATCAGTCGAAAATATTATATTCATTTTCGTTTACCAAACCTGAGATGTACATCAATCATCTCAAAAAATATTCTATTTGCACACTTAAATCATTTTATCAATTGAATTAAATAAAAAAATATTCAGTTGAAGTGACTTCCCAAACCCAAATTTTCCAGAAATAATATATAAGCAATAATAATAATAATAATAATAAAACAATCCAAATTTTCCAGACATAATATATAAGCAATAAATAAAAAGCAACCCAAATTTCCGGGCCGCTAACTTCTCACCTTTTCCTTGCGCGTCCGCCTTCGCCTCCTATGGCAGTGCCATTTCAACTCTCCCTTCGACCCTCTACTCCTCTTCCCCCTTCGCTGTTTCCTCGTTCGTCGAGAGTGAAATCCGCCACTGTGAGGTTTGCCAACAAGACGAATTCTGTCTCTTTCCGGTGCCGCTGCTCCAACGAGTTGTCTCCGCTTCCCCAGGATTCGAGAGTCCCCTTTCCCGAAGGGAGGAGAAGGCTCTTAGGTCTCCTCGTCGCGTCGGGTGAGGTTCAATTTGTTTGTTTATCTTCTCTGTTTTGTTTGCCATCTATCGCTCATCGGATCCTGGTCCTGGACATCCCAAATCACGTACGTTGCGCGGTTGCCTCGTGATTTAGTATCCTCTGGGAATTTACTTTATTGAGCGGTGAATTCAGCAATCTTGCCTCCTCTTTGCTTGATGGAAAATTGCAAGAAATTAAATTGGAAACAATGCGGTATGAGTGTTGGCCCTCCATCTTTTGCTGCATTGAAAAACTTGAAATTACTAACGATAAACATAGCTTACCCACAGTTTGATCAAAGAATCGAGTATCGCTTGTGACGCAATACGTTGCGTATTGAACTGCCACCTATTGTTCATCTACTTCACTTTAAAAGTAAGGTGAAAGTGGTTGCAAATCCAAATACTTTTTACTACCTTCCGTTATTTTTTTTCATTCAAATGCCATTTCAAATATTTGTGTTTTTATGTTTCATTTTGCAAGATTCAGTTGAGGTACTTTCTAAGGGAGATTATGAGGGTTTTGGGAATGCTAAATTGGTATTATCAGTGCCGTGGTTCACCAGTATATTATCATTCATGCTGATGAGTTTCTATGCACACTTTCAAATTCTTACACATTCTGAACTGGATATACTCACAAAATGTATTTGCCATCTATCCACCATGCTTTAACAAATTGTTGGTGTTCAACTTTCATTCTAAGGAAGGTTAAATTGGACTTTGACCTATTTTCTTTTGTAAAATATCCTTTCCTTAGAATCTGAGTTCCTTCAATGATGGAAGTGCAAATCTTAAGTATGAAACCTTGGGACTCACCACATAACTTGCCGTGCATGACTAACTAGCTTGTTTATGTTGGCTGTGTGCACTTATTGAATAATGATAACTCGTTTAAACTGCAGAAATAAGGAACACAAGCTTGGACAGATGTCGGTTGGGCTTATTAATCTTCATGAATAGGCAATTATTTAATGTTTATGAATGGTCTCATTCAACTTATACATCGTTTGTAAAAAATGTGTTGTACCATGCTATGTTTATTAGGAGCTCATTTATAAAATTGTTTCTTATGTATCATCTTTAGCACGTGTCTTTTTCAAAAGTTCTTCAATGTGCTTTTAAATAATCCATACTAGCAAAGATTATGATACACTAAAAACAAGTCTAAATTTCCCCATTTGCCTTATGGCTTTGCCACCAAACTAACCTTCAACTGTGTGTTATTTCAGCTTCTGGACTCAATTTTTGTGGCAATGCTGAATCTGTTTCCTCTAGCAGGAGAGCTGTAAGAGCTTTGATTTGTCATTTGTGTCATTAAGGACACAGTTGGTGTCTAGTGAGATTATCTCTGTAAATCTCTGCAGCTTAGGACGGCAAAAATACCTGAAAGTGAATATACCACTCTACCAAATGGCCTCAAGTTAGTATATACTCTTAATTTATAGTAAATTAGCAAAAAAAAATCTCTTTGGCTATTGTATGGATATAGTCAGTATTGGATTTCTTATAAAGGAAATCACTTATTTCTCTCGGAAGTAGTCTGTATCCACTAGATTTTTTTACTGTGATTTCTTAAAGATTTCTTCCACTACATTTCCTTCGTTTTTATTATATTGTATGATATTATAACTGTTGTCCATTGCTCACGACTCTTTTCTATTTTGAGGTTTTAAGTCTCAAACATGAAACTTTTTTTGAGAATTCACATAGTCAGTAGTTACTGCATATCTTTCTTTAACAATCTTCTGAAGACGTCTTTTTCTTGAATTTTGGGTTACCATTTTTTTTTTTTTTGACTCTTCATTTATGACAGATAAGAAGTCTTGATGATATTATAATTTATAAGAAAACAAATCTATCCTAACCTACAACAAAGGTGTTGCTCATATCTTGACAGGTTGTTTAACAACTAGGAATATTTAATTTCTATGAAAAATTGCAACTTTTTCAATATGTTCAGTTAATCAAAGGAGTTAGTAAAAGCCAATATCATAATATACTTTTTCAAATATTATTGTCATTGTACATTCCTAATTTTTTTAATTGACATATTAGAAAGCAACTTGAATACCTTCAGCTTGGTTGCATAAATTCATTTGGCAAAGAATTTTACAAGAAATCCGGAAAGTTTACTGGTGCTAAGTGTGTAATTAAACATAGTGGATTATGCTACTTAGCTTACTTATTGATTGCAAGAGGGATTCATTGAATTGGATTCATTGTTTAAAGTTTCAATCTGATTTGGAGTTTGAGTCACAGATTGGAAAAATATGTATTGTTCTATTTTAATCGGGTGTAAGGTGGTTTAGAGGAATAAGGTGGTTCTTATAGCCACTTTTTGTGCCTTCTAGTCTGGTAGTCAATAAGCAGTAAAAGAAAAGACTATCACTGAATGAAATTCAAAACGATGATACGATTACTTTCACTTGTTTTATTTTTATTTTTCTTTCCCTTTTTTCAAAATGAGTACTAGATCAATCAAATAGTTTTGAACTTGCAAATAATTAGCCATATATCTAATTGGTTAAAAATGTACTTTGAAGTCATAACGTGTTTACAGCACTTTGAATGACTACTTCACTTTCTGCTGGCTTTTCCATTGATGTTGTCATTAGTATTGATTAGCAGATAACCTCCATCGCTCAGTAATTTTCTTTTTCTCTGTACTTCATGAAATGTTTCTTATTAATGAAGGAAATATTTACATATATTGTGTTATACTAAGAAAAATGTAGCAAAATGTACAAGGCGAAATTTATAATAGCTTATGCTACACTTTGGATGGGAATGATTTTGCATTTAGTCCCTTAAATTATTTATTTGTCTCCTAAATTAATATTTGTATCTTTAGGAACTGAAATATTTAAAATCCTTTATCATAATTGAAATGTTCTTTGGGGCACGTTTAAAGTAATCTTGACCATTTTTATTTCTAGTTTATTTCTCTGTTAAGATAAAAAAAATAATCAGTTTTCTGTCGCTGTTTTGTTCTGATTTCCTGATCTTATTAGGTACTATGATATAAAGGTTGGAGGGGGGCCTAAAGCTGTGAAAGGATCACGTGTCACAGTATGATTGTTATCCCAAGCATATCTCGATGGACATTATCTTCCAGAAGTTTGGATATAGATTAGGATTGTCCAGCAGTAGTGAGATCACAAAATTTTGTTATGGCAACACATATTAGATTAGAAAATTGGTAGATTTAGTGCACTAAGTTTAGGATAGTGATAATATCATATGGTAAAGGCAAAGCTTAATTTTCTAAGGATCTCAAATAATGAATGTGATGGAAAATGCATCGTTTTGTTTCTCAAACTTATAAGTTCAATTGATCTTCATAAGGCCTATGCACTAATCAATATAATTGGTTAAATGTATTTGTTAGCTATTCTTTGAAGTTGGAATAATTTCTTTTTATAAATATCTTGTGGCATTTCTCGTCATATTTATTTTGATATCACTTCAATCTGGAAAACAAAAAACCAAAAAGAGGTTACAACACAGTCAACAATTTAATTTTATTAAAAGTTATATATATCGTTAATTTTTATAATTTGTTGATTTTTAAAAAGTTGTTTACGTTTTTAGAAAAGTGTGCTGGGTTTTTATTAGAATATTAAAGATTTTATTAGAAAAGTCTTATATTTTATAATGAATAGGCTGTGTTATCAAACTATAAAAGGTTAGGATCTTGTAGTTTATAATTTTGCTTGATTTTATAAAGTCTTGTATTTTTGAGTTAATAGAGTCTCCAATTTCCTTTTCTTTGGGTGAAAATCAGTAATTTTCCTCTAAGTGAAGATCCTATTTTTATTCATCCAATGTGTTGCATCAAGTTATTCTTTGGACTATAAACTATTTTATGTCTTGATGATGCGAGAGAGAAAAAAAAAGGTATGGCCACTACCTATAAACCCATATGTGGATGTGGAGTTTGGGCTCCTTTTATGTTCTATTTAATCAATTTTAACAATATTGATCAGTGAATCACATTATTATCACTATTACTAGTTAAATGAATGCAATTTAATGTCTTTTTCTTTAATACAATTGCAGTTATACAATCATCTATTTTGTAGTTTGTGGTTTATCACATACTTTTGTTACTTGTACATCTATATATTAAATCTCTCATGGACATCCTTCTTACTAAGAAATATGTTTGTTGCTATTGCAATCCTGCATTTTTCATTTGTCTTTTGCATTGTGGATGTCCAACTTGTTCACCGGGTGATACCTATCAGGGTAAATTTATTATGTGGACACTACTTCTCTACTCTCATCTCTTATAATCTTATTTTACTCTTTATCCTGTTCCCAATTGAACTTTGATCGGAACATTGATTGCAGTTACATTATGTTGCCAAATGGAAGGGCATAACTTTTATGACAAGTAGGCAAGGGTTGGGTGTCACTGGTGGAACGGTATGAATTTACTATTTGGCCGCTTGCCTATTATGTGTCACTTTACATTATGTTCTCGCTTTTTTTGGTTAGTGAACTGAAAGATACTTGTAATTTATTCTATTCTATTTAGTTACTGATGAAATTGAACTTGCAGCCCTATGCTTTTGATGTTGGTCAATCTGAAAGAGGAAATGTGTTAAAAGGATTGGATTTGGGTGTTGAAGGAATGAGAGTTGGGGGCCAGGTTTGTGTTTCCTCTTGTTCATTTTTGCTTCAAGAAAAGATGTGCAATGCGCTTAGCAGCTCTGTTGTTTGAATATGGATTGCAAAATTGTTAATGATTATGGTAAGAAGGTTATATACTAATGATGCTAAATTAGATCATGTTTTATTGAAATTGATATTTTCATAAATAAATATCATTAGCTCAATTAAAAACATTGCCCAAATGTTTTCGACTTATAGACAAGTGTGACAAGTCTTTGGTTCCTCTCTTCTACATCCATAGTTGCATGATTTAGCTTGAAACATAGGTTGTACATGTATTTATAGTAGGTCATCATCATTTTCAAGCAATGTTTGAATCTCGAGTTGAGCTAGGATTTCAAGCTTTGCCTAGCTCAAGACATGCCTAGTGTTGATGCTAGAGGTGTGTCAAATACAAGACATGGAGAATCGGGAAGGAGAGGATGAAGAAGAAGAATGCTTGCTCCATTTTGGGAAGTCGCATCAAACCTGATAGAGAAGTTACAAAAGTCTAGTAGACACAAAGAAAGGGGAAATTATTTGTGAATCCCTAGCCGCTGTGCTAATAAGCCCTAACCATGAGAGCCTCATTGTTGGATCTTACCTGATTTTTAGACGTCGATCTTGTTGGTGCAACGATGCTCCTAAGCGGTCAAGTTCAATCAAGTAGTTTTGATGCTCCTAAGTTTAAATTGGGTTTTAGTTGGGTTGATAGCATGTATTTCAAGTGTTTTAGGACTTGAAATGATGCTCAAACTTATGACTTGATACAATCAAGTTGTTTGATTGTGAATGGTTGGATGAGTCAGTGATCTAATGGGAGGTGAACTCAGAAGATGAGGGAGAAGGAAGACATATGGAGAAGCTTGGAAAGCTTGGTGCATGATGCAAGGTGTACTATGGAGCAACTCGAAGGAGGTGGGCTCGTAGGTGAAGGGGGAAGGATCATGCATTTGAAGGATTAAGGGTTGCACACCAGATGGAATCATGGATAATGAAGAGCATCAATAAAATTAAAGACTTGGGAATAATGTGAATTATGAGAGATTATGAGAGAATCTTTGTGTTCTCATTTTTGGATAGTAGGGGTTAGACAACCTAATGGCTTATATGAAGCCAGCAACCAACAGACGATAGTTTTTTTGGGTTATAGTCAACAACTCAACTTGAGGCTGAGATTGGTTTCACATAAGCTACAAGGTGGTAAACCAAATGATAAAGGGATCTCTGAGCAGATTTGATTATAAAAAACCAAATGGAAAATGATGCACAAAATTGTTTGTGATGTTTTTATAACCAAGTGCTCAAGTGAAACAACTAAGGGCTTGAAATTCGGAGTGAATGTTTCATTATACAAACCTTTAATAATCTCCTCTCTTTAGCTTTCATATTCATTTCTATTTGAGGCGAGTGTCACTTAATGATCCTAAAAGATTTGGAGCTTACGAGTCTATTACCTTATTTCAAAGAGCAATTGTAGTGCATTTATCTGAAGTTATTCATTTGACGAGCCACAAGTCATGAAGTAGGAGTGCAGTCTCCAAATATTGTTCATTTTTGTTGCAAACAATAGTTGACACGAACAACTGATTGTCACACATGCTAATGATTGATTTTCTTTGTATCATACAGAAACTATTGTTTTTAGGCCATGACTATTCTTTCCTTCTCCAAATGTCATTAGATCTCATGCAGAATCCCTCACTGCCTTGCAAAAGTTCTGTGGATCTTGCTTAGAGTCAACATTGACCTTAGGTGAAGGCTCTGGTGTGTCGTTGTTAACAATCTTGTGTGTTTCATGTCACGCTAAGAACCATATAATCTCAAAGAACTCAAATAATTTAATAAAGTATTTATATTTATGAAAATAAATTTTTCTACATAAATTGTATATACATCTAAATAGAAAATCAATAAAACAAAATAAAATACATCAAAACAGAAATCAAATCGGAAAAATAGTAGATCGATATCTCTAAACGACTCTATGTACAATAAAATCACTGAAATATCAAAAAGGTGCTCGAGCCTGTAAATTTAGAGGCCAAAGAAAATAGACATTAACACATATTGTTAAACGGATAATAAGAAAAGAAGTGTATGAATTTAATCTTATTTAAGAGGCCAAAGGAGCTTGTAAAGTTACAATTTCTTTTTTCCTTTCTATTTCAAGTCTTTTAATTTGTTTCAAATTCTTATACATACATATATATACATCATCTTTATAATCATTATCAATAATGTAAATCTGAAAAATCAATTACAATCTGATAGATCACCTAAATAGTGAATCACTGGAGCCAATATCATTAGAATGTTTATAATATCATCTAACGTATGAGTTAAAAACTCTATCACTAGTGGAATGCAACAAGAAATAACAATAGAACGCCGAAGCGCAAGGAAAATCTGACCACGAGCAATTCATGCTACCACTATTCAAGTGGACGGTCAAGTACTCTGGTATAAAGCTAAACTCAGAGTTTTTTTCATTCATTTTTTTAATATTCAACTTTAATTTTTTTTATCACACTTGTTCAATTATAAGTGTACATCTTATGATAAATCTAAATGATCAACTTAATTCAAGATATTCAAGTACCAACATAAGATTTACATACAAATGTTATATCATTAAAAAATATAAGTATCAACAAATAAAATATCATGAGTAAGAAAGGTCAAATAATATAAATAGAACAAGTATCAACGGAAGAAATAGGTCAAAGTATCCATTTAAATTTTTAAAATAACTCATCTCATGTTCACCCCATATGAAACTCACATATAAATATAAAATAATGTCAATTATTTTTCCTCTAGTATTTTAATTACTTAATTACATTTCACTATTTTTAAATATCATTTTCATCCCTAATTTTGAAAACATTATACAAATATAAATAAGTCATTTATCTATTCATTCATGCACAAGAGACGTATAAAGAGTCCACTTTTATATACGATAAAAGCATCGAACCTCGGTTGATCACTAAGTTCCGTTCGAATTAGTATCTACAAATAAATATGAAAATGATTCAAAATTCAATATAATATCCAACAATGATGCTAATACACGCGAAAAAAAAAAATGAAACAAATTTCACAATAGATGGATCGATCTTGACCCCATCACCCCAATTTAATCTCCTTTTAAACTCGAGATCTCAATTACCATCCATTAGCAAAACCCTACTGACAAAATAAAAGTCTAAAAGCTAATCGAAACATTAATTAAACATCATACTAAAATACCTCGTTAAATAAGGGTATTGAGAGATTTCGAAAATTGAAAAGCAGTGGCATTTCCTCTCAATTTTTTAATAGCTCCCACAACGATCACAAGCATATGGTCGTAGGAACAGAGGAAGAAGACAACATCTACTTGCTGTCGCTGGATTTGAGAGGAAAATAGAATGGTTGAAACTAAACAACTCGAAGAACAAGTTCTTGCCCTCTTTATTGGTAGTTGCAGCAAGCTCCGACAGTCCGATGAGCTTCGGTGGTCCAAAATAAACTGTGTTCGCAAAGGAGAGAAAGGAACAGGTAAATAAATACTGTGCAGTCAAGAACCCTAGAAAAACCAAGGAGACAATGAGAAGAGAAAAGAAAAGCTTTACCTTCTACCTGCGATTGGCCTCGATGAGCTTTAACAACTACGACAACAACCTAAATAGAGCAATAGGAGAAAGGAGGGCTGCTGTTGGTGGAGAAAATCAACTAGGGTTGCTGTCGGCGAAATGAAAAAGAAGGCAGCAGCTGGGAAAGAAAACGGAGAAGAGAGAAAAGAGAGAGGAAGAAGAAAGAAAATGGGAAGATGGTGTAGTGAGGGATGGGGCTGAGTGTGTGACAATGGGCAAGAGATGGCTGCAACGTGGAGAGATAAGGAGAGGAGGGAAGAGAAACAGAGAATTTTCTCTTTTTATTTTATACTTAACATTTCAAGCTATTTTGCGTGCCGATTAGTAGACGGAATAAAATGTATCTTCTATGTTGAGGAACATGGGATGCAATTTTTAACTGTCTTTGAGTCCTATTCCTTGGGGTCTGTTGCAAGGAACTAAATCCCATATGATTAACGATGTCAAATCAATTATTTGATTTCTTTTTATTATATCAACTATAAGTTTTCTTTGGTTTCTAATATCCTTTGTGCCTTTCTAATCATCAACTAGGTAATCCTCTGTCACTAGACGTTGTCATA
This sequence comes from Wurfbainia villosa, assembly GCA_025175895.1. NCBI lineage: Eukaryota > Viridiplantae > Streptophyta > Magnoliopsida > Zingiberales > Zingiberaceae > Wurfbainia > Wurfbainia villosa. The sequence continues at coordinate 5,971,329 of JAKLTH010000273.1, read as the reverse complement.
ATTCTACAATAGACTACTATAGGCCTTCTAATCGTCAAGAAACATTGTCTTTAACTTAAAGTGGGAATGTAGCAAGGGGAAGTCAAATATGATGAAACTTGGACAAGTTGAGTTTGGATCGAGTGGGGTTTGTCCTAACTATTTGTTGTTTAGCCATCTTGGGGGATAAAGATCTTAATGAGACGATGGATTGAGGTGGTGCTGGAGCTTGGGGTACTAGAGAAATGGGTTGAAGTGAAACTAATTTGGTTACTACTTCAAGATGGTTCGGAATAAGGTTACTAGAGTGTCTAGGCAGGAAAAAACTATTTCTTTGCTAAAATGGCCCAAGTGATTGGAGCCTTAATTTTGCCTGTCCAATTATGTTGTTCTAGGTGTTGCTGAGCCATTGGTGAGTCAGCTGTTTTTTTTTTCTTTCTGTTTTTGCTTCAATTCCATTTCATATGAATGTCTGTGTCTATAAGATTAGCTCCGTATTGATTTCTTGCTTAAGCTTTTGCCTATTGCCCACACTGACCTTTTACTGCTTTGCGTATGCGTCATTCATCTATTTCTTCATTTTACTTAGTGAGACAACTAATATTTCATAGTGTCAATAAAAAAAAAATTTCTTTGGCTTTTTAGAAAGGATTAAACATGCTGAACATGAGCCATGGAACAAAGAGTTTGATTAATAAACTAAGGAATAGATCGGTTGATTTGATATTTTAAAATATCTGTTAGAAACTGGCATTCTTTTTATGTAAAGGAATCAAAAGAACAACCTCTAATGGTCTTCATACAACTACTTTTTTTTTCATCACTGATTAATTACTGTGCAATCTCAGAGATTGTTGATAGTTCCTCCTGAACTAGCTTATGGAAAGAAAGGAGTCCAAGAAATCCCTCCCAATGCAACAATCGAGGTGAGTTGCAACTTTTGTTAGTCTAAAATATCTTGCAATCAGTCTAATGACCTTTTATTTTAACTTGAAATCTAGTAATTTCTTTCATATAATAGTTAATACTTTATTTGAGCATTTTTATGCTTCAACTGTTATGATCATTCTTTGTTCTAATTATGTAACGTCATATTTCCTATGCTTAGCCAAGTCGATTCTCAGTCTTGAGACATCTCCTTGGATGGAAAATGGATATAGTTGGATGAAAAATCAGGAGAGGAGGCAAATACTGACAAAATTATATCTGGAGTTATATCACTTGTATAGTTTTTGTTCCCCTCCTCTCTTACCCGTTGCCCGCATTATATTTCCATCCAAGTAAACACAATTGTTGGCTTAATGGCTTAAAGTCATCTAAACAGGTAATCATTCATATACGTTTATCGCTCGCGCGCGCACACAACGAATGTGAATAGAACATGTTTCCGCACGCACGATTTTGGCAGATGTGAAATGTCGTGAAATTGAGAATGCATTTTGCTAGCTGTTTCTTCTGTCCCATTGCTTCCTGGCGTGTTTTCTTCCTTCAATCTCTTCGTCCTTGAAAACTCACCCAATATCTTATACTCTTGATCAACTGATTGTTCCAAATTTTGTGTGCTTGCAGATAGATGTTGAGCTACTTGCTATCAAACAAAGCCCATTTGGGTATGTTCAGTCTCTGGAAGCTTTCTCATCCTACATCTACTTCCTTTCTTTATTTTCATATCTGAATTATTGGACAGATCGACCGTGAAGATTATAGAAGGCTGAAAGCACATATCCTTGCTGCATCTTCCAATTTCACGCTCTATCAATTTCCTTTTCTTTGTTTAACCTTTCCCAAGAAGGTTTAGATATATTCTCATTGATAAATTACAATCTTGGATAAATTCATTTATGGCAGCTTTGTTGATATCGTTCATATACATATACTGGACGGCCACTATGCGTACCCAGGAGTGCACCTACACTGCACAGTGCACTGTGCACGTGCTGTGCACAGGCAAATGCGCAGAGTGGGCGCCCAGGTGATATGTTCATTTGTCATCACTTGAGATCATCGAGTTAATTTGGTTATTTCACAGCAAAACTCAACTACTGTCCAATGGAACCAATTATAATCATTCTTTGCATCACCACCTTCTTTTACTTTGATATTTATGTTCTTATTATTATTTAAAAGTAGGAGTAAATATTGAGAATTGGAAAATGGAAAATTCGACTCTATTTTTTTTCTTTTCATTTTTTCATTTTTTCATTTCATCTTCCATAAATCGATTAATTACCTTTTATCCTTTAAACTTAACAAAAATAACTATTTGATATTTTGAAGTTTTTAAAACTGATATCTTTAAAAAGTAGATAAATTACAATGAGTAAAATCTTTATTTTGAGATAAGTCTAACGGCAAAAATGAACACAAATCAAAAGGTCAACCAACCCAAATAATAACATCCCTTTTGGTTCACCAAATTTCGAGTTATTGAACTGAGTTGGGCTTTAATTGGTCGGCCCTTTATTTAAGGCTTTAAGCCCAACGTCATCGGGGCTCGTCCCTAGGGTTAATCTTTTCGTTCCCCTCTCTTTGCGGACCTGAAACCCCTCCTTGATCCTCCGACGAGGCACAGCTTCGCTGTCGCCCACAAGATTTGCTGCAGGCGTGCGCTCGTAGGCACCTCTCTCTGCTCTACTTCCGTCGCAACTCATTCTCGCTTCGACAGGGCAAAAAAATCCGTACCATCGAGATTTTGAGCGTCCGATTGGTTGTATTTGGGAGGTAACTATTCAAGATCCGGATTTTTTTTTTTCCTCCGCATCTCCGGGTCACTTTTCTCTGGGAAAAATTAGTTCTTTTATTTTTTTTATGGATATTGAGTTAAAGAGGCTACTTCATTCGCTACTAAGTGCGCAAAAATTGCATCTTTTTTAGCATTTTATATTATATTACTGGATGGGGCAATTTCGGTCCTTACTGCTACCCTCATCTCTTTTCTTGAATATGTATTCACATTTACGGATTGATTTGCTTTTTCTGTAGAGGTGGTATTTGGAGTTTCGCCATTAGGGTTCTTTTGGTAGACGGTCACGGCCATTGTTTTGGAAGGGAAATTATATAATGCAGGCAATTTGTGCAGATTTAATGGGGTGCTGACTCAATGACTCGTTACTAACCAAAATATGGGCTGGCATGTTATACTGAAATTACCAGATACATTTGACTGTGGACGCAGCTCAATGTATCATGTTTAAACGTCCATATATATTTATATTTCTACCTCTTCCTTTCCTAAATCTGGCGGTTGATTCTTTTTTTTTTTTTTTTGCTCTGATGCTTCTTTTTGTTGTTGGGATGGCTATACAATGTGCTTTCTCACTTTTCTTGTGTTATGTTGTACCCTTGATCGATTTTTTGTCTTTGCTAAATGTCTTATGTCTTATCATTTTTCAGCCATGCAATTCAAAGTGGGATTTTCTGTTTTCCTTAGTTTGTCATATTAATATTGACATCCCAAATTTGCTTTATGATCTGATAATTGCAGGTAATTTGGTATTCTTGATTGACGGAATAAGATTCCATGGTACATAGTCTGGATTCACTTCCCATTCAGCAGCAAATCCTTCTATTCTTTAGATAATTGAAGTTTTTCCCTTGTATATGGAGCAGTCTTCTTGCAGGGTTGATGGCCAGAAAACCATTGATTCCTTTTTTAAAGAAAAATCAAATCATCAGGATAAAGATTCCTTAGTTGATTCTGGGAAGGATGACTTCAGAGAATTTAACCCTGCAGATTGTGAACAGGATAATAATGAAAATACCATGTCTGCAATTGATGCACAGAATAACGTAGCCAAATCTAATAGGAAGAGGAAAAAAGTTTCTCAGACACTGCAGCCAAGTAGATATCCTCTTAGATCTTCAGTTGCTGGTGTCAGAGTTCTTCGATCATCCAGTAGTGCTGCTAAGATATCCAATGAGCAGTCCATTCCTGCCTCAAATTCAATAACAAATAAAAGGAGGAAGAAAAGAAAAAGAAAGAGCATGTTGAGTAATGAGTTTTCTCTAATTAGAAAACGGATAAGATACTTGTTGAACCGAATTAACTATGAGCAAAGCCTGATTGATGCATATTCTCATGAAGGATGGAAGGGCCAAAAGTATATGCTCTCTGAGAAACCCCCTTTAACCAAATATTTAGATATTTGCGGTTTCAGGAATATCTAATTATTTGTTTATTTTTCTTAACTATTCAATTGTGCCTTTGCAGTTTGGAAAAGATCAGACCTGAAAAGGAGCTTGAACGAGCCAAATCTGAAATTCTACGCTGCAAATTAAGGATCCGTGATTCCATTTACCATCTAGATTCATTGCTTTCCGAGGGAAGGCCTGATGAAAATCTGTTTGACAATGATGAAATTGACTATGAAAATGTATGTGCAATTCATGAGTGTCATTCTACTGTAATTTTTTGGAAAAGAATATGAAGCAGTCATACTATCTTCTTGCTTTCTTTTATCTTACTGCAGATAATTTGTGCAACATGTGGCTCAAAGGATCTATCAACTGACAATGACATCATCTTGTGTGACGGGAGTTGCGATCGAGGTTTTCACCAAAAGTGTTTGAGTCCACCATTGCTAACTCATGAAAGTAAATATTTGTGATAAAATCTAATGATATTAGCATTTCTGGCAACCTTAAATTTTTTTGTTGATATGTTCCATCTTTCACCAAGTTCCTCCTGGAGATCAAGGATGGTTGTGCCCTGCATGTGATTGCAAGGTGGATTGCTTCAACTTTCTTAATGAATTTCAAGGAAGTACCCTTACAATAGAAGACACTTGGGAGGTAAATTCATTGAACAATTAACGTTATCCATCCCAATTGTGAACTATCAGATGGAGATTTATGCTGATCTGTATCAGAAGCTTTTTGCCAATGCAAATATTCTTATTTTTTGATCCATTGTATTTTTCATTCAGAAAGTTTTTCCTGAAGCAGCTGTCATTGCAAATGGTAACAACCAGTTAGATGATTCTAATTATCCATCTGATGATTCCGAAGATAATGATTATGACCCTGATGTTGAAGTTGCTGCTGAAGAGAAGGAAGAAGGATCAAGTTCTGAAGAAATAGATTCTACTTCATTATCTGAGGAGGATTTAGGGCCTCCAGGATATAACAATGTTGATGTTCTTGGTCTTCCTTCTGATGATTCAGAGGATGATGATTATGATCCTGAATGTCTGGATCCAAATAAGGATGTTCAAAATGAAGGATCAGCTTCAAATGAATCAGACTTTACATCAGATTCTGATGAATTTTGTTTGGAGCTTAGTAATAATGTGAATGTTGATGAAGTTACATCGTCTCAACTGGATTCCAGAATGGCTGATTGCTTGCAGGAGGGTAGCAAAGCCACACGAAAAAATACAACATATACTAGGCATCCGCCTATGGTGGAGGCTGACCTTGACAACTCATGTCCTGTGTCAAAGACAAGGCAGCAGCAGCGATTGGATTACAAAAAGCTTTATGATGTGAGAATTATTCCATTGGCTTTAGTATATGCACTTGAAGCTCAATACATATCATTTGCACCTTAGAAAAGCCTTTATATGCTGGGTTTATTGATTTGTTTGTCTTGTGGTAGGTGTAATATCCTTAATTTTTTGTGGGTAATTTATATATCATCCCTATATATGGCATCTAATATTGTAATAGTGTACAGATTATGATTCATGAATTTAATTCTCTCTTTCCTTTGGATTTCCCCTCTTTGTTTTCATTTCTTTTCCTCTACCGGTTACCTCTTTCTTTCTTTTTTCCATGTAGTATATCAAATTGTCTCTCCTATCTCTATCAAGAAAGAAGCAAACTCTTTTGGCTGTTTCAAATCCTCGACTAAATTTTCTCTTGTTTGACCAATCAGGCCAGGCCACTGGCTATTAGATCGGTCCTGTCCAGTTGAAGAATGATTTGGACCTTCAGGTTTTGTCAGCCTCCTAGAAGCCTCATGATTGTTTTTGGCTATGTCAAGGTTGCTCTGTAGCTTATTTGTTGCTGGTTTATATTGTTTTCTGTACTTTTATAGATTTCAAGCTAAATTTGTTTCAATAATGTGTTTAACTTGTTCTTTCATTCTGATTTTGACATTTTGAATTTGATAGGATTCTTACGGTAAAGCATCTTCAGATTCAAGTGAAGATGAAGAATGGAAGGAGAAAGGTAAAACAGAGAAGCTTAAGAAAGGTAAGAATAAAAGGGAATCTCCCACATTGTCATATGGAAAAAATTATTCAGTTGATCATCAAAGAAGCTTGAGTATCAAAGACATAGTTGATGTGGCTCCGTTAGCCATGTTAAATCCAGATCAGCAACAAGTTTTAGAGCCTGCAGGGAAGAGTACACCTAAAACACAACAGTACTTGTGTGAACCACATATTGATGATCATTTGCATGCTGAAAATGGAAACAAAACTACTTCCACTGGTAAAAAGAGTTATGCACCACATGTAAACCAGGTATCCTTGTTATTATCTAAATCTCTTTATGCTTACTATTTCTAAAGTTCAGAAAGAATTTGTGACTAGCAATCAGATATCCCCATTATTATTTTCTGATTCTTAACCTTTTGTAGTTAACTATTGGTCTGCATGGTACACTTATATAGTTGTCTTTTGGTTGTTTGCACCTAGAGGTTGCGACTCAAGTCAGTGTTTCATAGGCTGGTCATTTCACACATCACCTGTCATTCTTTTAATTAAAAATGCCCAATGTGTTAATCGGAACCTGGTAAGGATGAGGGTGAAACAACATGCATGACATGGCATACCTCTATTTAAGCTACAGGACTTGCTTAATGCATGTAAATAAAATCTGGAGCTAATTCATTTCCATACGCTTAACCCAAAATAATATGCTAACTCATAACTCATTTTTATAAACAATTCATATAAAAAAAACTTATAGCTACATTGCAGATATCATCAAAATTTTGCCTAATACATTATGAACAAATGTATTAGTTAAGGTTTGAAGAAATATGAATTATATGAAACTAGAAGTGGGAGTTTTTAACAGGGGTCAATTTGTTTAACAGGAATGCGACTTGATTTTAGTTGGTTATAAACTGGTCGACCTATTTAGTACACTAACTTGATTTCACCAAATGCTAACTCTCAAAATTTATGTTAAGTCATGTTGTGTAAATGGGTCATATCGGATTTTACCAGCCTATTAATTTTATTTTCTTGTATTGCGTACATTTTTTTTTAATCCCATCTATGCTAAATTGCACTAAACCCTGGCCAATTCCTTTGCCTATGCACAGCACCCACCCTATCATAACTCATAAGCACCAAAACTATTGTGACCTAACCATCCGATGCCAGTCATTAATACCAAGTTTTGCTAACAATGATTTTGCCTGGCACTGCATGCGGCTCCAACCTTTAGAACATCACTCTTTCTCCTACCGCTTATTCCCACTATCACCAGTATAAGCTTCTGTTTCAGCCAACTAAGCATGATAAGTCAGTTGCTGCCTACATTGGCGAAACATGCAACTGATTCGATTTGTAGACATAACATTTTCACTCTACTTAGAAAAACTAGTTTTCAGGAACCAAATATCTCTTGCTGTGCTTAATAAAATAAATAGGCTGATGCAGTACAGATTTTAACCGTCGGTCTTCTATCACCGAGGGTGAGTTCTCTCCGACTGCAACAATAAATTTTCTATCCTTTTCTGTCAAAGTTAACGCAGGTCAGACGGCCGTAAGTTTTCCGGCTACGGCCCTCCGATACCTAAGTTAGATAGGACATTGATAAAAGAAAATATATTAAATGAAGTAAAAGTCATGTGGAAGAAGAAGAAGAGGAAGAAGAGAAGTTATCTCATAAGTCTGCGAGAGAGTGTTTTGATAAGACTAGAAGAATAGGAAACCGTCGGATAGCGAGAAGAGAAATTCCAATCTACATACATGAAGAGACGATCAAAGTTCCTTGTATAGCTTTCATTGTTTGCAAGAACCTCCAGTCTATTAGCAAATGAATGCACAAGGATATCAATGCTTTCATAATCATTCTTCACAAATTCAGTTACTTCCTTGATAGTTTAGTTTGAGGCCCCGGCATAACGTTGAGGTGCTTTTGATAGCAAAAAGGACGTTGAGCCTTTGCAACTCTGCTAGGAGAGTCCCTCCTATGAGGCGAATACCTTCCATCAAGCTTATCTCTGAAGTCTGCACTGTTCTACATCCCTCTCAATAGGACCATTTCTTTGAGGATCTGCCATTCACCTACCACTTCCACTACTAATGGTAAACAATGTATGCACAAAGAACGAGCCTTGTCTGCATAGTGGCAAGAAGATAAATTGCCTCTGCATTGAACCTTCCACGGCCCTATAAACAAACTCACAAGGTCTTTCGTTTATGGAGAAAAACCACACACTATAATTCACAATATTCCGTCATGAGCAATGACAAAGAAAGAAGGCACAACCATTAATCCAAACCAAACACACACTCCGCTGCGGACCAAATCAGTAGGAGTGCGAACTTTTGTGTCAGCTCAAGCTAAGGTCTTCTGACTTCAATGTATTGCCATGCTGCATTCTTCCGTTCCACAATGTAAAGGAAAACAAAGCACCACACAAGTCTGAGAGGAATTCAGATTCCCCGTGGCAGCGCGATATGAACAAGGCCTCGATTCCAAGACGATGGGAGGAACAGTCGAAGAATGCCCTAACATACGACGACAGTGCACGAAATTGGGGTCACCCGGCTGGGAGAAACGAGAGCAATTGATTGCCGTCGTTTACAGGGGACATCCGTGGGTGTAAATGCGAGGTACTCAAGGATCTACGCCCGCACGCTAGGGAAGAAGCTTGGATCGAGAGCTCCGCCAAAGAGAGAAGAGAAAGAAGGGAGGACCAAGAGAGAGACACAACGAAGAATTCAATTTCAGGATCCCCTTTCCCTAAACCCTTGCGGCACTCTTTATCCTTCCCAAATGGACGGGTCCTTGCTTCCGATCCATAGGCCAATATTCCCAGTATCATAGGATGCTGCTAGAATTAATGAGTGGATTTGATTGATTTTAGTGGTTTACTTCTTAATAAGCTTAATTTTCTTGAAATAGTCATGTGATTAACACCAAATAGCTTGCATTTATTAGTTTTTGAATATTTGTGGTTTGATGCATTACTAATGCTCAATTTGGTACTAGATGATAATGAGAGTTGCTCATGTTCTTGCAGCACAATAGTAGATCTGTTGCTACAATAACTTTGCCATTTAAGAGCCTAATGATTTATTGTATGGTATAAATACCATGCCATGCCAGTTTGCATGGATGAATTTTTTCATTCTACCAAACTAGCATCGACATAGTTTGTGACTTTGTGGGGGACATCGTTACCTCATAGAAGGCACCGTGAGGTCACAGAGGATGCCATGACCTCACGACATTCTCCGTGAGGTTGCAGTGCCTTCTTTTGTTCTTTCCTCTCTTAATTTTTTTTTCCGTTGTTAATTTTTTTTTCTCCTTCATCCATTGTCCATGAGATTAATTAAAGAGGAAAAAAACCTCTTTAACAATTTTTCCCCCTCCATCTATACATATGGTAAATATAAAAAATAAATAAATCTCTTTAAGTCGGAGGGAACATATTAAAACGATAACAACAATCAAGTCTTATCCCACTAGGTGGAGTCGATTAGAGAACAAATTATTAAGGAAGATAAAAAATTAAATATAATATAATTTATAATCTTATTCTAGTAAAAAAGCGATTACGCTCACCCCCAAAGTCCTTCATCGTCGGTCCCTCGGTGATAGTGAAGGGAGGTAAATCAGGGGGGCTATGCCTCTTGACCTGTTGATCGGAAACGACGAAGGGCTTTTGAACTCGGGTGAGAGTTTTAGATCCAACATCGAGAATCGACCCTTGTCCATTTTAGCAGTATCTATGTCATTCTAGCCAACGGACTATCCCAAGGAGACGCATAATTTATAACCTTATAAAACATACTACTATGAATTAAATTATTATATATGAAATTAGTTTAATTTTAAATTGATTAAAATAAATTTAAATTGAATTCAGTTTAAATCTACTTGATCTTACCATATCTATTTTGTAGAGTTTAACTAACCCTAAATTGACCTTCTTAATAAGGATTAAACATTTCATGAAATAATATCAAAACTTAAATTCAACATTTCAAATATAACTCAATAATAAACATTGATAACAATTAAATATCGATAAAAATATTTTGAAATTAATATATTTATATTTAAAAAGCATCGGAATCGTATTAGTACGACATAATACAATACCAAAATCATATCGCACTGGTCATAAACTGAAATTTCACCAAGGTTCTAATTTTTTTGTATTTTTCAGATGGTTATTTAGCCTATATTTGATCGAAATGCCTATTTAATTAGGGTATATTTCTTATCTATGCACAAAAGGTGAGTTTATGCTCATTGCTGATTCATTATTTTGGAAACTACTACCTTTCTAAATATGCTGCCCTCTCAAAAATATGCATATTATCAGCGCATGCTTGTGTGACCTACTTGGGTTTCTAATGGCTAGTTGGCTTTTATTTATTTTCCAATGTTTTGACTATGTTGCAAAAGATTGCTAATTGTTCTTTATTTGTACGCAGCGGCTTCAGGAAACCTTCAGACAAAATCAATTTCCTAGTGGAGAGGTGAAAGAAAGTCTCTCAAAAGAATTAGGCTTGACAACTAAACAGGTCTCGCCACCCTTTATTACCTTTCTTACATCTCTCTCTATCTTATCTTAAATCTCAAGTTATGTAAGTTATGGTTGCATCCAATGCAGATTGCTAAATGGTTTGAGAAGTCACGGGCTAAACTGAGAATTTCTGCCACAGGTTTGAATCTTTCTGAAACTGTCTGTCTCGCAGAAACAAAAGTTCAAGCAACCAAAGGGAATGGTTTGGGGAAATCCGGGAGTATGAATACCATATCTAGTATGGGAAATAATACGAGTTTGACTTCCAGCAAAAGCAACGGAAAAACATCGGTCATAGTGCATAACGCCTTTAGCAACTCCAGTAGAAAGAACACCACATCAAGCAAGGGGATTACTGCAAGTGCTTCTGCCAATAGAAGCAGCGAAAAAACAACTACCAGTGTAAACAAGGACTTAAAAGTGCCATTTGACAGAGAGAAGGCCTTGGCTCGTGAGCTCAAGAGGATAAAGACAGGCAGATAAAGTTACTTTGACCTTTATCTGATAATCATTGGTACTTGTAGGATATTATAAGACTGGTAAATTCTTCAAAAATTTTGAGCAGTGGAACCGGTTCATACATATTTCTCCTGCCCTGATTTTCTTCCAATCCACATTTACAAATTGAGGGTTGGCCCATCTTTGGCGAGCAATCTTCATCTGTTTTCCTTTTTGTCTCCACATGGTTACTTTCTGTCACTGAGGCTCAAGAACTTGAAGTGGTTTGAGATCATTGTAACCGTAAACCTTTGAGCATGTTACCATTTGATGGCAAAGTCATGTAGTTCTTGCAGGAGAATGCATGGTCTATTGCTCTCTTGCCGCCAGTGATCATCTCTTAATTGCTGGATCAGTTGAAGGCCTTGAGGGTGCTAAAGCTATCCTGCTCTTTCAATTCGGAGGTAGGCAGGAAATTGGACATGGAAAAATTGCTTTATACCTTTTCATTTACTCAGTATGGTTCCAATGCTAGAGAAAGCATGTGTATATTTTTAAGGACTATGTTTGAAATCGATGACTGTTTTTCTATCATTTTAGTGGGCAATGTACACTGAACAATTTGTTAGTGAATTCTTCAGTGACATGAAGTTTGTCTTTATCTAGGCTTACTTTATTTAATGGTCGATAACATTAGTGTAATGATATTCTTTTTGAAAAAAATGTGGAACATTATTTATTTTTCTTTGTTCGGTTGTTATACAAGACAAACGTATTTCTTGCTTTCGTTTCTTCCATAAATTTTAGATTTGGGGTCCGTTCCACTTTGAGCACGCAGTTACTTGTGTCTGCTGGCTTTGAGTTGAGGTCGGGGCTGTTCATGCATAAGGATTGGCGTTGGGTTGGCTCTTGGCCTACCAAACAAATACAAGTATCGGTGGGGCCCCATTTATTTAGTTAGAATCATTAAAAATAATGTCTTGTATTCTTTGTCAATGATCACGTTCGGAGTTGCAAAATTATTAAGTTAGATTAGATTAGATTCCTTGTAATTAAGAATTCCAAGTTGATGGCAAACACATTAAATTATTTATATTATAATCATTATAAAGAAGGTAAGTTACAAGAAGTATTTTATCAAATTAAAAATTAATACAATGATAGAATTGAAATTTCAAAAAAATTTATAATTCTTAAAATTGATGCTGCCTCTTTGAAATAATTCTACTTATCCTCTCTCGTGAGACTATGCATGCATGGCATCCTAATTTGGTGTGATGGTTAACTAATAATTAAATACTTCAGGCATGCAATCTCAAGTCCTCCAATCATTAATGCATTGTTTAATTGGGTATTTAATTTAACTGACGACGTTATTATATATATATATATAATAATAGTAATAGAAAAATGACATTGATGATCACTCAATTTTCCTTCCCTTCGTATATATTTTACGCAATTTTCACATCCCCTTCATTTTACTTTATCAATCACCAATATTGAAAACAATTTGATAATACGACTCAACCTCACCTCCACAATAACAAAACGAAATATGATTTAAATAAGCGATCCAGATTTCTGCACCCAGCAAAATTAATTTTAAAATCTTAATTTTTTTTACTTCTTAATTTAACTTTTAGAATGCCCGATCATTTTTTATTTAATATTGTAAACTATGTTTTATTAATTGTGTATAATTTTATATCGACACACATTAGTTTACTAAATGATTAATTATAAGTTATAAATAGATGCCAAACTATAACCCAAAAAAAAAAAGACAACAAACCGAGTGGATTCCCGGCAAACTACCACACGGCGCCGCCTCCGTGAGCTGCACGAAAATTTACTCACGTAGATAAATCAAGTTACAATCATTAAAATAAGAATCCAGAATGGAACCGCTAAATTAATAAAATTGTCATTTTCTTAGACTTGCTTATGGCTAAAGTATAACCCAATAAAATAGTAGGAAAATGATACGAGGTCGATCCAATTGTACTCACAATATCTAAACCAGTTCTAGCTTACGGTCTTAAACAATCCAAATTTCCGACACAAAATCATGACAAACCTTCGACCCAATTCAATGATCCACGAATCAGAAGGCAAACAAAGAACAAATCGCCCAAAGCAAACAAGGTAACTTAGTAATCTTCAGGATCTTCACCATCTTCGTCTGCACCCTCAGCACCGACCTCCTCATAGTCCTTCTCGAGGGCAGCCAAATCCTCTCGTGCTTCAGAGAACTCACCTTCTTCCATTCCTTCGCCGACGTACCAGTGGACAAAAGCTCGCTTCGCGTACATGAGATCAAACTTGTGGTCAATTCTTGAGAACACTTCCGCGACAGCAGTGTTGTTACTGATCATGCATACGGCGCGCTGAACCTTGGCCAGGTCACCTCCAGGCACCACAGTCGGCGGCTGGTAGTTAATACCGCACTTGAAACCAGTAGGGCACCTCCAAAACATAACAGAGATAGTAATCAATCAAAAGCACACAAGACATCAACCTTGCAATTCAAAAACTCAACAAGTGAACCTGTCACTCACCAGTCGACAAACTGGACAGTTCTTTTCGTCTTAATGGTCGCAACGGCAGCATTGACATCCTTAGGCACGACATCTCCACGGTACATCAAACAACAAGCCATGTATTTTCCATGTCTTGGGTCACATTTAGCCATCATACTGGATGGTTCAAACACCGCATTTGTGATTTCAGGAACCGACAATTGCTCATGGTATGCTTTCTCAGCTGAAATAACCGGGGCATACGACGAAAGCATGAAGTGAATTCTAGGGTATGGGACAAGATTAGTTTGGAACTCTGTGATGTCCACATTAATCGCTCCATCAAATCTTAGAGAGGTGGTCAAGGATGATATGACCTGAGAAATCAATCTGTTGAGGTTGGTATAAGTCGGACGCTCAATATCTAAAGACCTTCGGCAGATATCGTAGATAGCCTCATTGTCTAAAAGCACAGCAACATCAGTGTGCTCAAGCAAAGAATGAGTGGAAAGGACACTGTTATATGGCTCCACAACTGCCGTAGAGACCTACAAACGCAAAACAAGGTAATATGAAAGTGATTTTGAGTACCTATATCAATAACAAAAAAATGAATGTTAATCCTAATTACACTACCCTTTATGAGATCACGAATCTGTACAGATGAAAAATATGAAGGCGAAGGGCATCACCGATACAAAGACAAAGTCAATATACTTCAAGGCTAGCTAGTCGTAACTGATTGAGAACCACAATGCTGATCTTGTGTCTTCTAAGATGAGTATGTGGGCAAGCCTAGTTGGTTGTAGAACTCCGTAGTTATCAACATTTCGTTAAAAAAAATTAAACAAATATCTATTAGGTTCGTGACTTTCAAATTGTAACTCTATACTGACTATATACGCATTTATCATGTATAATGTAAGGTCAGATAAAAGCATCACAAAGAGCACTGGTTTGGACAATCAAGCCAAACAAAAACGCTGCATCACCAGTATCTGTACTTCAACAAGCACACACCTGCCTCACTATACCAAACGAGAGAGTAAGTTAAATTACGGAAGTCGTCAATACCTGAGGAGAGGGATAGATGGTGAACCCAAGCTTCGACTTCTTGCCATAATCAACAGAGAGTCTCTCCAAGAGCAAAGATCCCAAACCTGATCCAGTGCCTCCACCTACAGCATTGAAGACTAAAAACCCTTGCAGACCAGTGCAGTTGTCAGCGAGTTTCCTGACGCGATCTAGACAGAGATCTACGATTTCCTTCCCCACTGCATGTCATTAGAAAACACAGGATTAAGCTCCAGGGACAGGACAGTTTCATATGCATGCTAGTTTGTAAAGTTACCTGTGTAATGACCCCGGGCAAAGTTATTTGCAGCATCTTCCTTCCCAGAGATGAGCTGCTCGGGATGGAAGAGTTGACGATAAGTTCCAGTTCTAACTTCGTCAATGACAGTTGGCTCTAGATCCACAAAGATGGCTCGAGGTACATGCTTTCCAGCACCAGTTTCACTGAAAAACGTATTGAAGGCATCGCAAGCCACTCCAACTGAGCTATCGCTGAAGAGAACGAGAAGAACATTATATCCTAGAATACAGAGGATTGTTTAAAGAGTGGAAACAGAACTGAATTCAAAATCTTCATGGGAAGATGGAGCCACGATCTCAGGAAAGGAGATTATGTAGTTACTGAACTCTACTGAGCATCATGAAAAGGTACATTTTTTGTTGATAATACAATAAAAAACAAAAAAAAAATAATAAAACAGAAGAAAGTTGAGATCTTGAACCAGATCTGAAAGCTATGAGTGAGATCCGAAGTAAACAATCAGCTTGAAAATATCAACACAATAATTTCGATCACTGAACTATATCCTGGCGCACTAAAAATGTTATCATTCACCATTGCGTCGCCATTTCACAAATAACTCGCAGTGTTATGCGAATTTAAAAAGAACCCTAGATTTTTGGCAAGTAAATCCAAAAAACAAAAAGAAATGCGGAAATTAAAAGAAAATTGAGATCAATAACAAATGAGATTGAAGATCAAATCGAATAGTCTCGCATAAGATTGTATAAAAGTAATACCTATCTCGAAACAGATCTTGCAGACAATTTTTTTAAAAAAACATTATTCAAATTTCAAAATAAAAACCCGAGATCTCACAACAGCGAACACCAAAATGAATATATTTTTATCCTAAATCAACGCCATCCCCGAATGAGGTAATTAAAAAAAGTTCTGGCCAAAACAATACGAGAACCCATGATTTTGAGAAGCCAAAGTTGGAGATCTCACCTGGGCATTATACCGTCAGGCTGGATGCCATGCTCGAGGCAGTACAGCTCCCAACAGGCATTCCCAACCTGGATCCCGGCCTGCCCAATGTGGATGCTGATGATCTCCCTCATCGTTCCTCTCTGAGTGGAAACCTAGCGGACAGATCTAGAACGGAGGAGTCGCGAAGAAGAAACGGAAGAGAAAGGAATGGAATGAGTGCGGCATGGCGTGGGCGAGGAGCGGGGTATTTAATTTGGCGGGATAATCGGATTCAATAATTTGCTTTCGAGTCCGGGAACCGCTGAGCCCCACGTTTGGGAGACATTGATGGGCCAGCCTAGCAATCTAGGTTTAGGTTAAAAGGTAAAATATCTCCCAATTATATTTTACATAAAAAAAAATAAGTATATGATAAAGCATATACATATTAATATCTATGTTCACCTAATTATATATTTTAAATAAAAATTTAATTCTTAATTTAAATAAATAAAAATATGATACATCATATACCCCATTATATTTTTATCTGATCATTTTCACCACAAACAATAATAGTCTATGAAATAATAAAATGTTTTGGTATGACAACTCGCGTGGAATTATTTTGAAAGGCAGCAACTTGTGAAGAGCCGCTTTTCCATGAGAATTTTTTTATTAACTGCTCTAAGACGACAAAGCCACGCAAGGAGGGGATTGGTCTCCCATATATAGTTAATCCAAGGAAAGTTATTAAGACGATATAGGAACTGGCAAAAACAAACAAAAAGAGGAGAGCTTGAGTTAATTTAAACTAAAGTACAACTTGAAATATTAATAATACAATTTCATCTCAAACGCTATTAATTAAAAATCAAAAGTAAATACTATTCAACTATATATACACATCAGTATTCAGGGATATAAATTAATTATAAGTTGAATTTTATTAAAAATATATATTCTGTAAGCATTAAGTGATTTATATAATTTTATATTAATACCAATACTATTATCCGTATGACTAATACACATCAATTAGAAATGTATCCTTTCAAAATTTAAACTTCTTACATTGAAAAATATGTAATGAGCCGAATCTGAAATCATTTAGATGAGTTCGACTCTCTGAATTTTAGAGCGAGTTTCCATTATACGGACTTTTACTTTTATAAGTCGAGTGAATTTGACACATAAATTAAGATTGAAATTAAAGTTAAAGTTACTGATCAAACAAGCTTTTTATACAGCTTTGAAAATAGACAAAGGAGCAATTGCGTCATTTAATTAGGTGTGTTCGTTGTGCCTCTTTCTTGAGCGCTGCCGTTTAAATCATCAATCTTTTTTAATTATACAATTATCATAATTATTCAGCCGAAATGTTACCATCATCCACTTTTAATATTTGTAATTGTCAAATTTGAAGGGACGTAAAATCGGAGTCCACTCATCGACCGTATCAAGTTGAGTCCCATGAATCAAAATTACTAAGTCAATATCAATCTAACCCCTAACTACTCTACAAATTAACTAATATGTATATTATGTTGATCAAATTTTTTTTTTTAACCACGTTGACTAATTCTCTTTCAGTATCATGTAAATATAACATTAACCCTCCCAACTCTGTTATATATTTATTTAGGAAATTATTTATCGAGGAATATAATAAAGTTATAATTTTGATCAGCCACCCAATTCCATTATGTAAGGGAGCTTGGTTGTCACTAGCTCCGAGAGTGACTCTTCAATTGAAAATTATCGACGAACCACCAATAAATTAATTAAACTTTAGTCCGATCGAGTTAATTATATAATATTGCCCAAATTAGTAAAACTAATTTAGGTTAAAAAATATGCCTCCTGTGTTTCTTTAAACGCCATCATTTGCTTGCTTTATTGAGAAGTCATTCGATCATCAATACCATCACATGCCACTTAGCTTTACTTGTGTAGTGTCCAAGGATGTGTTTGGCAAGTTTGTCTTTTTCCCAATTGATAGCTTTTTTAAGAAGCAATATCTTTTTTTTAACATCAAAACTGCATCTTTAAAGCAATTGTCAGCACCAATACGATATCTTTCTACTATTATCCTAATAAATTGATTCCTTTCCCTCTTCCTTCCAATGGCAAGGTCACCCTATCCGCACATTCCATCCATGATTTACGGAGAAGCATATAGCTAGTTTGCTTCTCTATCGTTTAGAGCTACTACCACTATAACAATCTGTTAATTAAATTTTTTAATAATCTTAAATAAGAAGGTTGGGACGAGGGATGATATAATTTGCTTCTTTTTTTATCTTCCCAATTAAATAATTTTATTAATTTTTCTCTTCCTTTATTTGTATTTTCTAAAAATATATATTTGCTTTTATTTTATCTATTAAATTAGTATTTTAGATAAATTTTGAAATTGAAATATTTTTCGTGGCAATTTAAACAAGTTTAGAGCACGTTTAAGACGAAAGCCATAAAACAAAAAGATGCCGTGTTTCTGCTTCTGCGCCGCCAAATAATTTCCCCCATTTTTCATCGTCGTCGCCGGATCGATCGCCCTCCTTCGATCCCTTCTCCATGCTCGTTCAAAACCCTAAAATTGGATCCTTGAATCAAAACAAAGGGGAGGGGCATTGTCCGGAGAAGAGCGAGTAAACGACCCCCTTCCGATCCATTCGGGCGATGAGATCTGGGGCGGTCGTCATGGCGTGGAACGTCTTCAAGTTCTGTACCGCGCTGCGGGCTCTCGGTTCGCTCATGATCCTCGTCGTCCTCGGCGTAGTAGGCGCAAGCTATTACGCCGTCGTCGTCGCCAACTACGGGCCGGCCCTCTTCGCCGGAGGATTCAGCTTGCTTCGTTCTCTTGCTGTCTTGGTCCCTTTCCATATCCTGGTACTCGATTGAAGTTCCTCAAATTTAGGTTATATAGCTTTAAGGATCCATGCAAACAAAACTACTTTTTATATGCTAATTTGGAGCTCCTTACCTTGAACGTCGATGTTGATTCTTCATAATTGGATTATCTGTTTTTTTTTAAGTACAATCGATGTACTCAATAGCAAAAGAGCTTTGGAAGAAAACGACCCCTAACATATTTAGATCAAGTAAAAGTCCTATAGTCTTCAAAAGAATAGTTAACACTGGATGCACTTGGCTAGCACTTTATGGCCTCAGCTCATGTATTAGCATGAACATTTTATTTGATCGGGAGGCTTTGGACTGCTCATGAAATCCCAACCTCCGCATGCTCACGAAATTTTACGGAAGGTGAGATTTTTGAGTTTCTTTAAATTACAACTCTACCTTCCATGTAAATCTGAATTGATTTTAGCTAAGGATACACAAAAATCTATGAATAATCTACCATCTCTTTTTGCATATTAAGAGAAAATCATGGTTGCTTAGTTGGAATTACCAAAAGAGAACTGTTGGATGAAAGGGTTTGAAGGGAGAACTTGTATTCTTCGATCTATGTAGTTATATCTGTGCATTGCATCTCTTACTAAGATATTTGACTACACAGTTGGGATTACTTCTGTGGGCCTATTTCTCCGTGGTACTTACAGACCCTGGTAGTGTGCCCTCAAACTGGAAGCCCGCTGTAGATGAGGAGATTGCAGAAACTGCTCCATTAACTGGCACAGAGTTCAGTGGCAATATTCTAAATTTGCAACAACCTGGACCTCTTACAGATACAGGAAGTCCAAAAATAAGATACTGCAGGAAGTGCAATCAGTTGAAACCACCTCGTTGCCATCACTGTTCTGTTTGTAAGACCACTTAATTTTTTTCCTAATGAGAAGTACGCTGAATTTCCCTATCATTGATTTTATTATATATCTGCATCTTGTTTGATATTAATCCTTATTTTAGGTGGTAGATGTGTACTTAAGATGGATCACCATTGTGTGTGGGTCGTGAATTGTGTGGGGGCTTTAAACTATAAGTTTTTTCTACTTTTTCTGGTAAGTTTATCAGTCCCTGTCTCTTCTCTCATTTTGCTAAACTATCTGGTATTCTTGCTGAAAAAATTGCCAGTGCAAAAGCCATAAATTGGGTTCCTCTTATGCTTCAAGTTAATATATTATTATATGTTTGCGGCGTTGTTGGGTGGATCTAAAATGTTAATTTCATCGCTCCCTTTTCCAACTTTTCATCATTACTTGATTGTATGTCATATAAATAAGTTTAGAACTTTGAAGCTCCCAGACAAGCTGATCCTAGTTTTAGTTTGATTGGATCAAATTGATTGCATGACAGATTGGGATTTCTTGCTTGCATGATTAAGTTGCTGGGCGTCTGTTTTCACCAAGTTTAGGGCCATGGCCAATTCTTCACATGGCTAAATTATCTTTAATTGCTACTATGAGTAGTATTTGAATTTGTTAGGAGTAAAAGGATTGGAATAACTATGTTTGGTATCTTAAGCACATCAAGATGAAGCTTAGTTATCCTTTTATTGTGCCAAGGTAGGTATGTTAATATGCTCCATTTTCCCCATCTCTCGTTGTATCATTCAAGGTTCTAGATTCCTGATGGAATAGCCATAAGTGCAAATAGGAAGGGATCAAATTTGACTAATTTATAGACTCACTAAATTATAGGCTTTCCACAGAGTTCAACGTAGAGATACAATCCAGATAGCCGATTTGAAATAGTTGGGATTAACACAACGTGACAATTATGATGATTATAGGCTGATCATGTCCTTACATTTTTTTCCTATAGAAAATATGAATAGGAAGGGGTCACAGCTAAGTATTGCTTGGAGTTATTCTTGTTCACCCAATTCTTATGTTTATCTTTATCTTTATGAGAACCTATTGACATAGGATTAAATATATATATACCTCTTATTTTCGATTTTTGTTCTTCATTTATATTTAGCACATAGAAATACATAGATGTCTTACATAGAATGAAGGGGTTGATCTTACATAGAATACAAGTAGGATGATTGAAATGGAGGAGAATATCAGCCTATTAGGTATACAAGTAGGATGATTGAAATGGAGGAGAATATCAGCCTATTAGGTATTCTTTGTGATCGTAAAGTACTTTTAAAACTTAAAGAAATTTTTTACAAAACAACAGTTAGATTTGCTATGTTATATGGAATTGAACGTTGGATTATGACTCAAGTACATGAGGAGAAGATGAGAATTGCACAGATGAAGATGTTAAGATGGATGTGTAGATATACGAGGATGGATAAAATAAAAAATGAGAATATTAGAGCAAAATGACGATAGATATTTATTAGAGCGATGTGAAACTATTATAAATATGCAAATCAAACGAGAAAGAGAAAACCCGAAGAAGATTTGGTTAGCAACGATAAAATAAGATAAAATTTATTTAAATATAGATGATGATATATTAGGGGATAGAATCCAATGACATAGGAGGATCCATATAGTCGACCCCGGCTTGATTGTTGTTGTATTTATATTCAAAACATGCAAAACTAATTGTAGTAATTTGCTTGTCAAACAAAGGGGACTATCTTAATGTGGATGCTAGTACTTAAATCTAGATACTGACTATTAAGATTTGATTTAATCCAGTGACAGCATTGGTTCATGACACTTTTCATTTCTTCTTTTGGATGCAGTTCTACACATTTCTTGAGACATCTCTTGTCACCCTTTCACTTTTTCCCCATTTTATTGCTTTCTTTAAAGATGTGGAGATGGCCGGGACACCAGGAACACTTGCAACTACTTTTCTCGCATTTGGTATGCATGCTTCGCTTTTATTTGAAAATAGTAGCTTTTATTTGGGACTTCTTTTTTGCTTTTTCTTCTTTTCAGTGTACTGACAAGGATTGTTTTGATTCAGTATTGAATCTGGCGTTTGCATTAAGTGTCATGGGATTTCTGATCATGCACCTCTCTTTAGTAATGAATAATACAACGACAATTGAGGTATGTAACTTTGCAAATGAAATGCCAGTTTAGGTGCATTTCCAACGGCTAACATCCTTATGTATATCAGGCATATGAGAAAAAAACAACTCCAAATTGGGAGTATGATCTTGGCAGAAAGAAGAATTTCGAACAGGTTAGAAGTTCTTTTGCCTGTATCAGCAGCTTCAGTGGCACTTTTGGTACCCAACAGTTTTCATTATTTTCAGTTTTTCTATCCATCTGATCGGCTTCACCAATTATGTTATAGAAAAAATAATTTCTCAAATTACAACCATTAGGATCATTTCATTTGTTGAATCTAATGGCGTATTACAATTGGATTGGAATAAAGAAGGGATCATATAGGTATTCCTAAGGAATGTCATACATAAAAAAAAAGACAGTCCGGTGTATGAAGCTCCCACTGTGGGGGGTCCCGAGGAAGAGTATATTGTATGCAACCTCTTATCCTGTTTTGTAAGTGACTGTTTTTAGAATTCGAATCCGTAACTTCTAGATCACAAGACAATAACTTTACCATTGCACCACAGAATGACATACATAAGGAATAAAATAGGATTTAATATTTTATTCATGGAATGAAATAGATATAAAATAAAAATTTTATATTTGGTTTTTTGGAATTTATAAAGAATGTATGAGGAATATTTTTCAATTTTCACAATCGTAAATTGTCTCTGCATGAAATAATTTCCCAGCACGTCTAGGTTGCACTATCTGCCAATCGACGCAATGGATTTCCTGGATTGGGCCAGTTCTTACAGCCCTACCATCCTATTTAGCCCATTTGGTCCAAACGAGCCGACCAACATATCTGAACTTCAGACTCGACTGATTTGTGGTGATTCAACCCAGTTTGGCTCTGTGTGGCCCAATCAATCTCATGGTTTGATTGGCTGATTTCTGACCTGTCCAGCTTTACTTGACTGTATTTGCCCAGCCTGATCATCTCACCTGACCCATCACATTCAGTTCAATCTGCCCACTTGGCTCGACTAGTCTGATGACATATCTATTCTGCTTGGTATGCCTTGTCTTTCAGACCGATTTTGCTTGTTCAGATTTCATGTTTTCTGAAGGGTTGAATAAAATAAGAATATGATTTTTCTTTTTGAGAATAAAGTTTACAAAAATTATTCCTGGAATTGTGCAATAAATAGTTATTCCATGTGAACGAGGAATCACAATTTTGTGAATATTAATATTTCAAATTCTTTTGCAACTAAACAAAGTAATACTTATTCCATAAAAATTCATAGGAAATAGAATTAGTTATTCTTAGAAACTAAAGGCACCATAAGAGTTCCACTACATGATCTTTGTCCTGATTACCTGTTGCCCAGATATTGGTGATATACATTCCTAATTCAAAATCTTCTTGTGGCTCACAAGGCTTTAACACCAATTGGACTGAAACTTCTGTACAATAAAATGAATTTAAACTCGCTGATGGCAGAGTGACTAGCATGGATTTGATTATATCTGGCTGTATGTTTGGGTCAGAACATCTGGAAAAATTGGAAAAATATTAACTTCTAAAGTATGGCCTCGTGTATCAGTGTTATGATTATGCCTCAAAGCTTGCCAAAGCCTTATAGGTGCTAGCTCAATTTAAGTCACATTCGATGTGGTGTCCTGTAGACTTTGGTCTTGATCAACACAGAAAAGCACAAGTCAGAGAGCATCAACCAGAATTGTAGCTGATAAGGATCGACCTTTTGTTTCACTAGAGATCAGCTAGCGTAATTGCCTGGCTTAGGTTGGCAATTGTGATGCATATGGTTGGTAAATACATCTGATGTGCTCATTAGACTCACCTCTCCCTTGTTTGGTATAGGACACTGATATATAAGGATATGGTTGATTGCTTCCTTGGCAGGTATTCAAAATCGACAAGAAATACTGGATTTTTTTCCCCATACATGTAGGGCAGTCATGTCAGGACTTCATTTAAAAAAAAAAAAAACTTCAATAACTGAGATTTTCTGGAGTCTATTAGGAACTCTATGTCATCGCGGCTGTAATTCTGATGCTGAAGGGTCAGTTGACCCTAAATTTTTTAGAAAAATTCTTTCTCAATGGTGACCAGTCATGGTGTCCATAGTGTTGCATCTTTTTCAGCCAAATCATGATTTCCTTCTGCTTCTCCTGGTTGTTGAACCTGATCAACTCAACTCTCTTCCTTGCCCACCTGAGGACACGCAATCAACCTTTCCTAAATTCCCACCACTGGCCTTCTTTTTGGGTCTTGATTTACCAATTTATCTGGATGAAGTATTGTTTTGGCGAGTAATGCATATGAGTTGGCAAATACATTTGACATGTGCATCAGACCTCATGTCTCTCCCTCTTTTGGTTTACAACATGGAACTATGAACATTTGGTTGATTGCTCCTTTGACAGGTATTTGGAACCGACAAGAAATACTGGTTCATTCCTGCATACTCAGAGGAGGATTTGCGAAGAATGCCAGCTCTGCAAGGATTTGAATACCCCACCAAATCAGATCTGGATACCCATTAGCTCCCAAAGTTCAACTTCACGACAAAAACTCATTTAGGAAGCAGACTTCCACCTGAGAAATAACTTTGTAAATGTTGACCAGCAGCCATGCATCTAACTTTTCCGATTTTCATTCCGGCATTGATCTCTGCCTCCAAAAAATTTTACACTAAATGCCAAAGAAACTTGCGTTAGTGGATGTATGGCATTAAAAAGTTGTTTTGTAGAATTGTTATTTTTATACTGTTGTGATAATATATATATGTAGTTAGCGTCAGTTTTTATGTCTTGACAAGTGGTAGGCTTTTATTTTTGTTGTGCTCAAGAAAGAATAACTTTATTTTACCCGTCAAAGTTCATTTGTAAAGTGCCTTCCCCACCACAATTCATTCGAAAAATGTATACAGAGGAATTGAATCAATAAGCACACTTGGTTGCATGGATGCCTTTTTCCAGAATCTGAGGGCACAAGTCTCATTTCTGTGATGCTTGACAATTCCCAACCACCATGGCTTACTGAATCCGAATTTGGAGGCTTCTCTTCGTTCCTATCGTTGCCTCTCAGTCTCGTAAGCAATCAGTACATAGGAAGTAAAAAAGAAAACCGCAATAGCATCCGCCAAAGGATTAGTGATCTCAAGTAATTGTTTTCTTCCGCAAATATTTAGGCGAGGAATAGAAACTATAATGAATTTGATAGTGGATAGTAAATTGAAATGAGAATGAGTTTAGTTATTTTAATATTAATATTTGATTTATAAATTGGGATTAAATATGATTTGCGGCGGCGACGATGACGACGACAGTAGTGGGCAGTGGACGGGGGAGCTGCTAGCGGCGATCGACGGATGAGTGTCCGGTGACAGTGCCGATGAGCAAGCGAGCAGTGAGAGGCGATGAGCGGCGACAACGTTGATGAGCGGGCGGGTGATGGGAGGCGGCGACGGCGATAACATTGATGAACGGGCGGGCGGTGGGAGGCGGCGACGGCGACGGCGTTGATGAACTAGCGGGCAGTAGAAGGCGGCGACGGCGACAGCATTGATGAACGAGCGGACGGTGGGAGGCGGTGGCCGGCGGCATTGGCAGTGCGGCCAGACGGTGGAGGCGGCGCCAACGACATTGGCAGCGGCGGCGCGGGCGACGACACCAACAGGCGATTTAACGAGCGGTCGACGATGGCGAAGACAGATAGAAATGAATTCTAAATTCACTGTTCCTCTTAAATTTGATCCATTTCTAAATGATTAGGAATGATCCTGTTCCTTTAATTCTTAAATTTGTTAACTAAATACTATAATTAATTTTATTTTCTCATTCTCAAATTCTTAAAACAAACGCCCCTCAGACTGGTTGAGGATATCAAGGAAGATTTGTAGCATTCTCGGTTTCCCGTCCCTCACTTAATGGGAGGAAGTTTGTGCCCCAGTTCCTCGTTGGCATCGAAGTCCATCGACCATCAATGTTAGTGTTGAAGCCCTATGGCTACTATCTGGGACTGCCACTGTGGTTTTCAGAATCAGACCGGTGATCGATCTGAATGGAGATCAGTTTTGATTAGCAGTGCGGTATAGGTGGCTGCTCTTGGACCGGTGATCGATCTGATAGGCTGTTCTCTGACTTTCAAAAGCGAGATATTCCTGGATCAAGAGTTCAAATTTTTTTAATTGAAAAAAGAAAAATAAATTTGAAGTGGACTGACGTGGTTTTTTGATTGGTACATGCAGGGTGGGCTGCCCACGCAAATAACAGAAGTAACCCTTTGACATGCCCGATCGAACTTGAATAATAAATTATATCTGGAAAAGTTTAAAAGTTCACCACTAGCCTCAAATAGCAATCCACTTTTATTTCCGAAATAAATATTCTTCCTTTTGGCTTAGAAATAATTTTATGCGACACCCTTGCAGTTCAAGTGACATCAAGATCCTACTAGTCCCAGCAAGGAAGGTGAGTAATGGGGGTAAGTCGCAGGATGGTATCGAATAATTTTGTCAATAAATAGGATCGCGCTTGCTGGTTTCCGCCTCCTCCCTCGATCTTTCTAACGCCGTCTGCTTAGGGTTTTCTCCGATCCGCCCCTCATCCCGTCAGTTTTCGTCTCCAAATCATCTAAGGTAAGAGCGTCATCGCCACATCTTCGCTAGTTCACTGCCTCTTTCCACATCTTTGACTTCTTTATTCCTGGTTCGAAGACGATGCAGCCGGGCAGCGGAATGGCGCAACCACCTCCGATTCCGCCGCCACGGATGAACCACCTCCACCATCAGAAACCACCTTATCAGTGGTCCGTGATGCCACAACCTCATCCGCAGTACTACCAGCCGGTCCTCTTTGCTGATGTGCCGCCAGTTTCTCGAGTTCCGCTGCAGCACCAGCATCTGGCTGTTCCGCCATCGCAGATGCCTTAGCAGCCTTTTGTGCCTTTCCCGGCTCCATTCATGGCGACGCATCCATCATCGTCAGATGACTTCCGCAGGCTTTGGATCGGCGACGACTATATCTCAGCTGCTTTGTTCATACGGGAGCCCTCTCTCTCTCTCTCTCTCTCTCTCTCTCTCTCTCTCTCTCCCTCTCTCTCTGGGGCAAGCTGATTCCTAATCAGCCTATCTTTAGATGTGGCTTTTTCTTCTCTGATTTGTTTAATGCGTATGCAGGTTGTTTCAATCAAACTTATTCACAACAAGCAAACTGGGCAGTCAGAGGGTTATGTTTTTATTGAGTTTGTGTTTTGTCTGGCTTCTGAATGAGTTCTTCAAACTTATAATGGTCAAACAATTCCTGATGCTGAGCAAGATTGAATTAGGCATCATGTGGAGCGGGAAAGAGGTGTGGAGATGGTGCTGATTTTATAATTTTTGTTAGTGTCTTGTCTACAAATGTGACTAATTGTTTGTTGCAAGAGACATTCAAGAGCCACTATCTCTCAGTTAAAGATGCCAAAATTGTCACTGATAGACTTGCTGGGTGTTTCAAAGGCTGTGGCTTCATTATGCTTACTGATCTGAATGATTAGGCAAGAGCATTGGCTGAGATGAATGGAGTTTACTGTTCAATGAGACCTATATATGTGAGTTGGTCCTGCTGCTAACAAGAAGCCTTTGGGTAGCCAAGAGCAATACCCCTCAAATGGTATGCAGCACCGTAATGTTTCTTAAAACTAATATTATCGTGTTACTCTTCATATTGTTTCTACAGGATTCTGCAGGGATATTATAACCAATTGGTTTTTTTGTTAATTGGTTGCAAATTTAGTCAGTTCATTTTATATTACATCAGTTCCATTTTTAGAATTTTATTGGAATTTGCTAAAAATAAATTCTTAAACACTTTGCTTCCTTCATAATGTCGATGATAAGCAACATTTATTCTTTTCACATACAGTCATTTCCTTTCACACTTTCATTCATGAAATTTAGGCTCATCTACACTTAGTTTGCATAATGAACACGTATAGAAATTCATGTTGTCTTGAAGCAGGAAGCTAGGCCTCCTATAGCAAGGGGCTCTGTTGGTCAGTGTTTTGATTACCTGCTAATGGTTCTTGGTCCTTTCTTTTGCTTTTTGTGAAACAATTTTTAATTGAACCTATGCAAGCTAGCTTTAGTCTCTTTCAAGTTCCCATTTGCCTTTCCTTTACAGTTCCTTCAGTTTCTTACTTTTATATCTATCATTAAATTTGTATGCCTTCAATTGTCATTTCCCTTTCAGTACAAGCCTTCAGGAATTGCTGATATGATCATCTCATATAGCAAGCCTATTATTTCAGTTTTTAATTCTTTTGGCATATTATATAGGAGAATCTATTGACAATCTTATGTTTACATTTGCTTCTATCTCCTTTTCTGAAGAATAATAAGTTCTGATTGGTCAGTTTTATTTTTCAATGCACCAAAAGTTTATGATTTAGCTCATTGTTTAAGTGCATGGATATGATCTTGTTAGTTGTACTCAAGTCAGGTAGTCTCAAGTGACCTTATTTACCTTATGATTCAAGTGTGTTTTAGAAACATTAGTTACAACGGACACTTATTACAAACATTGCATGGTCACTACTCAATAATTCATATATAGTACATAACATTGACTCCATTCCGCATTGCCAAGATTTTCTTATGGCTACTAGAATTATTGGGCAGCTTCCGTTCTGTTGGTTCTAATGGTTGGCAACTGAAACATCACTGCAATTGGTGAGACTGTTGCTAATTACATCATTAATTTCAGTCGACAACTTGTAGTTTGTAGGCTGCTACCTGTTTGAGTACATTTTCCATTCAGTTGCTACATCAATTATTTATTTTTTTCCCTGATGGATGAATTTACAAAAAAAAAAATCTATGTTATCTTCAACAATTATTAGTTTCATCTTCATTTATTCTTTATTTAATTATCTAATGGAACTCGTCAATTAATCTAATTATTCTTCTACCTCTTTAATCATCTAACTGGACTTGTCAACTGTTCTAACTATTCTTGTATAATTTTTTACTGTGCGGTTTCCATTTCGCTTGTTTCTATATCCTTCGGAATGTGTCTAATACACAAATGAAGCTGTGAGATCCAAGTTTGCTCGTTTGACAATTTATTAAGAGATGCATTCTTTTTATTCTTCTATGGTGCAAAAGGTTGAAATCCGTCAACCTAGCGGCCCCTATCAGTCCACCCCTGGATCATCATAAGAGAGGTAAATCACGGTAGGTCTTTGGCCCTTGAGACTAGTAACTAGTGCATGAAGGAACGACAACCTTGCATTTGCGAGGGATTGATCCGTTGTCCTGTGGTGCAACGTTTGCACCATAACATAGGTCTTGATATACTGTATGAATTAGAATGTTCGTTGTGACTTCGGAGATTCTTTCCTCATAATATTTGTCATCTCCCATAACATTATAAAAAAAAAAAAGACTTTGTTTAAAATTTATCAGAAATGATGAGAAGTTAACTAATTGTTAAATAGCATATGTATTGAAGTAAAATTTCAACATTTATCAGATTTTTGTTTGAGCTTTTGTTTGTTCACCTTTGCAATTATGCATTTTTATGCACGTGTGGATATGTTCACGAGTTGTGAGAGAAGGCTCATCATTATGTATTGCTTTAGTATATAGGGCAGGATGACATGGCTGATTAACCACATATAACATATAGTCGCCCTCATCATTAAGTTGTGCCCAATTATTTGATGTCAGCTGTGTAGTCTTGGTTTTAGGTTGATTTGATGAACACTTTAAATTCATCATGTAATATATACATGTCATATTCATTGTATACTTGATGAAAAATGGACAATTGTATTGGTATACACTAATATCTCTAGTTATTTCTCGCAAAGAAAAGTCTGTAAAAATTACAGAGCGTTGTTTGACAATTGAGTTGCTAAGGACCTTTCTGAAACTACCAAGGTCCATCTGCTTGTGTCTTTTGGTCTTAGTTCAAGGAATACAATCTTGCACTTGTGGGATTGATACCCACTTTAGCTTATTCGAGAGGAACATTGATTTTGAAGATTTCTCTGCATGACTTCTCACCATTTCACATCAGTCCTAGATACATTTGACAAGAACTATGCATTGCAGTTTCATTTAGATTTCTGAATGGTCACTTGATTCTGCAGTCCATATCCAAAAATGGCCCTTATAGTTTTTTTCCCCGTGCAACGGCAATTGTACACGGCTGCGTACTTGTCTGAGAAATTAATAATAAAAATGAAAGAAAAATCAATTTAAAGAGTGCGACCTGAACTTTTAAAATAATTTTATAAAATATTTTTTTTTATTGAATTAAATTTTATTCGTAAGCTTTGTGGAAGCTAAAGTGTGCCAAAAGGATGCCCATGCGAGTAGTCCTTCTTTGCTCATAGACTAGCAGCTGGACTCCTACCAGGTCAACTTGATAGGCTTCTGCGGCAAAATAAGGTTTTGTTTTAGGGTTACGCCCCGTAATGGATCCTAATCTAGGTACCATGATGAAATGAAATGGCAAGTTGAAAATAGGCCAAATGTTAGCCTTCAAGGCAAACTATTAGTCCAAAACTTGTGGGCCCTTCGAGGCAAACTAGTAGTCCTAAACTTGTGGGCTGAGCTTAAG
This sequence comes from Wurfbainia villosa, assembly GCA_025175895.1. Classification (NCBI taxonomy): domain Eukaryota; kingdom Viridiplantae; phylum Streptophyta; class Magnoliopsida; order Zingiberales; family Zingiberaceae; genus Wurfbainia; species Wurfbainia villosa. The sequence goes on along the minus strand of JAKLTH010000273.1, from coordinate 5,940,882 downwards.
TAGGTGCTGCTAGTTGACAAAATTTTTGCCAACTAATGGGCCTCAAGCCGGCCCAATATTGGTTTGTTGATGCACTTCCATTGAGCTCAACTGTTTTGACAAATGGTTGGGTATTCAGCCAAATATTGTTCTTATGTCGGTATTCATACCAACATTGCCAATAATGGGCCGCACTTATATTACCCCATGATTTGACCCCCAAATGGGCCCAAATATTCCACCAGTAGGCTGAGCTTGACCTAATATTGCCCGACACAGGCCCGTTTAACAGCCCAATATTACTTGCAAATGATGTAACTCTGCCGCATATTGCCCACAAAGGCCATCGGTTAGCCCAATTGTTCAATACTGGTCCATGTTCAGCCTAATAGTCTACCAAAGGGTAGTTATTTAGCCGATTAATGCCTATTAATGGGCCATGAATGAGCCTAATAAGTACACTAACGGGTCCGGATAGCCACTTTCCTGAGCAAAATCAGCCCAATAAATTCTTTAACGGGCCGCGCGCCAACCGTGTTCACTAATGGGCTGCAAATTGCTGGCAACTTTTAATTGATGGAAACAAAATTAGACGTAGTCTACAAGTTTGCAAATGGACCGGCATGCACCCATCAGTGAAAATAATGGGCAAGGAAACAATGGCATATATGACTATATGTATGACCATTTCTAGGTCCAACCTACAAGGTCCATTGCTGATCAATGTACCTGGTAATATATTAGATGATAGTTGACATTTTGACCTATTTTTTTAGGGGAAAAAATAACAAAAACATACGTCAATTTTGCTTCAAATGCCATCAAACTTCGAGGAAACTTGGCAAAACAGACCCGCCATGTGCAACAAGAGAAGAACAAAGCAGCCAGAGAATAAGTTCATCCCAGACTCTTCCGGAAATTCATCATCGTAGGCGCACATCTATTAATGCCTCCCCTTATTTCTTACATACAAGCACATAATGCATAACTAAACCTCCTTTTACCTGGGTGGCCTTAGCCTTCCATCTTCATGGGCCGCAACGCACCAGAATGGGTCGCTTGGAGGAGCAAATTACAGTAGAATAACCTAGATTACTGCTTATCCTAACGGCATTGAAACACAATGATGTCTTACGCACCTCAAGAATTGAGATTTCTGCTTCAAACATATTGTGATGAGCCTTATATGCCCTCTTTCTCACACAAGTCCAACAGCTGCAAAGTCTGATCACAAGAATATGAGGAACACAAATCAGTATTCATTGATTTAGCAAATAGCAACAATACACTGCCATATTTCAGAGTTACAAAGGTTTCTTTTACTGGTAAGTTGTCTTGTATAACCTGTATGTTAATATATGGTAACTTTGAATAGATTGGAATACACATGACCGACATGGCAAAAGGTTGAAGCCATTGATTTGACTATCGTTCTCTCAGACGTCACATGTTAAATTAATTGCTCATTCACATCTCTAATCTCGGTTAGAATTTTGTTGAGAATAGCAGCATCCGACTTTTTAACTGTGCATTCAGTTCACCTACCCGGTTGGATCCATCATGTGGCCTTTCAAGCCCAATCAACGCAACTGTCACAATCAGCCCACCAGGGTCATTGGGATGTGGTCTGTCTGCCCAACCAACCCAACCTACATGGCTGCTCAACTCAACTGTATATCAATTCTGACCTATCCAATCTGGTCTCAACTAGCCTAATTAACCCATTCAATCCCTCATCCGAACCAACTCCTCTGACAGCTTGGGTCTATTTTCAGTTTCATGGGAATTGGTATTTGAATTCATTTCTGCAATAGAAAAAAAAAAATATTCTATGGAAATTTATAGGAACCAAATGCACCATCAATTTCTTCCACAAGCAAAATCATTTCTAGATGACAAATAGGGGAAAGAGGAAATATTAACACATAATGACAGCATGACCACGTGAATCAACTATTACCTCAGATATAGAGAGTTCAAGGCGAAACTTTGGGCCATCATAGTGATGTAAAACCGGCCGAAATGCATCTTCCTCGAGAGCCTTACAAAGCTTTCTAACACGAATCCTCACCTAAATAGAGAGAATTTTAATGTAGAATGTGATGCAAAGTAAAATGAATACTTTCATGAGGCAAGTCTCGATCATTATTTACCTGTGCAGGAAACCTGGATTCGCCTTTACACTTTTTGTCTTCCCAAGCTGTTGGATCAATGTTAGAGCCCCCAAAACTCGCAGCCTATGGAAAACACAAAACTTTAGATAGAGAAAAGACATGAACAAAGTAAACATGACCATGATTTGACTGAAATATTCTTACTAAAACATCTAGCTGCAATTAAATCACGACAAATAGTGGTCTGCTAAAAAATCTGGGCCATACATAGGGCTTGGTTTTGGGATGGTTAGCTACATAAGGCTAAGTAAAGGTGGACAGCAGCAGGTGAGGAAAAATTGTGAGGGGCTTGAGTTCATGTTAAGAGGGCAAAGGCTCCCAGGGTAAGACGTAATTTGGCCAAGTTATTAGCTGCTCATCAGAAGTGTGTTGGATTGGGTGAGTCTAGGTTGGATTTGAGGCAAGGTGAAATGGTGGTACATCTGGGACTGATGTAAAGTTTATGCGGAAGGTTTGAGTTGAAGTGGAGATAAAAGAGGAAGGTCAGGGTGGTGGAAGTGGGACCGTCAATGATGGATGCTTTCAAGGTTCAGCCATATCAACTCCATAGGGTAGTATGCCTTGGAGAAATAAAACATGAGGTGTATGGTATAACCCTATATCAACTGCTGCATTGCTTCTACCACAGGCGATAAAACTTGAAGTATAGTAATTATCTAATAATATGCAAACCTCAAATATCCCGTGCAATTGGTGAGTGGTATAATTGTAGAGAAAGAGGGGCAATCCTGGAGTAATGGCACGGACTGAGTCGCGGTATCTAGGAGGTAATCCTGCAAGAGTGATCTAAAAAAGCTGAAAATTTTTATAACTTGAATGGAAATATAAATTGCCTACTATAAAGTAGCTACACAAATGTAAAAGTAACTAAAATTTAACAGATATGAAACCTTCACACTTGGACAGTAGACAAAAAAGCATTTACAGATAATTGATGGGATGGGTATTTACAGGTAATTGATCTAAATATTTAGGAGCAATAGAAAGAAAAAGGATAATAGACAATGATAAAGAGAGAGGAAAAAATGATGCAAATCAAAGTAAAGATTTGATTAAAATTGCAGTCCAATGATTTTAACATTTTGGCAAGATGAGTGATTCAGTTCACTCATACACTCTAGATATCACCAGTATATTAGAAAAATGCAATATAATTGCCTAAACAATGTGGCAAAATTTACTGTAAGACCTTCGAAAAGAATCAACTGCATCAAAACCCAAAAAGATGTGGAATAGCAATTATCGAATATGCAAAATCTTAGCTGAGGGAAGGAACACAAAACTACAAGAGCGAGTGTGTATGGAAAATCTAATGATCATAAAAGTTAAACATCTGACAATTACAATTATCACAAATAATCATTTAGTGTTGCACATGCTGCCTAGATTTTAAGCTGCCCCTAACTAGAAAAAACCATGCCTATATACATAAATAGCAATCAAGGACTTCATGTAAGATATTTACCAAGTAAGCAAATTAAATGACTGGAAAAGATAGAATTGTTATAGTTGCATAAATGGGCATACAGTATTCTAGCTTGACACACAGATTGGAAAATATCCTATGGCAAATCTAAAAAATATAGCAAGAAAAAAAAGTAAGAAAAAGTAGTTCAATGTGACCTGGAATCCTGTTGTAATCTTGTACTCGTAAAACTTAAATGTCAGCGGGATATACTTGATCTTATTTCAAAATAATAAGATACTGCAGGATACATTTATCCCAAAAGAGATAAATTGACTGATAAGTTTTACAATAAGCAACCAAAAAAAACAACAGAATGACATAACACTTGATGCAATCAACCTAAACAGACGAAATATATAAATATAGATATATGTATAAATAACACGCAAAGATAATGTGCCATTATGTAAATATACGTAAACCTATAGGGGGCTGCTTGCCATGTTTCATAGGGTTGTATCCTGATTAATTCATCCAGTCATAGCAAAGTGCAAAATAATTGCAAAAGTCAGAGTGCGACCAAGATTCACAAATTGATCAAACTTGAAAAAACATACCAAAAAGTTGTCGTTTGAGATCTTCTTGCATAGTATCATTGTTGCAAACAAAGATATAACCACCGAGAACTTCATTTCTAGGGAGCATCTCTGTTGACGGTAATGTCTTAAACCTCTTGTCAACAATAGCATTGTTGTTGCAGTTGATATTGATGTTGTTGTAACTGTTACTATCATTCTTATTGTAGTTGACTTCTTTGTTGGCGGAGTTCTTAGCATGCTTGTTAATTGCATATTCCAACTTGAAACTATTGATCTCATTAGCATTGTTTTTCTGGTAGGCATTGCTCATGCTATAAGCACCATGGAAGAGACTCTTTATAGAAGCATCATTTATCTTCAGATCCAGATTCATAAGTCCAAGATTGATGCTATCGAGTTTGTTATCCTCATGGAACTCAACCTTGTTGTATGCTTTAGCTTCAATAACATTTTTAGGGTAGTCCAAATTATTTTGACGGCCAACTTTTGACCTTGTCAGTTCAGCCAGCTTAGAGGTCATAACAGACCATTGATAATCCTCTGAATTTTTTGTTTGACCTCGGAATTCATCTCCCAATTTCCAGAGGCTATCCATCTTTGACAAACCTAAAATTTTAAAGAAGTAAAAATAGTTTATGTTATTTAATGAGAACAACATTCTGCCCATGTTTTAAAAAACCTAACTATTTATGAAATTAAAACAAGTCATATTATCTAATTGTAACGAGCAGTCTAACTACACGACACAATCAACAAATGAAAAGGGAAAAACATGTCTCTTAAACTGCAGATCAGCAAGTCATCTTCATCTCTATTAGGCTCTCCAGACAGCAGAGCTTATGCATAAGAATCAAAATTGTTATTGATGTGGACATTACACTAAAAAAAAAAAAAAAAAAAACTCGTGGTAAGAAGCATCAACAAGAACCATCTAAGACATTGCTACTTGAAAAGCCTATCTCATTCGATTAAACAACAGATCCATGAAAATAATGCCCTCCAAATCACTTTCTAAACTTGAAAAAAAAAAGAAAAAAGAATACGACCTCAAAATGTTAGTTGCACAGAATAGGAAACCGAGTCCACTGTTTAACTGCGTTCAGCAACAATTAACAAACAAAACGAACAAGAGAAGAAAATCTGTTTTAGTAAAATTCCAACTAAGAAAATCTAGATCTCGACTAATTCCAAGCTTGATATGCTCGCAGATCTACAATGAGACGAACAAACAACGGGTAGGGAAACAAGCACGCCGATTCAAATAATGTCCCGAAACCACTTTCTAAAACCGAAACACATGAATACGAGATCAAAAAGCTGGCCATACATACTAGAAAATCGGCATCCACTGTCTCACCTCTTTGAACATACAATTTAAACAACAGGGCAGTGAAATTCCAACTGAGAAAACCCAGATCTCGACTAAGTCCAATGTTGAAGATCAACATTGGTGCGAATAAACGACAGGCAGGGTGAAGATCCGCACCGAAATGCAAATAATCCCCTGAAAATCACCTTCTAAAACCAAAACACAATAATCCAACCTCATAAAGTTGGTTACCCCGACTAGGAAATCGATAGCACTGTCTAACCTCAACAACAAATCCAGACAACAGGAAACGAATGGAACAAACAAGAGACAACGTATTTTAGCGATATTCCAACTGAGAGAGCCCAGATCTAGACTAAGTTCAAGCTTGCAGATCGAGATTTGTTCAAACAAACAAGTAGGGTAACAAGACTCGCACTGGGAACTCAACTAAGATCTTCGAAGAATAAATATATACATATATATAAGCAAGCAAACACAGCGAACAAGAGAACGCAATCTATTTGATTATTTTAGTGAATTTCAGCTTCGAAAGTCCAGATCTCGACCAAATCGAAACTTGCAGATCATAATGAGGCAAACAAACAGCAGGTAGGGCAACAAGATTCGCACTGGAACTCACCCCGACTCGAAGCACGAAGACGAAATCTGGATCTGGCAGGATTTGCGGAAGTAATAACCTGTCAAATTCTAGCTAATTCTAGATATCGACGGAGAGGAAGCGAACCGCCCTCTTTATTCGTCTAGTTTCTCCTTTCCGAGGAGAAAGAGAGGAAAGCAAACGTTTCCTCGATGGAGCTCATCACATAGAAGAGAGATGATGACCTTTATATCCTTCGCATTAAAGATATTTATTTTGCAGCCACTTAAAATTTTCTGCGACTTCTCGTTTTTCAAAAGCCCTTTCAATTTTAAAATTATTAAAATATTTCTAAAATTTTTAGAATATTAAAATGCTCTATATAGGTTCAACTACTAACACTATCATTTAATTAAATGGAATGAAGATTATTGATTAAAAGTGTTTAATCAGCCACTATTCCGCCCGCTAATGATAGTACTGATACAAAGATAAAATGATGATAATTTGAGAACTGGCAAAGATATTTTAATAATTCTAAATTTTAAAGGTGACTGATTGAATCCTACAAAAAAATTTGTATAAATAAATTAAAAAATGCTTATAGTCCGACACCGAGAGCTCATAAACGCTTCCTTTAATCTGGCTCAATGGTTACTGTACAAAAAAAAAAGAAACCATTTTTAAAAGTTAGTTCAAAAAATCATACAGACCCTTAAAAACCTCACTCATTTTGTTACGATGAAAAAATCGTTGGGCATCCCATTATAATGTCACACAGGTTGAAATACAACCTAAAAAGCTTTTGAATGTTCATCTGGCCCATAGACTGCCTTGAGTTTCAGTTTTCTTGATAAACTTCAGTAGGAGTTTTTGTGGTCATTTGATCAACAGCATGCACAGTCCTCTGAAGCTCCTCCCATATGGCTTTGTACACCATCCTTGATCTTCTTCTCCATGGCTTGCATCATCGGGGAGGCAATGGAGCCAGATTGGGACACTTCTGTGGCTTGCACTACTCCGCTGAACCTCCTCTTGTGGATGTTTCTTTGTTTCAAGCAAACATCACTGCTCTGAAGCTCGGCGTAATGGATGGAGAAGTACAGCAAGGTCTGTCTCATGGATAGGGGGAAAACTGCTGAAGATCGTAAGACCATTTTTGGTGCTGAAACAGCAGGATTACAATAGAAAGTGATGGGAGATATGCGCCAAAGGAAGTGGGAGGTGAGCGAGAAGGTAGAAGAAATTGCTATCACCATGGTTGGACCTGCTCTTATATTATGGATACCTCTCACCCAACCTTGCAAGGTAACACATGAAGATTATGCCAATGGCACAAGAATAACGCTAAAATAGATAAAAGAAACAACTTGTGGTAATTTCTTATATTCGGTTCATGTAATGATGGAAACGACCAATTATTTCCCTTACTGATGAGTTCGTATCGAAAGTTCAGAAACAGTAGTGGTCCAATAAGAGAACTACCTCATTAACTTACTAAATCCAACCAGTGATTCAAATTTTATTATCACACGTCCCTAAAAAGTCGAAACCAAATTTCCCAAAAGATTGCTTGATAAATTTCACTTAAACTGCACAGAGCAGATAGCTAAACCATGCTGTTGATATCTATAGTGATCTCCAAACATCGAAGTCAGTTTGCCGGTAGATTGCGACGCTAAAAAAATTCACATTGTAAACTCGATGAATATGACTTATTGCAGCAATTTAAGTACTAGGAAAGCAATAAAAAGAGAAAGATAGCCTACTCAAATCTAAATATTCAAGGTCTTGACCAAACCTGAGCTAAAGAAATCAACATTAGCGAGAACGAATAGCAGTTAGGGCAAAAGAATAAATTCAAGCTCGAACTGACCTTGATCTGTAGCGGCTTAATAGATCTGCGTTTTGCAGGGATTGAGAAGGGATCCGAACCTATGATCTGGAAGCTCTAGATTCCTGTGAGATCGAACGGATAGAGAGGAAGGCAAAGTTCAAATGGAAGGAAGGAAGTTGACGGTGCCATCTCTACAGAAAATACGCAGACCAGGGCTACCTTCGCGTTTTAGCTATTTACTTAACTGTAACTCCTGTTATTTTTGCACATTTCTCGTAAAATTCTTTTTAAACTGGCATCACATTTAAAATTATGCTCCCAGTGAATAGCTTTTAGAAATGCTATTAATAAAGAAAATTACTCGAGTGAAACAGAAATATGCATATGGAATCTTCGATAGCGATCAAATGTCTCTTAAATTAGAAAGAAAGTTTTATAAGAATGTGATACGAGGAACTTTGAGAATAGACTATTATAAAACAGCATATTATAGTAATATAACAAAAATAAAGAAGAAAAAATATTAACATCCAAAAATAATTAAGCATACTTCTAATTTACTTTTTTTTTTTATTTAAAAAAAAAAGAAATAGATTAAGATACAGTTCTCATGTTCAAGACAATAAGAGTGTTATTCGAAGAGTTAAAAGAAAAATAAATAAAGGAATTCTAAACAAATTATTAACTATGTAATACAATCATTTACTCAATTTACCTATTTATCAAATTTCTTGAAATGAAATGATTCAGATAATCAGTTTTAAATAGCTGAGACAAATAAAGTTTGATGACGATTCAATACTTAAATTTCAGATGGAAGTTAAGATTGAATATGTCAAACCAATAACAAGGAATTATTGTTTGCATCTAGATCAAGAAGTACCAACCAAAGATTCAGTAACAACAAATTTATCATTTTTTTACGAGAACAAATCCCTCAGATGGTACGCCATCTTATCTTCAAAAAATAAAAATATAATTTAACAAATAATTCAAATTGTGGACCTCACCAAATTACATTGGTCACAAGTTATGATTCAAGAATCAAGCATCCAAAGTAATTATGGAAAAACAATAATAAATCAAATGCTGTTCATCATCCCAATCCTTTTACTGTCTCCAATATAAACAGAAGCCCACAATGCCAAGCTCAGAATACTATTTGGTTCCCCCACTATTGGATAGGGTGGTATTGTGTCAATACACGCTTCGGAGGTAGCTTACGAAGTATGTAAAGAACAAGCGCTGAAGGGAGTATCTCAGTCAGCTATCCAAAAAAGAATCGCAGTATTAGATAGATGTGATCGTAAGCTAATTTATGAGACCAACGTATTTGACATACCAATTGAAAAGGAGAATCGCAATATTAGATGGATATGATCATAATCTATTTATTTAAACTATTGTATTAAACATATCGCGTCAAAAAAAGAATATAATTTTAGATGGACTTGGTCATAAGCAAATTTACAAAACAAACGTGCTAAACACCCACGTCAAAGAAGAATCAAGTATTAGATGGATTTCGTCATAAGCAAATTCACAAAAGAGCCATGTTAAACATACCACGTCAAAAAAGAATCACAGTTCTAGATTGATATGAGCATAGGCTGAATAAACATACGACATACCACATCAAGAATCACAGTATCGAAAGGATATCATCATAAGCTAATTTATGAAAGTAATCAATTAAACATACCACGTAATATACAAGGTCTAGAATGGGATGATCCAAAACCTCCAGAGAGGCATTTGCATTGAATGCAGACAGTCCAACCTACAAAGAGAAAAAATGGATACATTTTTTTTTTTTTTTTCAAATGTGACGCTCCAGGCAGCATTATGCATTCATTTTTCGGCATTTTGAATTACAATGAAATGAAAAAGGAGTTTATCATCGACTCACCACAATGCATCGGATAAGAAAACATGCAAAGCATATGCCTGCGACAGATCCAACCTGCATCAGATTTCACATTCCTGATCAGTGGGAAATCCAAGAATGTAACTAGCTATTCACAACCTGATGTTCATCATTGGTGCTGATATGAATTGTCAGCGCTAGCGCCCAGTAAAATGAGCTAAATTCTAGAAAATAAAAGACTATCATAAATATCATTTCATTGATGATTGAAGCTTGTCCCAAATTACAGTGTGACTTGCTTGAGCCAGTTTTTGATACCATCAAGCTCATTTGAACAGTTAGGAATCTAAAACGCAAAACACTAACATATTCAGGAATGGTTTGAAGGTCATTCCTTTTCAGCTGTCATAGATGAAACATATCATTCTGCTCATGGATTGAAACTGAAATGGAACTAACACAGGCTATACATAGCTCAAGCACAAATATCTTGCCATCGCTCACCGTCGATTTGCTGCCAGCTGATGTTGGTCTACTTCTCTTCAGGAAGCAACTAAATAAGAGAGGTATCGGACAAAGGTCACAGCCTAAATCTTAAAAGATTAACACCAAGCCTAATAGACTTAACCTGATTCCCTAGCCATCCAAAATATGCGAGCTCTTCTTTGTTCCAACCCTCCATAGTCCCACCCACCTCTTCATTATGTTCTGACAGAGACTAAATTCAGCTCAGAATAAAACTTTAAACCTTGTATTTAGATAGCAATTATGATTTTCCTCGATGCAGGAAAAAAAGAAAAAAAAAAGGTAATTATTTTCCAAATAAATCAAAAGCTTCTGGATACTATTCCTAGGCAAGAGTTCATATGTTTGACTTCTTATTTTGTATGGTTCGTCAAATAACGATATAAGTAAAGGCTTTTAGAAAACCAGTTGCTTTTCCTTACAGAGACTGAAAAATTGACAAAAGGCAATACTTTTCATACATTTTTAGATTGAAACTCAATTTAAGTGTCAATAAATACCTCATGAAGTTTCTTTCTCCTTCCTTTTGATTCAATTGGGAATTGCCGCAGCATGCAAAACAGCCTATCCAAGACACACAAACACACATACAAAATGCACATTGCTACTTGCATTGATCAAGATGTCAAAAAAAAAATATTAGTAATTACCTGCCACCAAAAATTGCAAATCCAAGTGCAGCTATGAATGAAACCACTGAAATCACAGAAGCATAAGCAGAATTATAAAGATAGGACCATAGGGGTTGGGAGGAACAAAGGGTAGCTAGATTAGATTACCTGCTATAAAGATTTTCCCCAATAAATCTACTATTCTGCTGTAACTTGAGAACAAGTATACCCAGATACAGGCCTGATCCATTGTAGATGACCATTGAACATTAATATAAAGTCAGAATATACAAAATGTATTGCAGTAGTAACTTTGTTCTGAACTTCTGATTAGGTGCTTCGGTTATTTCTTTTCATGAGTCACTTAACTTCCACAACATTTCTTTAAGAGAAACTAATTAAATTATCCAATACAAAGTACACACTGAATTATTGCAAAATATAGAAAAGAACACCTACCCATCATTTGCTTCACAGAAAATTGAAACATTCCTCGAAGAAAGTAGTTTATTTATGCATTTGATTGGAATGGAGCAGACGTTATTTTCTTGTGTTAAATTGCTATTACAAAAGACACTGGACGTAGAGTATGAGTGGTACGTGAATCAACCACCCATATTTGCATCCAATTTATTTAAAATAAAGACTTTGTGACTATTTTACAAGGCACTCTATATAAATTCAGCAAAAATTAAATATAGACATTCTATCATGAGTTTTTTTTTACAATCAGTAAATTAATATATAAATTCGTTTCTCTATAATTTTCTTCAACTATCTTAATAAATAAATAAAATTCATAGACCAAAGCAACATGATAAAAATAAAAAATTAACAAGAAAAATTAAGAAAGTAAATGACTGAGAGAAGGATAAGGCAAACCTGAAAAACATAGATGGCAGTATTGATGCAAATGTACGCAAGCTTTAGTTTGTCCGTTGAAAAATTTCTTGCCTGAAAATTCAAGAAAATAAAATCTTATTGATTTTAGCAGCATGCTACAAACACAATACATTTTCAAATGGATGATGGAGATACTTCTCTAACTTGCCTGATTGTATATTTCTGCCCAGAACAGCACAAGCAGTGTATATGTAGAGAAGAAAAACAAACTGGGAAGATCCAGTAGAGCTATAGTAAATACCTAGATGAACAAAGAAAAAGATTAAATTGATTGCCAACCAAAGGACATATGTTTATCTCTTTTGTATCTCATCAAACAACACAATTGGTATTTACGTTACACAAGTCATAAAACAGCTATGAAGGAACAAAGAAAACATACCTGCAAGATGTGATTGTGAATACATAATTATTCGATCATACCATGAAGAACTAGAGGATTGTAATTAATGTTCAGATATAAAAACCCCTTGACCATAAAACTTTTCAAAATCACTTTCTACGTCATCACCATATTTTTCTCAAGTAATGAATGCTTTACACCACAGCTAACATTTTATAAGACTTTTTTATAAAAACTTGAAGACTCATATTGGGAATTTCAAATTATTAAAATCTCAGGGTCACAATGCTACAAATGATACTTTCTAGTTAGTTTTATTTGCTTTTATTTTCACTTTCTCTTTAGTAGCCCAATTAAACTCACACCATTACCTTGAAGGCTTCAACAAATGTGAGTGGTTCAAAAATTTTGAATTATAATTGGGCTTATGGTGATTAGAATTCCAGACTATCTTCCAATGCGTTTACCTTGGGCCTGAATAGAAATATTTGCGTGTGAAATCCGAACTCAACTGCACGCACTGTACAAAGATTAATGTATGAACATTTATATTGTGGCAAGGGCCTCTATGTTAGATATGAAATCATGTCGTTTACTCACCTCCATTGGCAATCAAATTCATAAAATGGAAAACCTTCTGTGTTGTCCAACCATATTGGGGCACACGTAGTTGGATTCTAATCAACTGAACCTGAAACCACCAGAAGTTTATGAAATCAGTTCCCAACATATACGAAACGGGTGAATCTTGGACAAAGTTAATTCCATAACAGTTATTTTAAGAGAGCAGATCAGATTTACAGGCAACTAAATGAGAAGTGTCAGTTGACACTACAAAAGTATATATTAATAAACAATACAGTCATCAAACTCAATTAACTAGCACATGTCTACTCAAAAAGGTGCTTGTTATCACTTCTGATGTTAATAAAGGATTTGAAACTTTATGCAGCTTTAAAAATCCATACAAGTCTCTGAAGCAAAAAGAAGAAATCTTAGGGACTGTTCATTTCATGTAAAATTTTATGTCACTGTAAAATAATTTTCCTCAAAAATTGCTAAACAAAAGAAAGGAGCATTTTATATGTTTGGTGCACCATGGGAAATAATTTCCCCCTTACTTGGTGCACAGTGGGGGAAAATAAAGGGTGGAGCTCGCTGGCAAGGGAAAAGTAGCCTTCTGATAGAAGACGGAGATTAGATGGGGCTCATGGACTGTGGGAGGAGGCCAAGAGGGGGCCTTGTAAACAAGGGTGGAGACTGGAGTAGCGTGCTAGCATGGGTTTAGGACTCACGGATAGCTGCAGGAAAAATGGCTTCCAACAAAATGCTCATATTTTCATTTGACCAACAGAAAACTTTCCACACCATGATTTCCATTACACCAAACACTGGAAAGTTCGGGAAATATTATTCTACAAAAACATTTTACTGGCCCTTAAATAAATCATTCCTGTGTCTGCTTTTTCTGAAATTCTAGTATCAGCACCAGTGGATAGAGTAATATTAAAAACCAACCTTGAACTCTTATAGCAATTTCTCAAATCTCCCTAAAAAGCATAATAAAGTAATAATACAGGCAACCAAACATCCATGATAAGATCAAACAAAACACAAATTAATTTCTTTCAGAAATCATATTTTTGGTCTGTATGGTTCAGCATCAAACTCACATTATATCTAGATGAATCAGCTAAAGTTCAAACACAGAAAAGACAGCGAAAATTCAGCCAACCAGCGACAAATTAGCAACTTAAACATGAAAATTAAAGCAGAAAAAGTAAATATACTGCGAGCGAGTGAAGGAAAAGGATCGTAACCAGGGCGGAGTAGGAGACGAGGGCGTAGGCGGCGCAGAGGAAGTAAAACACACCGTCCTGCCACTTCGGCGACCCATTTATCTCGTCCCACCAACTCGACAAGTTCGACGCCGCTAATCTCGCCGCCGCCGTCGAGAAAATCACTCCGCCTCCGAGATCCATGGGACCAGAATGAATCGAAATCTAGATTTTCGGAAGCGAATAGCGGAAATCGCATGCGCAAAGGACGCTCCAGCGACGAGGGTTTGTCGCGACGAGAGAACCGGGCAAAAAAGGAAGTTAAGCGAGGACATGGTTTTTTGTTGCCCTCGAACAGACTCAATATCTACGGAAACTACAAGTTGTTGATTGGTGAAATAAACGGGCAATTGTAAGGGTATTATGGACATTTAGTAATAGAGAATCAGGAAGTATCGGTAGATCCGTATGGCGGTATGGGTTTAAATATTGGAGCCGATAAGGTGCGAGATTACCCGATTGACCCTGTTTTTAACGGATTTCCTGCAGGAGCTCCGACGGGTTTCTTTGAAATAGAAGCTGTTGTTCCAGCTCCTCGTGGCCTTGATACCGGTGGAATTGATTGTTCCAACTACTAAGATTTGAGAGATAACACTTACATTATAAAAAAGTTATTGCACAGGTCAATTTCTTTTGCGCAGATTCCATAATTAGTAATCCATGAGATGAGGGGAATGCCATGATATAGATGCACTCGTATTGTTCAGACAGGATCAAGATCGAAGCTATAGGAAATGAATGCAGGAGATGCAACTTGAAGTATTTGGCTGGCAATGATTCTCTGGTAACGACAGTGCCAGTGGTGAAGAATGGGTTTCGACCTTCCGCAAGCTCCCTGATCTTGTCTCCGCCCGCGCTGTGTCAAGTCCTTCGACGCCCTCCTCACCGCCTACGCCCAATCCGCCGACGTCGATCGCCCCGACCTTGTCCCCTAGCCTGCAACATCCTCTTCGGTGCGCTCTGCAGAAAAGGCGACCTTGATGCGGCTCCTCGCACAGTCGACTTTCTGGTGGCGAACGCGATCTCTCCCGATCGGATCACCAGCAGCGCTCTTTTACGATTCGTCTACGACAACAAGCAACTTTCCGAAGCGGAAAAAATCTGGGCGATGATGCGGGATAACAACATCGAGCCCGATTCGAGGATCTTCAACGCGAAAAGGCGTTGGCTGTTCTGCGAAGGCAGAACACACGGAGTCGTCGAGCTCATCCACCAGCAGACGTTTAAGAAGCTGATCTTCGATTTCACGAAGAAGTGGCCACCGAACCAGCAGATGTTTGAGATTCTGATCCCTTACCTTTGTGACGCAGCGAGCTCGATTGAGCAGTGAAATACTGCTACGATGGAATGAACAGGCGGTGCTTTGCGTTAGCGCCGCTGTTGTGGGGGCGGTGGATGGGCTGGTGAGGAGGCGAAGAAGTTGGTGGAGGTTGCCGAGAATTTGGTTGCATTAAGTTCTACGTCACTCCGGAATGAGAATTCAATACGACCTCCGATATGAGTATTCAACGTGACTTTTGATTTGAGCGTTCAAAATGAAATCGGATATGAGCATTCAATATGAACTCATGAACGAGAGCTTGATGTTAAACTTCGATATGAATATTAAATCTGAACTCGTACGGGATGAGTATTGGATATGAACTTAAATATGATTATTTGATACTTGCAATGCTCTCATACTTGGATTGACTTCGAATAGACAGGTAATACATAATTGTGTCAAGCAGATAGATTCACAGCCGCATCGAATAGTTATTAAAAAAAATGAGTACATACTCTTATAAACAATTCTCAAGCTCCACGCTGCTGCAAATGTACTGAATCTTCCTCTTAGTGCCAAGCAGAAGCTGAGATCATGTTCCTATTCTTCCACCCCAACAATATTGCCCCATCTCTCTCCACCAATGTGTAGTTACCCGAGTAATATCCTAACAAAGTCTTTATCACTGAGTTCACATATGGGCTCAGTGGGTAAGGCTGAAAACCTGCCATGGTAAACCTCGACCTCCACTTACCCAGCAGCTCATGCCTCTTTACCCTCTCCCTTCCTTCACGGGCAATGATGTTCACTATGTCTTTTGCCAAACAATGCTTCTCCAAATTGATCTTTTCCTTGCTGTCCCTCGGCAGCGCCACATCTATTGATTCGAGCATCGCAGAGTAGTAGTCTAGTGTCTCTATGAACCTGGTCAGGAATGGTGTTGTATTGGTGTTGGACTCCTGCTCCACTAAGGTTGTCACTTTCGGCGACAAGCCCTTGACCATCCTTAGCAATCTGTCCCGGGGGTTGCTCACGTCTACGCCTTCATCAGCCGTGTGGTGCAGCTGGAGAGTGAAGTTCACGGCCAGTGCTTCCCCTGGTCTAATGTCCAGCATTTCCTTTGTAATCACAGAACTGTGTGCAGCAAACCATTTGAACTCGAGGGGAATGTTAAACTTTCTCGACATGTCAGACAACATCTTCCCAACTAGCTGTAAGCCATCTCCATGGGCGTGCCTCGATTCTGGATCATTGATTCCAGTTATTCTCACATGAGGGGGGCCGCCAGGTCTTACGGCTAGTGCCTGTATCAGAGTGATCCATTGGGTTCCTTGCGCGATCTGAAAGTCTATAATGTGGATTTCGTTCTCGTTCTTTAGCGCATTAGCAATTGCTCCATTGGCAGCCATGTATCCAAATTTGAAGTATGGGCAGACGTCGTACATGATACGCATGTATGACAGAAGTTCCTTGCTACTCGGTTGATGACACTCTAGTGTTTGGTACATGTTGGAGCCAGAAACCTTTTGCCTTGCCGCAAGCCCTTCCAGCACATACACGCCAAGACGTTGGATAGGCTCACCGACGATGGAAACAAGACTCTGGGCTTCTCCTACTAATGATTCAAATGCATCCATCTTATTCTCAGACAATGCTTCAGCACACTTGATCAGAAGCTGTTTCACATCACTTTTTGGTTCTTTATTGAGAAGCGGTTCTGCATAACCATCTGACTGCTTGATCATCCCTCGAAGACGCTTCTCCGGACGGAGTTCATGATCTGAATTCACAATAGCAGAGAGATGCTGACCCGGATGGATCTCACTGGTCAAGGATCGCTGCTTTATAAGCTGGGGCTGTTGGTTCTCATTCGTCTCATAAACAATATTAGTTTTTGGTTCATCACTATCGGGTGCCATGAGAATCATCTCGATCTCTTGTAAAGCGTGCTTGATGCTCTGATGGGAAGCCACATAAAGTGAATCTGATGTCACCATTTTACCCTCTTGAAGATGATCTAGGGAAAGTTCCTGCTCAAATGCACTGATGGAGTCCAACCACAGATCGTGATTAGTGGGCCTTGAGAAATTATTGCACTCGAATTTGCAAGAAAGTGGGGAGTCCAATCAAGAGCTACTTTGATGGGATCAAATGTCCATTCGGTACACCCTATATTTCTCGGTCAAGGCAATTCGAAGGAGATATCTGCATTGTATAATCCATAGAGCCGACGGAAGTCCATGCCTAGAATGATTACCAATCATTCATGAAGCACCTACATACAACAGAAAAGAAGAACAAACTACTTTAGGAATTAGCAGCAAGAAAAGCATGATATTGATGGAAAATGAAAGAGGTCACATCGAATGCTAACACTTGAATGTGTTTCACTATAAAAGAAAATAATCTTGCACATATATAGTAACTTAATATTCACATAAAATAGTTTAATTTCGGAGGAAGGAGGGAGGAGAATTGGGAAAGTGAAGAAAGAGGAGGCAGGAGGCTGAAGGAAGAATGTTGATCAAGCAGAAGCATCTGAGGCCAAACACGCTCTGCAAAGGGGGCTTTTAGCCTCTTCCCTCACCTGTTTCTGTGCAAATAATTGGAGAGAGCACCATGCTGCCTCCACGTTCATATCCTTTCGCAGGAATAAACAGGGCCTTAAACTCTGAAGATGGCCTCGTATGACAAATTCATAAATCCGAACAACAATGGTTTCGACTAACACAATCAAGCTTTAATTCATGTGTGTTAACTCACAGATAGCATCGTTCCCTTCCCAATTCTTAACAAAAGGATACGAGACCTTAAGATGGATACAGACCACATGGTGGATGACGATACACTTTGTTTGCAAAAAACCCAAATCCATGTAAAATCTAAGAGAATTAGCAATTAAAACTCAAAACTCAAAACGCCAAAAGCCCAAACTGAAACCTTCACCTTCTTCAATCAATCACTCTGCAAAACCATAACCAACCATAACCTGAAAAGCCCTTTGGTTATATCTAGCACAGTAGCACCTATGACCATCAAAATACACACTTCAAAGCAATCGATGCCATCACAGCTCAACAAATTCCTCAAACAAAAAATTGTTCACAAATCCGACAGAGTAAGATTCGAAAATACTATTAACTCCAGATTCCTCACTAATTTCACCATGCAAAAGAAAACCACGAGAACAAACAATAATCGATAAACTGACGCTCTAACTCTTCGCCAAAAAAGACAGTCGTAGTGACAGAGTAAGATTCAAAAATCCTATGGATCAAGGGTTCAGTAATCCACTACACACCCAAAAAAAAATAAAACACGAGAAATATTCAAGAATCACAAAACTAACCTTCTAATTCTTCCTGAAATTAGCAGTTACTATTAGTCCTTCGGCTACTTCTGTCCTTTCCCGTCGAGGAAGAAGATGAAAAGGAAACCCTCTTTTTTTTAATTTGCTCGAGGACGAACTTCTGTTGCTTCTTTTATACCCTCACGGCCTCCGCCCTCCCCGGCATCACCGCGGCGGAGTCGTCAAATCCACACCCTCCGATCGCCATTTCGCGCTCCTGATTGCTCCGCAGCCCGCGGGATTCTTCCCAAACGACACGGCGAAGCGGACGAAGTGGATCTCGTTCTCTCGATCAGACGGTGGAAGATCAATTACTCGGGTACTTCGTCCCAATTGACTGGGTTGACCGCCTTGTTGGCCGTGCGTTGAACGGATCCGAGTCAGAGACGCACTGACGCGAACGCGGGTACCGAATAAACTGGTACCGCTAAAAATCCAATTTAACTTCCTTGTTCTTCTTTGGAATAAAAAGTGACTCTTCATTTCAAATGTTTTTCCTTGATTTGATAGCAGATACAAAATAACTTATGAAGAACATTTTTATATAATAAAAAATTAATACAGCGAAAAAAATAATCCTCAAGAATTAACTTTTATTATTTAAATTAATTCTATTAATCACTTGATCCTCGTGGGGACCTTGTAACACTTCCGTCAGAATCCAGATATCTACCTACTCCGCTGCCGGTTGGTCAAACCAGATAGAAACCGCAAGTGATTTTCTTTTTTTTTTAAGATGGTGTGACTGTCTAAATTTTGTCCAATTAATTTTAGGATATATCTGTTGGATAAATTCAAATACAATTTATACATATTTAAAAGCT
Source organism: Wurfbainia villosa (assembly GCA_025175895.1). Taxonomy (NCBI): domain Eukaryota; kingdom Viridiplantae; phylum Streptophyta; class Magnoliopsida; order Zingiberales; family Zingiberaceae; genus Wurfbainia; species Wurfbainia villosa. The sequence goes on along the minus strand of JAKLTH010000273.1, from coordinate 5,921,451 downwards.
TAATTTTAGAATATTTATTCTTAGTAGAATTTTAATTTTAATTTTATTAATTATTCTCGTTAGTATTCGATTAAAAAAATTACATTTTTATGTATGATTTTCTAGAAACTTGTCAGTGGCCCAAAGCTAATGGTGCTAGTTGCATTGTCCGGCTAAAATTAGGTCAAAATTTGATGTGAATAAGAGAAAGGGAAAATACTTGTGGATACTCTGCCCCTTTTTTTAAAGTCACTGATTCATTATTTTTGTTGAGTTCGATCGATATGGGTGTTCTTTGATTAAAGTATATTTTTTCGTGAGTAATTAACTAATCGGTAAAATTTCCTTTGTCACTGTCCTCTTATCCCAGCTTCCTTCGGACTAAGTGTGTATTTACTCGAGCAAGAAAGACCAAAAAAAAATAAAGGAAAACAAATCAAATAAAACACTTCCGTTATCACAGAAGAACGAAAAAATAAGCAAAAAGAGGAAGAAAACAATTTAAAACAGCTATCTTTGTCTTTTCGCTTTCATTCAAAAGTGAATGAAAAAAAAATGATAAAGAGAAAAAATTATTTAACTTTATAAGTCCAAAAAAAAAAAAGAAGATAAATCACCAGTGAATTAATTTTTTGTCACTCTCTTTTTTTTTTTGTGTTTTCATTCTTCTGTTCTCAAGCAAGGAGATATATAAATCAATGTAAGCTCCTCTTTCCTCCTTTCCCCTTTTCCTTTCTCGCTATTTTTCTTCTCCTTTTCCACTCAAATAAACACATATTGACTATGTACTTAAAGTCAATATGAAGCTTAGCGGGCATTGGCATTTGGCAAGTGAAGCGAGTAAAAGTGAATTAAAGTCGCATGTTTTGCCATATTTTTGGAGTAGTTATTTGCAGAGACGGGTGAATGATTGCACAATCACCTTGTCTTACGTTAATTAGTTTGAATAAAGAGAAAAGACGTAGGAGTGAAAATGAATTAAGGTCCTTTCATGGAATCTTACTAATATTTATATGGTTAATGATGATGGATGATGATATATTTAAGCAAGTGTTTGTGCAATTATTGGGAATGTGATCCTCCTTTTGTCCTGGGCATGCGCGGTGGAATAATCAAAGACAAAAATACAGCGATGCCAGAAATAAACATCTTCCACGTGAAGGCCGTCAAATCTCTTTCCCGTTTAACCAAGTTGATGTTTTGACGTTTGCAGAGACCAGAAATACCAATAATCCAAACTCCCTGTTTCTGACGCTGTCAGAAGTTGATTCGCCAAACTCTCTCTCCACTGCAGCCAGATGCTCTTGCTGTCATCCTCTGTTGTCTTGTAGTTTACCAGCTTACCATCTGCTTCCTCCTCCTCCTCCACCTCCTCCTCTGTCAATGTCATTGGGAGTAAAGTGAACAGGATCGGAGGAGGAGGAGAAAGGAAGGGTAATAAGGAAAGAGAGAGAACAAAATGGCGAAAACTTCCAAGGAAGAATGATCCAAATCGAGGACAGCCAACCTCCGTTCCACAAATCGAGCTCATCTTATCTTTTTCCTCCACCAACTCCTCGCTTTCGTCCCAAAAGGCGGTGCTTTCTACTTGTGCTGCCGATAAAAATCACACCGTGTGTTCTCTTGGTTCTCTTCGTAGAAGAAGAAGAGGAAGAATGAAAGCGAGCTCTGTAGATTTACTATGTGCCGTGTTGTTTCTTGGGTGCGCCGCAATGGCGGCTGCCGGAGATGGGGATGTGCCGGCGTCGCCGTTGCCGAGGGGCAACGAGAGCCAGAGTGGCTGCCGGCTGGATTTGTCGAACGAGCTCTTCGGCGGGGTGGGCGAAGCCTGCGTCCGCGGGGGGCTCGACAGGAGCCGGTGCTGCCCGGTGCTGGCCGCCTGGCTCTTTGCCGCGCACGCTCGCTCAGCCTTGGATCTCCCGGAGGCGCCGGAGGAGGACAGGCTGGACGGAGTCGACGAGCCGATGATGCCGGAGGACAACCAGAAGTGCGTGGAGTCGCTGCAGAGCGCGCTGGAGCGGCGCGACATCCGGCTGCCGCGGCCCAACGCCACCTGCGACACCGTGCTCTGTTTCTGCGGCATCCGCCTCCACCACATCGGGCCACTCCGGTGCCCCGCGGCGTTCAATCTCAGCGGCGGCATTGCCGCGCCCACCACATCGGTCCGGCGGCTAGAGAGGGATTGCCGGAACGCGTCCTACACTGGCTGCTCCCGTTGCCTTCGTTCTCTCGACAAGGTCCGATTTTTCCATGCACAATCTCTTCCCGATCATGTTTAAGTTACAATTTACTCGAGTGCGTCATAATTTTCTACTCATTTCTTAATCTTATTCCCTCGATTATTGCTCGATTCGCTAATCACCTCCCTGCCCTACTCAATTAATGAACACCGCAATCATTGATTCACTTTAATGTAACACCTCATGGTACACTTGCATTACTTGTGCCCAGGTGAAGAAGGGGAACGGCGGTGGGGGCGACGGCGGCGACCGAGCGGCGAAAATGTTTGCGTGGGACTGCGAGCTGATGAGCCTGACGTGGCTGCTGGCGAGGAACAAGACAGCGTACATCCCCACGGTATCGGCCGTCCTCCGCGCGTTGCTATACACTGTTCTCCCGGCGGCCGATGGCGGCGGCGGCGGAAGGTGCAGCCCGGACTTGGAGAACATGCCGCTCGCCGTCGATTCCCTCCAATTCCAGCACTTGGGTAGCGACGAGGTTATCTCCGCGGCGCTCCCTACTCGTCGGCCTGTTAATCTTCTCTTACGCACTTCATTTTCTCTGGCTGTTGTCTTCGCTGGAGTTCCCTTTCTCTAGGCCGGGGCCGGCGACTCACGCCGCCGGTGAATTAATACGTGACGCTATGGATGTTAACTATATACTAGTCTTGAATATTTCTTTATCTATTTATTAATTCTTGTTTAAACAAAACTCTGTTCTCACAGATTACTTAGTTTGATATGATGTAAATGATTTGTTTATTTTCTTTTTATTTAAAAAAAATCATTATTCTATTATTGCAAACAACTCTCGGGATCGAGTACAACATGTTCATTCTCGTGAGGGAGACACGACACCGATTCATTTCCAATAATTTTATTTTGCTCTCTGACTTTTTTTTTTTTTTTTTTGTTTTATGGACTGTAATTTAGAATAATATTTTATCCTATTCATGTGGCAGGAAGTAAAAATATCCACAATGATGACACGAGTCGGCGTAAAAATTTAAAAAAAAAAAAGAAAAAGAAAGAAATTTGTAATACTTTCCTGTTCGTAGAGTGGTTTAATTTCCTTCTGATCCATGTAAATTGACAAATGAGACGAAAACAGTGACGAGACTCGTTGACTTTAAACGATAAAGTCAGCCGATCGAATGAGTTGGACAAATAGGATAAATCTAACTTGGCTAAGTGACAAGAGTGTGCAATAGTAGTTCCTCCGGGACTATATTGCAGTGGCGAATGTACATGTAATTTTTTAGATATTTTAAATTTAATTTTCAATTTGATATATTTATAAAAAAAAATCTTCAAATGAAATATCAACTCTAGAATAATAAATACAATATATATATTTTTATTCAAAATTACATGCCCACAATTTAAATTAATTTAAAAAAATGATAATTTTTATACCATAGATTTTATTGTTTAAATAGCTACACTTATAAACCTCATAAAATTATTGTAAAAAATATGATTAAAAATATATATTAAAATATAGAAAGTGAATGTCTCGTAATTAAGTTTAGGATATATTTTATTCATTTAACGCTTAAATGTCAATGAATTTCATGTTAATTGGAAGCGGAACAGCATGAGTCGATATGTTTTATATTTTAAAACAATTTCCAGCGTTCTTCGTAGCTTTCAGTTGGAGATCGATCTCCTTCTCCACTGGATAATTTTAAGAAACAGTCCAGCGGCGACCTTCGCTTGCCCTCTTTGCTTTCTCACTTTTTCCCATCATCAATCGGGGAGGACGCAATTCATAGTATTTGAAATCTGGATATATAGTTCTGACTTCTGATGTAATAACTGATCAGTTGTTTAGGACGCAAAATTAACAGAAGAATTCACAAGAATCTAAGCTAGGGATGCCAACAGTTTTGTCAGAATTGGGAAACTAGAAATATGAAAAATTTTGAGTTATCTTTCTGACTGGTACAAATGGCAGTGTAAAATATTGGCGTTCGTATTAAAGTTGATACTTTTAAGGAGTTTGCAATGGTGGTTGGTTAATTGATCATATAGATATGAGAATGAACATGCTCAAATTGACAGCCCCGGGATTCAAGTTGGTCTTGGTACTAATGTTGAAACTTCCAAGGAGTTCGAAGTGGAACTTTGTTAATTGATCATATAGATATGAGATGATGAAATTCACTGTTACTTCCTTGCCTTTTTGACAGCAAAGCATTTGGGATTGAACTAAACCAGATACTGCCAAATTTTCTATTAGCATATCACATAGGATCTTCACCTTCCTTTCCCCTAAGAAAAGAATATCTGATACCACAAAGTAATAACTCACTAGGGGAGTTTCTTGTCAAGAAGTTTGAAAATGGAACAATGCAAAGAAATTTACAAAACTAACATGATAAATTTTTCGTATCCATTTCACTTTTTTAAAGGTCCAATTAAGTCAGGCAGATATTAGGTTTAATTTTTTCTGTTATAATTCTTGGTATAAAATTTGTAAGATCACTAACCTTGTTACTTTTCTAGTTCATTTCTGGGCTCCAACTTTTAAATGGGGTATTAGCATTGCCAACGTTGCTGACTTTTCCAAGCCACCTGAAAATATCTCTTATCCTCAGCAATTTGGTATATCTCAGGTAGAAGTAATTGTACTTCTAAAGTGAAGTTTTAAACTGGCATATATAACATAGTCCTTTTCATTTTATTTTGGTCTCAATACAGCACGATCATGACACCGCTATGCCCTTATTTACTGTTTGTTAAGTTTCTAGCTTGTGTATCTTGCTAAATTATAATTCCATTTTTCTGCCGAAAGTACATCCATTATAGTAAGATCATGCCCATTAACATGTATCGTTTGTGATGACAGAGTTACAGCTAGGTACTAAGATAGTAGGATGGAGCTTCTCGTAACCCACAATAGTTTCTGATATATAAATTTTTATCCTTTTAGATTGAGTTTTGCTTCTGTTGATCATATGATTCAATGAGCAGGATGCAAATATATACACCACATTCATCCTTCCCCAGCCAGTATTTTTCCCTATCTATCAAAAGGCAAAAAAAAAAAAAAAAAAAAAAAATCAAGGAAGAACAAATTGATAAAGTGTTGGATTTACTGCTGAAGCAGCGGAACCAATGATAAATGTAACTCTAGTTCTGATTACTTCTTAACTACAACTATTATCTTATTCATCAACCACTGGACATGTATCAATCTTTTCCCAAAAAGTTTTTTGTTGTCTCACAAGGAACAACGTATTGAGTTTGAGTTGATAGGTCATTCAATTAACTACTAGTTTTGGTGGTTTTCTTGATTTAATTGAGATAAAATATTATGTTGGACTTATGTTAGATACACCATTTTGGGAGGAGAAAAATTAGCCACTGATCTTGTTCTGTTTGCCCGAGATTGAAGAAGAACTGAAATCTTTCTAGTGTGAGTGTCGGAATGGCTGGAACTGGTTTTTATCAGCTGTCTCGCAAAATCAGGTGTGCTAATCTCATTTCATTTGTTCTTTTGTGAGGCTTCTTTGGTACGTGGACAATTTGTTCATTTCTGTTTTTACTGTCATGACTCACATTATATGAGCGAATTGTGCCTTGAATCGCTAACTTAAAACTGTTAAACCGAGTTGATTAATATAGCTCGTCCATGCGCCTTCATGTAGCTTATAATTATTCATGACTAAGCTAATTGATTTGATGGAAAGGTGACGTGCATGGCATACGCGCGCGCGTGCGATATCATTATATTATTTTGTAAAATTAATTAACGGCATTAATGGAACGAACATTTCCCTTTATCTTTTTTATACTTTCTTGTTGAAACAATCAAACAACTACTGAATCAGATTCAAATTTCAGCCATGATTACTTCTCTGCCGAAGAAAAAGAACCTCTCAAGGAATGATGTTATTATGATCAGCAACTTTTCTGTGCTGTTGCAGCAATTGACAACTCAATGTTCAGTTGACAACCTGCAAAATGCTTTGATCAAATTCAACTGTCATTTCTGGGAACCATTTCTGTTAACAATATTGACTTCTTGGAGTTTGATAATTGTATTGAGTTGAATAATTCATTCTGAAATTTTCCGAATAAACACAACGTTTTTGAGCTATGTAGAACCTCCATGTCGGGTCCAAGGATAAAAAGAATGAATCCAGAATCCAGAATCATGAATCCAGATTGGATTTAGAAAGCATAATTCATATAAATAGAAGCTCTACCTTGCTAATAAATAAAATAAAAATCTGCACAATTCCATCATCGTTTATTTAAATACTTTGGAAAATAGGGTGTGTTTTTTTTCTAATTTTAAATGAGCTAGTTTCTGTCATTTTTGTCTACCAAACTAGATTCTAATCCTATAACGATGATTTCTATTAATAATTCATATAGGTCGATGCAAGCCACAGATTTTGTTTCCCTCATAGCGTATATACGATGGTGATTCGTAATGTCGTCGAGGAAGGTTTCACGGCCAGCTCAATGGTCAAAACGCAAAGGACGAGCGATCCAAATTTAGCTCTTTCGTCCAACTACCAACCCACCATCACATTATGACACCAAAATCCTCGGCGACAACCGACGACGAAGAGGGAGAAAACAAGGAAGATGATGATGAAGGAAGCATAGTAACAAGCCATTCCACTTCCTTGGTCAATCTTCTTCTTTGTCTCGATCGAGTCCTTGATCCTTTCGTTGCTCGATGGGGTTGCTGAGTTGCACTAAAAAGAAAAGCAAAAAGATCGCCGATTACTTGTGCTGTTGCAAATTGTCCATCGCGAAGAGGAAGAAGGATGACAAAATACCCAAGGGAGAAAGGAAGAGTAAGAGGAGAAAGACAGCGAAGGACAACGAGGTGAAAAAGAAGAGAAAGAAGCTCTTTTTCTGCGTGCAAAAGCCGTCGAATAAGGACGAGAAGAAAAAGAGAAAGCGACTTCTTTTTGGAAGAAAAAAGGCATCGAAGCTGTCCAAGGACCAGAGGAGGAAGAAGTTCAAGAAGCTTTGGAGGAGGAAGAAGGCGCAAAAGAAGGCGAATCTCATATCGCTTGTTAAAAGCATCTCGTTCAAATCCGGTAATTTTTATTGATTTGTTACATTAGAATATATAGATTGACCTTGAAATTGAATGGGCCATTTGTGTTCCTTGCAGATAGTGGCAAGCAAAGGTTTGCAGCTGAGGAAATCCTACGCATAGGAAGCGAAAATATTGCCGCTCGTGTGTTTACATTTAGAGAACTGGCAACAGCCACCAGAAATTTCAATTCTGAAAACTTACTTGGCGAAGGTGGATTCGGGAGGGTGTACAAAGGACAGCTTAAAGGCTCAAATGAGGTAGGTTTTTGTTTGATCGTTTACTACTTACTAGCGCCAAATAACTCTCCTCCTTTTTTGTATCATAGATTATAGCAGTTAAGCAACTTGACAGAAAGGGATTTCAAGGAAACAGGGAATTCCTCGTTGAGGTCCTCATGCTCAGCCTGCTCCATCACCAAAACCTTGTGAAATTGCTTGGCTATTGCACTGATGGAGATCAAAGAATCCTTGTCTATGAATACATGCCAATGGGTTCGTTGGAGGACCATTTATTTGGTCGGCACCTTCCTTCGACTGTTCTTTGTTTTTTGTTTTTAAAAATTTTATAAAAGATAAAAGACTAAAGAGTGAAATCTCAAATCTGGATGCAAACTTACTTTACAGATTTAGAGCCAAATAGCAAAGCTCTGAACTGGCACACGAGGATGAAAATAGCGGCGGGAGCGGCCAAGGGACTGGAGTACTTGCACGAGATCGCAACCCCGCCGGTGATCTATCGAGATTTCAAGGCATCGAACATTCTTCTAGATAAGAATCACAACTCCAAGTTGTCGGATTTTGGGCTTGCCAAGGTGGGCCCCATGGGAGATAACAGTCACGTGTCCACCAGGGTGATGGGAACCTACGGCTACTGCGCGCCCGAGTACGCTTTGACGGGCAAATTGACGAAGATGTCCGACATTTACAGCTTCGGAGTCGTGTTCTTGGAGCTCATCACCGGAAGGAAAGCGATCGACATTACCAGACCCAAGCACGAGCAGCACTTGATCAACTGGGTAAACGCCTTTTCTTTTCTCGTTTTGGTTTCCTTTTGAACTGAATCCGAGTCGCATTCATTCTTTCCCACCGCTGCCGCTGGATGCATTCCAATGAGAGGAGTAGCCACTGCCTACTGCTGCTGTGTTTAGCGTGAAGAGAGTGACCGTTTTCTTTTTAGTATTTGTGAATAAGATTTTGCATGTGCCCATACAGGCGGAGCCACTGTTCAGAGACAAGAGGAAGTTCGAGGCGATGGCCGATCCACTTCTGGAGGGCAAGTACCCGATGAAGGGTCTCTACCAAGCACTTGCCGTCGCTCAAATGTGCCTACAGGAAGAAGCCACCATTCGCCCGCTCATTAGCGACGTGGTTACGGCTCTCGAACACCTTGCCAACCCCAACAACGACGATAGTAACACCCCCGCCACCGCGGTGATCCCCCGGAACGTTCCCAATTTCTAGATGACCCAAAAACACATGCAGGCCTCATGGTGATAACAATAATTCATAATTTGGCTTGGTTCCTCTCCGAGCTGAGCAGACAAAAGAAAAGCGTTGGATGAACTTGATAGGATTTGACTGGAGCCCATCAATGAGATGTAAAATACAAAAACTATATCAATCACTTCAGTTGTTTTCACTGCGTCTGCAATATTTTGTGTGCATTTATTTGTACAAAACGTATTTCGCTTCCATTAATGATAAGGAATTGGGTGGGTGGGGGGGGACCACATCCGATAAATTCACATATCTAGTCCCCATGGAGATGGTGCGGTGGTAAGGTAGTATGGTTGTTTTGGATATGGAATATGATCGATTTCGGAGGGGGTCTAAAATTCTCCTTGGACTCAGATGGCCCTCCATGTCGTATGCGTGTCGAGGATATAGTCCTCGCGATTTACCTTCCTCTCACGTCGATCGCCGAGCGGATGTGAAAGATTCTTAGTTGGAGAGATTCCCAACTTTTTGAACATATCATAGAATCTATATGGTTTGCTAGGAGCACATCAAGAATATTAGTACATTCACCATCCTAAGAAAAGGTTGTTGCTTATGTGCGATATAAGGCTACCATTTCTCTTTCAGATTCGATTACATATATACCGTAATTGCAGTTAACCAAGTTGGCCAAAAATTGGAAGGAATACTTGTGGATCACTTGACTTCGAGATATCAGTTACATGCGAGTTGAGATCCCAAGCTGAAGCCAAATGCATCGCTAGTTGATCTGGCGATGCCCCTTCCCAGTCCTCCGCAGGCTCGAGAGCTGAAGCTTTTGGAGGTTCAACAAGATCTCTCTCTTCCAGTCAAGAGGAATGTTGAGGAAGTCCACTCCATTCTCGACGAGGAGGTCCTATAGCTGCAACTCAAACATAGGATGGTTAACTATATGAGATCGAGAATGAGCAAATAGGTGTTGAATACTGGGATACCTGTTTGGAGCTAGTTTAAAACAATATCAAACAGACTTTCTTCGGGAATAAACTGCCCAATCGCACACAAAACTTCGATCGCAATTTCACCACAGAGTTGATAAAAAATTGGACCAGATTTATCCATCAGCTTTACCAGCAGTAAGTCGTCATTGGTAGACAAAATTTCTGCATAAGCTGAATCGACATCACCACCATGGAGAGAATCCATAGCTCGAGTCCAGGAGGCCCAAAGCGGCCTCCTGTCTCACCCTGGATTTTCATCGGCTAGAGCTTCGGCATCTGGTTGTGGAACGGCTACTCTTGCTGCGGTTCTACAAGTTCCATTGTCTTCGCCAGCTACCCGTGTAGCTTCTAAAGTAGCCTTGTCTTTTGAAGCTTGCCAAACACTTCTTGCTGAAGGCCCTTTACCGAGCCTAAATAGCACAGATCCCCTTTCCTTGGACTCTATATAGTTAAAAAAAAATTGAAAACCAAAATATATACAGGCTGCTTGCATAAAAAAGCACAGATCTCTGCTTTTTAACTGTAATTAACAAGAATGTCCAAGTAAAGGTCTGCCCGCCAATTAAGGGATGATATGTAAAAGAGATATCCTGAAAGAGAATCTTTCACAGGTGTGCATATGTTAACGTTACTTCAAGACAGGGAGCTTAAAATTCAGTCGTCATTTCATAAGAATTTAATCAAAGCTCAAGAACAGGTTGAAAATACCAATTTGTGAATAGGCATAATGGTTCTTCCACGGCCAAATAAATGAATTAGTAAGAAATCAACAAATTAAAAGCAAATTAAACAGTGTTAATCAGTGCCAGTTCACTGGAAAGTGACAAGAGATATATTTTATCTGAAAGCATAACTAGGAAAAGATTCATCAGGTAGATCTGACATGGTTAACTGCTCTTACTAGGCAAACCTAAAATGAGAGAATTATCTTTGGTAACTAACAGATCAGTGTTTGAAGAAAGTCCAGGCACTAGTGCCACAACCTAGGTGCTTTTAAGGGTTGAGATGAGGCAACCTCACCTTGGTGCAAGGCATTAAGGTGTGTGCTTAAAAGCTAGCGTTAAGTTCGTGTCTAGAAGCTAAGCACAAGACATAAGAAAGATGTGCCTAATAACTTGTGAGCTTTTCTGTGTTTTGCTTGACCTGCTTTGCTGTTTGCCTGTTTCCTCAGTCTATGGCTAAAGGAAGAACGAAAAGATAAAACTTAGAACATGAATTCTGAACTTTTACCAAATGAAGATGAGGACTGCATTCATTGGATAATTTAAATCTATTGATCATTTTTAAACATCTTTACACCATTCCAACTTATTCTCTCAATTTATTAAATATTGATGATACACCTAATTATTGTTGCTGAATATTAGTTTTTTTTAATTCTTCATCTTAGCATATTTATCTCCGCTACATTAATTTTTCAAAATGTACACCTAATTAGTTTTTTTTAAGCTTGTTCATTAATTGACTTTGATGTATATTAAATGAAAATGAATAAACTCTTACCGAATCGAACGTCAAATTTATTTATGAATATTTGATTCGTTTGCTGTTTACTGTCCTAATCATTTAGATATTTTCACTACTTAATTTTCTTTGTTAATTATGTTCTTTTGCGAAACTGTCTATGTTAAGTTATTTAATAAAAATGGTGACGCAATAAATATATTTAGTGGTATCAGTACTTGAGAGAAAAACAATAAATTTTTTAAGATGATGGTAGTATTTTTGATGATTCAAAATATAGCAAAATTTAGAAGGTAAAATCATATTTTTCATCCTTTAATTACTGTTTTTCTATTGCCATGCTTGACATTGTTAAATGCAAGAGGATGTAAACTTCTTATTTATTGGATTATAAATCATTTTAGCTACAACTGTAATTCTCTAGAACGATAGCTGTCTAGGCGCAAAAGGTAAGGTAGTATAAAATTGGCTTAATGTGAGAGCATTTGGGATCTGCAAATTCTCATATATATCCGTAGAAAAAAGAAGAAGATAATTTTGAACTTTTAAATTTCTCACCCACAAAGAAAAATGAAAATAAAAAAAATGTTTAATGTACCCATATAAAGTAAATATATATTGAGAGATATGTTAAAAATAAAATCTATGCAAAATTAAAAATTTTTTAGTCACCACGTGACCATTCAGGTGTTAAGAATTATCTCCATGGACTTGTTCTTTTGATATAAATTTATGACCATCGTTGTATGTCCGTAAAGATAAAAAAAATCTTATTTATCTTTGAATCTTGATATCTAAGCTCAATGCTAACTTGCAAGTTGATGCTATCACTTTTATGTCCATCATCAATGAGACGAGATCCATTAGGAATTTCTGCGGTCAAAGATTATCTTACGTCATATGCTTTCATTACCAATTCTCATTTCACAAGCAAGGCATGCTACTATTTTGATCTCGAGGGATTTCGTTTATCCATGCAATTTAGCATTAGGAAATTATGATATTGAATAAAGAAAATTGGCCGAGAGGCAATTTGTCAGGTCTTTAATGTTAAATTGGGGAGCATCGAACACTAGGCATGTTTATCGATTTCGATTTCGATTTCGATTTAATTTTGATCGATTTCGGATTCATCAATATTGAACCGATTCGAATTTAAAATTGATTTCGAATCGATTTTGATTCTAAAATTTTAACTTTAGAATCAATTTAATCCGAACCAATTTAGAAATAGTTCTGGACATATTCCGAAATAATTCCGGATCATCTTCCTCGAATTTGAACTTCTAAATTCATCTAACGTGTTAATGATTTTATTTTTTTTTTCTATCACAAATTAATCTGGTAGACATATTAGAATGTTAAAAATTGTTACCTTTAAATTAACAACCGAAACAAGAACTAAATCGAAACCAGAATCTGTTCCAAACTGACAGAATTTGTTCCAAACTGACCGATTCTGAAATGGTTTCAAATCGATTTCAAAATTAATTAGAACCGAACTGAATTGAATCGGAATCAGAATGATTCTAATTTAATTCCAAAATCACTTCATTTGAATCGATTCCGATTTTAAATTTAACTGATTGATTTCGATTCTTTTCGGACGGAACATGGAACATGCACGCGAAGAGAACAATTAAATTCTATCACACGTATGATGCTCCTTTTCGTTTACAGGGCTGCATTCCCGATAAATTCTAAAATATTGGATTGTTAAATTATCTAATTTGGGAGGAAGAAAATAAAAATTATGGAAAATTTTTCTTTCATTTATTTCGAGAGTAAAAAGATGAATTATTTTTCTTTCTTTATTTAATGAATCGATGGATTTGAGATTTTATTTATTGACAGATTTTTTTTTAGTTATATTTTTTTACGATAAAATTTTCACTTCCTCTTAAATTATTTATGATTAATAATAATTTATTCATATGGTTTATCATCATTGTCATCGTTGATTGCCTGTTATGATTATCGATTGTTGTCATCCGTCAATCGTCGACCACCATCGATCAACAACAGCGATCGTCAATTACTCGCCATCAACAATCATTGGCCATCGTTGTCTCACCGAGTGATGAGGGACGACGGATGACGATAGTCATCATTCACGGTCACAAGTGAATAAATATTTTTTCTTTTATTTATTTTCTCAAAAATTCTTTTTTATTTTTTCAAAAAATTTCTTTCTTTTCTTTTCTCTTCTTCTCTTTCTTGGGATATTTTTTTTTATAGAAAATTTCTTTCAATCTATAATCCATCTCTCGGAATAAACTGAAGTTTAAGATGTGTTTGAGAGGAGGTGAGGAAAGAGAATGGAAGGATAAATAAAGCTTGGAAAAATTTTAAATTTTATTTGGAAATGGATGAGAAAAGAAAGGAAAGAAGATTTTTTTTTTTTTTTTTTTTGTGTATAAATTGTTTCCCTCCCTTTCTCTTCATCTATCTCATCCAAACAGAGCGACGCCCAAATTAAGCTCCTTGCACTCGAAGGCGTTTTGAGTTAGCTAGAGCCGTTTCCTCGTCATGACCGCTTTATTATCTCCTCCTCGATTGTCCTTGTCCTTAAGGATTGTACTTTCATAGGCCAAAGGAAGTCTTGGCATTTCTTCTATTATACTATTTCAGTTCGAGGTTGAGCTTTTGGGTTTAACAAGCGCATTCCCTTCGTGGCCGAAGAGTAGAGGAAAAGGATTGCTCCTCGTATTTTTGTTTCTTTGTCGATTATCGTGTAAAAATGATTTCTTCAATTTTACATATCTAAACTGTTCGTTTATTAACCGAATGAAAATAAGCATACATTTCGACAACATAATAAAAAAATTGAAAGTGTTTTGTATTATTATTATTATTATTTTTTAAAAAAAGCAGTTTTATTTGGACTTGCGCCGGAGACATGGCGTACCAAAACCAAGCATGTGGCAATGATATATAAAGAGGAAGGACTAAAGAAGAGCTCTCCTCTTTAAGTTGAAATGAAGCAGCCGACCTAAAAAGCAACAAACACCTAAAACGCCGGCGGTGGAGAGGCAGATCACAGCTGCAAGCTGAAGCAGGAGGGTTGTCGATCAAATCAGGCGCTGGCGCTGCAAGGTGGAAAGTAGATCAAATCATCCTCATGCATGCCAAATAGACACTCCGCAATCTAGCGAGCTCCTACTTCCCACCGTCCCTAACTACAAATCCAGCTTCGGCCATCTCCTCAGCTTGTCGGCTCTCCTCGTGGCGTCGTCCGTAGTAGAGCTCCAACTGTGACGTTGTTATCCCTTAACTTAACCACCACTGTTTTTCACTTCCTGTAGAGCCGCGCCACTCCCACGGTTTCCTTCCTCAGATGTTCGGGACAGTGTAAGCCTCTCGTCTTTCTCGAGCGGATGAAGACCGGCGTGCCAAGGATGGGGACGGCCGACGGGAAAATCATTTTACGCCCTTGAGAGTTGAGGCTCATTTTAAACGACAACCAAAATCCAAGGAAAGCTAAACTACTATTACAGAATAAAATATTAATTAATTAATTAATTAATCAATCAAAAGATAATGAGATCGCAGCTGAAATTTGACAGGCACATCCTCAAAAACCAAAACCGAAAAGCCTTCGCCGCCGGGAACAGATCCTTCTCCATCACCGCCAACCGGAGATATCTATCTCGATGAGATTCTCCTCCGCTTCAGCCTTAAGGTCGATCTCGATCATGTCCTCTCCGTCCTCCTCACTTTGTGCATCCCACCGGAGCCATAGCTCCTCCGGCGAACTCGATCCCTCCGCTGCGTTAATCGGAGATCCTTCATCGCTGTCCGAGTCAGAATCAACGCCAGCGAACCGGAGCGATCCTAATCCCCCTCTTCCCAAGTCTCCATTTTGCCGCCATCTCAGGTATTCCCATAACCGAACGCTGCCGAGCTCGCCTTCCTCCTCGTGCTCCTCGTAAATGACCTCGAGCGGGACGCCCCGGCGGCCGCTGCCGTTGGAAAAGAGCGCCTTTTGCTGGTAACTCGAGCGGAATTCCGTGTGGTTCGTGAGGTACGATACCGGGAGCTCCTTCTCCTCCGCCTCCACGGTATTGGCAGAGGGAGGCTCTGCCGGCGAAGATCCGAGGCGGAGAAGGGCGGCAAGGAGTAGGAATGTGGAGATGGAAACGGGGGAGAGAAGGAAAGGGAGGAGCGAGCGGGGGACGTAGAGGGCGATGAGGAGGGAGGCTGCGGCGAGGACGGCGAAGAGAGGGTGGGAGGAGAGGGAGGAGGCGAGAAGGATGGATCTTGAGAGGAGACCTGGTAGAATAGCAGAGGATTCCTCAGTGTTTACTTCCGCCATTGTTGGAAACGCAGAGCTCGCCCTTTGGAAGCGAAAGCTTGAGCGACGAGAGAAGCAGCAGCCAACAGCTCGATTTCGGAGAAGCATGGAAAAGCGAAAGGGTGAGAAGAAAGAAGGCTGCTTTTGGTTGTTTTAATTTACTGCTGATGTCGAAGTTGAACATTGAAATGACACGAGAAGCCCACCTTCTCCTGTTTTCTCTCCCAAGGCCTTCTTTACATGGGGCGACCATGATGCCTCCACCCGATGTGCACTTTGAGGAGCCAATCGACTTCCTATGATCACTCGCGAAACTTTTTTTTTTTTTTCTTTTTCTTTTGGGTTTGGACCAAGACACTTTCAGCCGAATCGAATGAAGATTGAGCGATGACGAGGCAACAGTAATCCTACTGCAACGAGCAGGGGAATAAGCTTGGTCAGGGGGAAACTAGTGTGTGACAAGTTGGATAAGCTGAACAAAGGTTAGCAGATGTGGCAAGCTAGTTCAAGGTGAGCAAAGGTCCAGCTAATGCCACAAACTAAATCGGGGCAAGCACATATCAAATTCAACAAGTCAAAGCAGTGGCCCAGTGGGGTAAGGGCGATGGGCTCAATGGAAGAACGAAATCAAGGTTAGATTAGCAAAGGTGCATGAGATAGGTTGACCCATAGGTCAGCAAAGATGGTGGAAGAAACCAATGGGATGAACCATTAGTGACAATAACAGTCAAGATAAAAGTTGGGTGCAAAGTTGAACGGGGAAAAGGGAGACGATTGTTTGGTAAACCTAGTTTTTTTTCCTATACTTTTAGCTGTCTTCTCCTTTTGGCACGTGTGAGTATATATAAATATATAATGATTGGCAGAAGAAAACAAATTAGAGCGAAACTAAATTAGGCAAGTATAAAAAATATAAACATAAATCCATTACATCATGTAGGATAAATTAAAGCAAATCGAGACAAGATATTCTGGTACATAAAATATTTACCTCGCCCCCTCCTCATATACGATATTAGACAGATAACAGCAACCCTAATCTAGGTAGAGGACTCCCAATTGAAATTAGTCCATGCATTGCGTTGCGTGATGGGTCATATTGTCGATCCCCTCCCTCCTCCTCTTTCTTTTTTTTTTTTTTAGCATTGAATACTCAATCTTGAGATTCGATTTTACATATTTCTTAATGAAATATTAAATAATCTCTAAACGAGATATGCTCCATCGATCACTAGAATAAATCGGAGAATTACTCACGGTTCAACAACCAAATTCAACGATACAATCATGTTGTTCCTGTAAGACATGTTCAATATCGAAAATGTACTTTATTCGAAAAGATAAACTCCCAATTCGTATCGAGCTCAAAATTGTCTATCTAATTTTTTTGAAATTCAGAATTGAACTTATCCCAACAAAGAATCATCCTAATGTTATCCTTGCTCATAACTACTATCACCCATCAATGAACACAAAAATGAGTATCACCCTCATACATACAATCCATCATATTACACCACGTATATATCCTTGTGGACTAGTCTAGCTGATTAGCACGTACAAATTTTGCATCAATAGACAAAGAGTCAATTCTCCACAAATACGAGGATGTCATCCCTCCATACACTGATCATTGAACTTTGAGCAAAAATAATTTTCCGTGATTTACCTCCCTTATGATAGTTTAAGAGTGGACTAGTAGAGACTGCTAAGTTAACGAATTCTAACTTTTTTATATCAGTATTGTACCACGTATAACACGCTTAACTAGTATAAGAAAACAATGTTAGAAGGTTGGAGGTACATAAAGATCAAGAGTGGCAAGGAAACTAAGACAAGGAATGTCATGAATTACGATGGTTAAAAGAAGTTGATAAAACCAAAATGTATTCAAGTGCACACACCAATTTTAAGATCACATCCATGATGCGATCATATAATGTATTCCGAGTGTACATCCAAAATGAAATCTGATATTGATGGGAAGGTAATAAGATGAAGCAACACTACACGGCCAAAGGTTCTACGACTGGTCAAGTGGTAGGGATGGATGTTTATTTCACATCACATTTCTAACTCTTATCTTCTCATCCACCTCTCTAAACAACTCTCCATCACACTTTTTTTAATTCGGTTATGGTCTAATGGCCCCCCTTCTACAAAGGCAGTAGTAACCTTTGCTCACAGTCCCCTACCAACTTTTTAGTTATTGGGTGAGCTAGAAATTGGAATCACTTTTTGACGTACCTGAAAGGGATGCGGCAGACCTTTCGTTTTCCATCATCGCCTCCTCTAAAAAGTGAAGTACGGACCAACAGGGCAAATTGTGTGATGATTTTTTATTTTTTTTTGATAATTCAAATGTCCAACTTAGACTCGATTAATCTTAGAAATATATCAATCCTACCTTTCATCAAAATAAATCAATTTAACTCCTAATTCGATTCAGACTCCATCAAAAGAGCATAAATTCAATTTAAAATTCCAAAAAAAGAATAGAACCATGACAACATAAGTGGCATAAATAAGATCCTGCACATAAAAGTTTACCAAGCTTACATGGAAACTAAATTAAGTGGCAGACAATGCAACAATAACCTCTTTAACTGAAATATTGATAATCTAAAAACATTGAGAAGGCAAACCAAATGAATCTCTTGTCCAAAATGAAACTACTACTCAAAATTGTCGTACAACATATATCCAAGGGCAATAGTTTTTTTTTTTTTGATAAAACATCTATCATATTGTTGTTCTTATTACTGAATTTGCTATAAATGACAGTTGATACAAATATCAGACCAGTGAATCAACATTCGATACAAAATGCAGATGATACCATTTTAAATAGATACAGGGGATACAAACTGTAGCAAGAAATTAGTTTTGTACCTCTTTCATAGCAACAGCCACTGAATCAAAGTCTACTTCTTGGCCTTTGGGCAACCTATCAAAAACTGCAGCTTGTCCTTGTTTTGACATCAAGAATGCTATTATCTTCCAGTACCCAAATGCTTGCCAACTTCCAACTTTTCCTTCTCCGTAATACTTGCATGAAAATTTTTTGTTCCAACATAATTCATTGGTAACTAATTACATTTTTCAAGTGATTGATTATTGTGATGGTCTGAGCACTTCGAATAGCTGGTGTCATTGCCATCACCATTTACATCAACCATTACATCATGGATATCTTAAATTTCAATTGTTTTTCATCATGTTGTTCATTTCCTTGTTGCTTTGGCTCATTCACTTACTGTTGGTTGCCCGACCTTGAACTAATCTAGCATAGTTGTGCATTGAGGTCTTCTTGAAGTTCTTGATGCTTTTGCCTTTCCCTAATAGTCTTGACAATGTTAGGACAATGACTAACAAAGTATGAACGGAACATTCATCAATTAAAAGTGATGCACTTATACAACTAACCTTAATCAACACTCTCTAGACTTCTTTGCCTCAAATATCTTGGTCACCAAATTCCACTGAACTCAACTTGCATTTTTTAAAAGATCACAGCAAGACGTTGATCTTCAAATATTATTCTATTCTTCATGTGATTTTTTTCAATGTTACAACTAACTTGCCATACCTTGTGATAGAATATAATTTAAGTTCCTAGGCAAAATTCATAGAAATTGTATGTGATGCTCTCATTCAGTCTCGTCTTGTGATTGTGTGGGAAGTTTTGAACTAATTAAAGGGTCAACAAATTTAGATGAACAAACTAAAAGAACTTTAACTTAATCATTTTGGGTTAATAATCAGACCTGATAACTTATTGAATAGATCTCTCATTTGAGTAAGATATGACATGTTAGTATCAGACCGAACTTAATCCTACACATGATGAGTATTTGAAAATAATTTGATAGCAAAACTAACATCAGCCTGACATGTTGTCACCTATGTTAGTCAGACTTGGATGAGTGTCCGATCCAAGTGTGAATACTGATGCAGGCTATTTCTAAAGATCAATAGAAATATTGTGCCCACTCAAAGTGTAAATACCCAAGTGTCGATATCTGACATGAACATGACAGGCAATTAAAAAGTCAAACAAAGGTGGTTAGCTATGTCTCAGTCAGGGCAACAAGTTGGACTCCAATTTTTGGAGTGCTACACAATATGTACGAGAGAATGAATACCATAGTTTAATCCTACATATAGAATTGCGGGCCAATGAAAGAGATTGATACCTTTAGATGGTGAACCATCAACTATTGTTAACTTGGATTTAAGCATTTGGAACGAGTAGTTAGACCTAACAAGTTAACAAATCAATTTTCTCAATTGGCCAAAGTGCAAATTGTGACATTATATGTATGATCGCAAAGAACCATCAATAAATAGATGAGAAGCATGCCTTGAACTCTAAGTTTTCCTTAGCCCATCTGAAGAATCATCGTTATCTAACCCTCTAGTTACTTTGGTTATTGTTTAAGCAAGTCAGCAATGCTTCTGCACCAATTCAACCATACTTTAGCTCAGTACTTGAATTATGAATTTTCAACCTATTTCTTCATGAATATTCAACCACCACACAAGAACGTGTTTATAAGAAATTTGAATATTGCAGGCAACTTTAGTATGGAATGCAAGAAAAGATCGCCTTCAGTTATTCTCACCCATCAAACATCAATTCAAATCATACATCTCAGCTATATGAAAACTCTACTATTAGAAGTCCATACCTAGTACACAAGTAACTAGGAAGAGCACTTTTAGATGAACATACTAAATGCAAACCATACAATATTAGTAGCTAACCAAATTGTAAGTGTCTGGTCAAAAGAACTAAAAAATTCAAATCTCTCTCTCTCTCTCTCTCTCTATATATATATATAGGTCTTCTATATATAATTCCTATGACGTTCATAATACTTGATTCATGAAGATATACATATAGGTCTTCTATTTCATCTTTAAACAACACTGATCTAAGGGTGAAAATAAGCAAATCCCCCCCCCCCCCCCAAATTAGGAAAATTAAAAAGGCTACTTAACAGCACAGGGCCTGACCATAACATCCCTTAGATATTATCAAAACGTGAAACTCAAGCAAAAACAGGATTCATGGTCACATAAAGCATGCTTGGGACAGATATAACAGAAATAATCATTGCCGGGAGTAATCAACCTTATCTTGTGCTTATTACGCTCCACCATTTTTTGGATGCCTTTTCCTCTGGATGACCATACTTTTGAAGCAATGTCTTTGTCTCATGCAGGCGCAATTTGTAAGCCTTTTTCCAGCTAGAAAACCGTGCCTTTAGTTTTTGCAGTTCTTCAACAGGATTCACTTTATGACTTGGTTGCCCTGCCTTCAATTTGGCAATGGCCCCAGCATCATCCTCAAATGTCTGCTGATGTTTCTCAAACTCCTTTACAAGGTGAATGACTGCTATACTTCTGTAATTGGCTTTCCTTGCTATTTCACCATCTATAATGTGTTTAGTAGGAGTATCTTCAGGTGTTTGATCACTGAGAGATGTATCTTCTGACTCATAACTGTGGTTAATTGGGTACGTATCCAACCAACCAGATTGGCTTGTCATATCATCAGGAACGAAGCTCCTTCGTGCAGTGGCTAAACTTAACTGTAGTGTAAAAAATTCATTAGGTATTTAAAGCAGCATAATTCCTTCAGTTGCTAATGTAAGTATTAACTTAATGAAGCCACAAATTATTCACATTGCAAAATTGATCACAGCAAAAACCTTGAACAAAGTTCAAGGGTTCTTTATGTTAATTTTTACATCCATTGGAAAGAAAGAACAAAGTAAATGGAAAGTTCTCCAAAGTTTCAAGCATTCACACACTGGAACATGAAATTACAAATTCGAATTTACCATAGTAAATTATGATCTAATCTTAACTAAATGCTAAAAAGTATTCGAGTATGATCTACCAAGTACATCAAAGAAGTGGAACGAAAACCATGTCTGCTCTATCTTATTAATTCACCTGTAAATTACTTAGCTGTTTGTGCCATGTCTGCTCCATTGACTTCATTTTTAGTTCATACTCTGACCATCTTGACTCATATTGTTTAAGTCTTTGCTGCAATGTAGCATTTTCCTCTTCCTTTTTTCTCAATGCCGCCTCTGCCATTAGGGCCCTCTTGTGAAGTTCATTGATATTTGTATGGTGAACCTGACGAAGCTGAATGGTTACATCCTCCTATTTTGGAGCAATGATATCTTTAGCTATTTAATTAGAAAAGTGAAAATAAATTTCTGCAGGATAAAATTAGCTTTGAACAAAGCACATGAAAAATTCTTGCTTCTATCAAACTCAATATTTCACTGTAGCCATATAATTCAATTTTTAGTTTAATAATTAATTGCAAATGCAATCGTGCAATGCTTTCAGCTCTGCAGAGTTTTTGTTCTAAGAATAAAAAACAAAATGCCTGAGAATCTAAAGATGCTAAAATAATACAAGAACATGAACGGTTCCAAGTAGGAATTCAAACACTAAAATCTCCTCCAGTTTTTATCCATGCTAGTAGCTGTAACTCCATGTCACCCAGTATTAGGAATTCAGATACACTAGTCCGCAATTTTTATTTGGAAGATGATAATACTATATGATGCAGCAATTGAATCCCAAGAGATACTCATTCTATAACAAGATACTAGCTAATGCTCAGTCAGTTCACAGTTTCAGTAACCTTCTACGGTATAAAGCATTAAGCAATACACTCATTTGTACTATCCAGTATCACTGAATAAATACATAAACAAAAATGAAGGTTATACTGAGTTTATCGAGTTGGCAAACCTATGTCCTGAAACTGACATTTGATCTGAACATAATGACTCCAATCAATTTCTAGAGAACCATACCACAGAATTTTTGAAGAAATTTCCAAAATACTGCCTGACAAGAAGCTCAAAGTAGATAAATTATGTTGAACTACAATAAACAAACCTTCTAGGCATTGCACATATACTGATGTTTGATATACAAAGAGGGCTTATCTTATTAGGCACAAATATTAAGCAGATACCTCAATAGGTCGAGGAAGGTCCATTTCTGGAGTTTCCTTTACTAGCACATGATTTTGTTTTGGCATCTCCTGAATATGCCAGCTAGCGAAATTCTTTCTTGCCAACCAACCACGAATAACTGCAGAGACAATTCAAAAGAGTTAAAGCCCAAAAGGAATTGGAAATGACTAAATTGATGGTCGCAAGATATAGCTACCTTACCAGATTGCAAAAGAACAATACTCTTATGCTGGTAGCCAAATCTCCTCTTGGCGATTCGTCGCCTCACATGCTTTTGGATAAGAATGGCCATATTCCATCTCCTTGCCAAAACATCAAAATTGTGTCTTGCTTTTTGACCACGAATAACTATTTAAGTTAAAAGTAATCAAAATAATAAGGCATAGGATCCAAAAAACTGAAACTGGTTTCTTAGCAGAAGATGCACGTACAAGAAGAATAACAGAATAATTATCCAGATAAATGAAGCATTTCTCCTTTATAAACAGGTCAAAACAATAGAGCTAGTTAAAATCAATGATATTATTCTTCCCAGTTCAGACTAGATTTTGCCTGCGTATAAATATATATTTATAAAAGGCTAGCAAAGATTAAAAGATGCATGGCATGTGATGGCTAGTCCAAGATGCATATAGAAGCATTACATGATTGTATTGTAGTTGCTCTCCTTGTCATTTCTCCATAACGCTTACAAGCTTGAAAACAACGGAAGTTCTTTTGAACCTTAACAACCCCCTGTAGAACTTGATTTCGAGCTTCTTCCAGTATAGCAATCTGAATAAAAAGTGTAAAAAAAAAAACTGAAAAAAATAAATAAAATCTCAAAGTCATATGATATAGGTGTAGGATACGTATGATTATTTATATTGCATTATTCCTTTTCATAGTAACTGACAAATGATTTTAACCAAGCTTCCATATGGGAAACCAGTACATGATTGCTTGATACCCCATGCACTTTATTGTTTATAACACAATCTTTCTCATGTGTATTACAAGATTAATGACAGTTGCAGAACTAGCAAGCTAAGAAAAATATTAGCTACTGCAGCAACATTTATGTATAAGGAATGGCAGTGTTTTGCAAATAAAGCAAAATTTTGACAATTCAAAATATATTGACTATATACTATGACATTATAAGGTCTTCAAGTTTTAATTTTTTTTTCTGGACTCAATCCTACCGATTGGTAACCTACTCATTGGTAGCCAGATATAGTAGGAGCTGAATTTTTTGGCTCGTTGCTGACCTGATTTACAATCAATTTCTCAAACAATTTAGCACTAGATCAATTTAATTATATATTTAAGCTTGGTCTATGCCACATGATTGTACATATCTCACCAACGAATGAATGTAATTTGATGGGCCTTTGAACTTCCCTTTCCTCAGAAGTAGGAATTCAAATTGAATAAATTAAGCACCAAAAGTGGACCTCGAGGACAAATAAAAGCAGAGAAAAAATTTAATGAAAGAGCACTCATGTGAATGACAAATGTACAAAATAACCAAAGCAGAAACTCCATTGCATTGAAGGGAGAAATGTGAAAGAATAAAGAAGAACAAACTACCTGTCCTGTTCGAAAAAATAGCTTTGTGTAGCCAACTCTATACATCTCAGGTGCCACATTGAATTGTTGTAGTATGGCAACTGCTAAACTGAGTGAATCATTGGGCTTTGAAGTCCCTACGAGAAGAAATCCATACCTACAGACATCATAAGAAGTTATCATCCAGTCAAAATATTGCTGCTTTACCAATTAAAAAATTAAAATTTTACCTTTCAGCAAATAGTTGATGCTTTATACGGGTTGGATAGCCTGACCTGGATATCCGGACAACTTCAAGAACACCACACCATCTTAGCTGTTGTAAGACAAGATCATGCTGATACAAGCCTGCAAGTTGCTTGCTATTTGGCTTGATACATCGTATAAAATGTGGGGCAGTACTTTCTAACCTTTGCATCAACTTGAAAAGTTGTCCCTACAAACATGTTGCAACATATGACAGTGTCAGTTTGCTATCAAATTTATATCAAAACTTAAATGTTTAACCATTAGATTTAACTTTGACGAAGATACAGACTCACTTGTTTTGCAAATATGTGAAAATGCAATTTTTATTTACTCTTGAAAATGCCAGTGTTGATAAAAATAATTTAATGTTATGCACCGAAATCACAGTGCAGCAGTTGTAATTTACAAATCCTAGCAACAATAGAACACTCTCTCTTGATGGTTATGATTGAAATTCTTAATGAGTCATAAACATTGCAACAATTCAGAAGTTGCCAATTATTCTCGTTTCTCAAAAGTATTAAAAGTTTAATTTCATAAATTTTTTTAAAGAAA
Source organism: Wurfbainia villosa (assembly GCA_025175895.1). NCBI lineage: Eukaryota > Viridiplantae > Streptophyta > Magnoliopsida > Zingiberales > Zingiberaceae > Wurfbainia > Wurfbainia villosa. Next base: position 5,896,622 of record JAKLTH010000273.1, on the reverse strand, counting down.
TATAAGTGCAGAAAAATCTTCTGCGCACAGAACCACTAAGATAAATGTTAGAAGGAACTATAATATAAGAAAAGCTTTTTAGTAAGATACTGAAGGAAGGATACATCAATAGGAGATATCCTATGAATTCCAAGTGTAAAAGAGGCCTCAAAAATATGTGCCTAGGGGAGTACCAGAGAAATCTAATTCCAAATTAAAGCTCTCATCCTGGCAAAGGCAAATGGAAGAGACTCCTAGTAACACAAATAAGGAAGAACAGAATAGGTTGCGTTACTGCTAGTGGAAAGGCCATTTTGTAAAAGAAAATTTAGTCATGCAAGACATCTTGATAGAAACTCAAAATTAGTGAGTGATAGAAGTGCTCAGCAAGTATAGGATTGCAAACCAACCGAATGATCGCAAACAAACTAGGGAAGAGCATATCTACATTTGTTCGAAACACAAAATGAGCATACTCAAATAATATTTTTAGCGTGGTTAACCAAACATGTTCAAGCTGGGCTCAATGAAACACATTAAATACTATATTAGCATTGTTTACATTGTTTATTACTACTTCCATTGCGTCTATACTTGAGATAGGCAACCAAATATACATGAGCACTCTCATATTACAGACAAGCTTGTATTAATTATACAAGACTCTAGAAGCTCCCCTCCCTTTCAAGCACCCATTCTTTAGATGATTAATTATAGCTTCATGAAAATTAGTAGTATGTTTATTTACAAATACATATATATATGTAAGTTTATTTAAATATTTAATTTACATTCTTTTCTTATTTCTGAAACACATACTAAACTTTTATATAAAATGTATTAATTGGGAACAAAATAATCTACATAATCTTTTCCTTTATCAAGTTAATTATGACCAGGGTAGTTTTAAGACATAATGTAACTGCTTAGAATCCAAATCATTTTATATTCTTTTAAGATGTATCCACGCAAAGCAAAGTTTCCTGTATTGATTTGTGTTTGAGCATGATTATGAAATGAGATTCTCTCTAGCTAAGCTCAGTAAAAGCTTGCTCGAGCTCCTTAAGAGTTCAGTAAGCTGTCTAGTAAAAAAGCTTGATAGAATAGTATCGAGCATAAATGTTGATTACTTAATATGGTAGTCACTACCTTAAATTTTGCCACAACACTTAGCTTCCGTAGATCAACACTACCTAGTTGTCGAAACGGGTTTTGCTCCTCAGATTGCAATGTGTTGTAGGAAAATGACTTGGGAAGCAAGTGAGCACAGGAAACAAGAAGCTGGATTAAATCTGTGTGCAATGTATCTCTGTTCTTCTCCAGGAACCCATTTGAATCATATGAAACCTGTTACCATTTCAAATGTCAGATGGAGGAATTTGGAGAGCAAATGAATACTTTACTGTTTAACTGAAAGAATGATAATATATAAATAATCGGCAAGAAGTGTGTCAAGGAAATGAGATTTCTGTAATCAAACTGTGTGCTGATCAAGCAACAAAAATAAAATTAAGCTGAAAAAATTCTTTTAATCCACCCATACAATTAAGAAGTCCACAAAAAAGAAAAATCCCTTTGTTAGAACCCAGCAACAAACAGAAATCAGATACCAGCAAAGCAATAAAATAGTGAAGTTTCTTACCTCTCCAGCATAATGGGAAATTCTAAAAACACCTCCTCTTTCCCCCTTAAAGCAGTTGTTACCATTCAAGTGCTGCATGAGCTTGTTAGCAAAACTTAGATCTGATGCTTTAGGAAAAGTAGACTCTTCATCCAATAGGGATATTAGCCCTAAAGGTTTCTGCAATGATCAGGTAAACAACAGTCATGTTCTGGCCTATTATTATACTGGTCATGAAGAGAAAAGTTCATGATAAATTTGAGAAAATAAGAAACCAAAAAAAGAAAAATCAAATAACCATGAAATGAACTTAGAAAGGATGGTAAATTGCGGAGTCCACAAGGAAAAGACATTCTGTTACTCAGAGTACCATCAATAAATCAAGGAAATAGGAACTTTAACATTGTCAGTTCTGATAAATGCCAAGTCATGGATGAGCCTTCTAAGAGGTCAACATGTTCCCATAGCTAAAAACTGACATTGAGCCAACAGCTACTCACTCTAATGGTAAGCAAGATAGATCCATACTCAAAGGCCAACAGTTCGAATTCGTATAATGAAATTGCTGTAAGAGATTTAACCTTGTCACTCTTGCCCCGAAAGCAGTTTCACATCCAATGTAGTGTGGGTACACACCTCATAGTCAAGACCAAAAAAACTTGTCATTGACAGAAATCGTGACATGAGGTTGCTTAGTAAGCATGATATTTCTCTTACTTCTGCTTTTAACCCAAAAGTATGGAACTTGAGGACATCATCACTGGGCCATGATATAGACATACCCAACCCAATGCCCATTCACGATCTTGGCACTGCCTATTACAGCAACGTAACACATATTAGAGCCATGACTTGTCAGCAACTAAGCAAACTTGCACCAGTTTTTTTGGGTGAATTTAACGAACTTGCACCGCTTAAGTGAAGAATATGAACCAATATACTTGTGGCACATTTAAGATCTAGTCTGTAATCTTTATCAGAAAAAAAGGAATTTAAGCTAAACAGAGTTCTATTTTGCTAACTTTGTGTTAAAGTTAGTGTGATAGGATGCTAAAAGATAGGAGAGCAATTCATAGTAACCATATCAGGTGATGTCCGGACTCCAATTCAGAAATCCTAAGCTAACTAATTTAATAAACTGTGTACTGCACTTCTAGTAAATAGATGGGAGGATGAACTCCTGTTTTCTTCTAAGGCGTACCTTAGGAAGCTTGTGCCTAAAGAATTGGCCAAAATAGCAAATAACCCAATTTGCTTACATAAAACCTCCCTAAATATGGAAATATACATGGGTGACTATCCAGGTTACAGAAACAAGATTTTGTAAACATCTTGTGGCTCATAACCAAATCTACTCCTTTCCCTCCAAGACCGACCAGAAAAGGTATGGAACTCATTCACCAAATCAAAAATAGTTTGGAAGCACTGACAAATGTGTAATGTCAATAAACATTAGATATCAGTGCACCCAGGATACTAACATGTGAGTTTTAATTGAACTATTAAGATTATGTGACAGACTTACCACGGTAGTCATGAGAATAAGGAGCATAACCATACTCCACCATAAATCCAATTTTCAACACAAATATCCAAAAATTAATATAGAATATTATTTAGGAATAAGAAAGTTTAGATTATATTTATATATTTCAGTCACCCAATTAAGTTAACATGATATTGCTCTAATGAGACTTCTAAAGCTATCAGCAATTAAAAAAGAGCAGCCAAACCTTTTCAAAGAGGTTGAGACAATCAGAATTATCCACAAATTCAACTTTGTCCCAGTCAATTCCATCTTGGGCATATTCCTACAAAATTAGAAATGCATAATAATAAGATAAAACAGATATAACAGAAATTAAAAAAAAAAGAAAACAAATAACGTGCACTGCAATAAAGTTCCATAAGAAAAGAAACCCCATAAAACACAAGGCCATTCACATGTTGGATTCAACTTTGATTAATGTGAGATGCAAAGATTCAAAAGAGATGAGTTCCTTCCCATGTTTTCAAGGGTGCAGGGAACATCACACCTACTAATGGGATGGAACTATATTGATTTGAACTATATACCTATTGAGTGGGTCTTTGATTTTTAGGATTTTATGTGATTCAATGTCAACCTGTTCAGGTTTTCTGCCTGCCCTATCAGGTATTCTATCAACTTGATTTGATGCTCTTCCGATTTGATTTAGTGTTTGACCAGCATTGTCTCAGTGATATCCTATCCGTCCCACCCCCACCCCTTTTGAATGTAATTTGACATATATGTAATCGGTTTGCCTCCACATATGAGCAAATTTTTATGCACGTAGTACATTCCATGGTTTATAAAAGAAAATCCATCAGTGTGTGAGATGCATGTTGTAATCGGTCATATAATATTATATCTTTGTGTTACTACGGCACAGGATATCTTATCAAACAACTTGTAATTTATTTCTCTTGTTGATTTTGCTTGCATATCATTCTTCTACTTTCTCTTCAAATTTTCTTGTCTCACTTCTTGTAGCACTGTAGAACGAAGGCGTTTGATTCCTAACTAACAACAAATTCATAATATCAAGATACAACAACAACCAAGCCTTATCCCACTAGATTGGGTCGGCTAATATCAAGATATACAAATAAAATGTTATATTCATGTACAAAAACTGTCCCATGTCAAAGCATCTCCTACAACTTTTTTAATTCTTTAACATTGATGCTAATTTCAGAATTATCATCATTGTTATCATCAAAACGTATTTATCTCAGCTACTTGAGATCAGATACAAGATGTCTTTCATATTGTATGAACGCTCTAATTTAAATGTAACAGATCCAGGTGATCTAATTGTAACAAAGCCTTCTAATGTCAATATTTCATAATGCATCCATGATCTAATCCAAGGTTTTGTTTCCCAAAGGAAGAAAATGTGAAAAAAAATAAAGTGGCAGAAAGATTTACTAAACAATCCTGATCCTCAAATTTCCTTAGGAAGGAATGGAGAGAGGGAGGAACAGACTATGGAGATTTTCCCCAATTGGGGATTTTAACCAAAATTATTTTGCCAAATTTGTGAATAGGTATTGTTCACATGCAATGTCCATTAAAAAATAAATAAAAACAATATTTTTCAACTTTGTATTTATGTGTTTATGCTTTCAGTAAACAATTTCAAAAATTTAAGTTCCACTCCCTCTTTCCTTCTCTACAAGGAAACAGTCAAAAAAGAAACTCACTTATTTCCTTCCTTCAAGGAAATGCAAACAAGGGAAATATTTCCCTTCTTTCCTATGATTTTTCCCTCCCAACTTTCCTTCCATAACTGTTTTCACCTCATGGTGATTCCTACATCATGTCTCTCTTTTCTTTCAAACTCCTCAGTTCAGGAGACATAATTTTCGTAATTGGATATTGAGTTTTGCGATGTCAAAAAGAATGGGAAACCATCATATACTTTAGACAAAATTATAGTTGATTCCAGGAATTGAAACCAACCTTATGGAATCATATCTACTCAATCCCTTCAAAGAAGAATGAAGATGTGAATGAAATCATTGCCACTGCATTGTAGCAAACAACTTCTATTGACATAGCAAAAACAATAAAAAACAATTAACAAAAAAAAAAAACAGGGGAATTACTAATGATATTTGAGCAATCAAGGATAATCATAACAATGATGTCTTTTGCATGATGCCTTTACATGCATACATCTAAGGGAGCTAGGAAAAAAAAAATGAGAAGTTAGGGTCTTGCCTCCTGTTCAAGTTTAAATAGGTGGCGGTTGAAGTGTTGCTGTAGCTTCTCATTACAATAATTTATGCAGAACTGTTCAAAACCATTTTTCTACAAGAGTAAAATGTCAGTCCAACAAACAAGAAACATTCCATGCAACATTTAATTGAATGCATCAGTAGATCCATACATGAAAAGATTCAAATCCGAAAATATCCAAAATGCTAATGGATTGTCCAGCATAGCATTTTCCTACTTCAAGTGATTTGTTAATTTGTTTGACAAGCCAGTCAAATAAGCTAGAATACATTGATTTTGCCAATGCATCCCGGGTGTCAATTGCCTGCAATGGGAGACATAATTTAGCCAAAAGGTCCGTACAATATCATCTTAGTGGAGCAACATAGAGCAAATAATTCCAATTGTACCTGCTGTAATGTAAGCTTTTGGATAATATTATCATTGCCGGCTTGGATTTTACGAGTTGATAAAGCTAGCATCAAATCAGGTATTTCACAAACCATCAACTTTGCTGCATTAGCTACTTCTGCAAGGAGACAAGAGAGAATAAGCATCTTTTCTTTGCAGCATGGAGAAGAGGCAATCTCATCAGAAGAAGAAAGAACAATGGAGCCGGATAGGCTCTAATAACAAGTTGGAAATTTGATATCGTATTCTATACAAATAGATTACAGATCATTTATTTATAGATCTAAATATAAAATTAGGCATATGATCAGGCATGGCTTGAACTCATTTATATCCAATAATTTTATCTAACACTGCCATAATGATTCTATGATCCCCAATCGATCCTAAATAATGTTGATCTAGGAGAATGCCAAGAAATTGTTCTAAATCAGCACAGAAATGGCATGTAGGACCTCCCTTCACTGAGAAAGAAACCCTAGAGCCTATTCGAGACAGCACTAGTCATTAGATCAGTAATAATATCAATTAATTACAAATACTAGTCCCTAACATGACCAGCACATGTAAAATTGGAGCCAGATGATGCACTTTAAATATGATGGACCAACAAATGCATAGTTGGCCTCCCAGGCAATGACCATGGGTTCTCTAGGGTTGCATGGGATTGCAAAGCCATTCATAGATGTCAAAGTCATGCATAAAGTTCCAATAGTTAGAACAACCAACAAATTATTGTGTTATTGTGCAGCTAAAGTTCTAATAGTTAAATCCTGCTGTGTAGCCCAATGTCTAACTTGCATCCAGCTAAGTTGCTAATACTTGTGTTGAATTGTAACTTCTCAAACACAGGTGCAGTACTAGAGTTGTTATCAACATCATCACCATGCATATGCATCTTACATTCTATGAGTAAGGATGCATGAGGAAACACCAAGGAACTTATAACAAGAAAAAGGGATGGAAAGTTGGAATAGCCAAGTATAAATAGTGTACCTTCACCAAGGACCACTTCAACATGGTTTTCATTATCTACCAGTGAGAAGCAAATATTACCCAGCCATAATATTGCAGCAAGTATAGAGAAGAGATGCTTTTGATTTTCCTTAGATATCTGAATGGCATCTAAGGCTTCCTGGAGAAAATTAATCAGAAACATGATTATCATATGGAAAATAATTAAAGAATTTCATCAAAGATAATCCAAGGAGAATAACATGCTTTGAGTAATCAGTTAAAATTCACCATTAACTTGTGAAATCTCTGAGCATCATCAACATAGTCTATGGTCAAGCAGTTGCTTTGCTTCAAATATTCATATTCATCGGCAGTTCTTAGATTCAACTCCTCTGCATATTACAATTGAGTTTCAAGAGATGTGTGGCATAATATAATATTATTTAAAGCTAGAAAACTATCGTGTATCTGGAAAGTAAGGTCATAATATGACAATTGACTAAATGAATACCTTTGAGACTTGGAGCAGCTCCGGCACAAAGTTGATAGAAAACATGATATGATCTTTCACCTGTTGCTCTCTGAACTACCCTTGACTAGAGGGAAACAAGTTATAAGCCATTAAATACTAATTTGCTACAATGTATTAGAGAATTTCCTTGTACTGCAAAATAAATACCTTTTCAAGTAAAACTTCGATGTGCAAATTGTTTGAAAATAAGAGATGTGAAAATGTCAGTTGCAAGGAGAAAATATACTATGAGAAGCAGTAAAAAGGTACTAATAACATTTCTTACAAGTTTGAACTTTAGCACCACAAATTTTTCCAGAAGTACTGAAATTTATTTCAATAAGTTTCCCCTGCAACATAAAACAGTGTATATACAAGCAATTGTCAAGATGATAGATACACATTGGCAAGGCTAGAAGTATACAAGAGAAAACATAATGATTGTGCAAACACAATAAACTGCTCTAGCCATTGGCCAACTCACAAATCTGCTCGAGTTATCATTTCTTGAAGTTTTTGCATTTCCAAATGCTTCCAATATGGAGTTACTTTGCAAAACCTCATCCTCTATGCCACAACCACCCCCGAGATCTGCGAGATACCGCATTGAAAGTTTTGCAGTCTCAGTTTTACCCGCACCACTTTCACCACTGCAATTCAAGATGCAGCATAACCACTCAAGAAAAGCTAATAACTAATGACACAAATTATCAAGCTGGAAATCTGTAGATGGATCAAAAGCTTCACATAATTTCAATGGAGAATGAAATCACCTTATTATTATAGATTGATTTACACCATCTGCAGAATTCACAGTTATGCTTTATCAATTATTCCAGAAATTCAATATAACACAGACATATTTACCTAGTGAGAGATCAAATTTGTCAACAAGATGCAGGGCCTACCTCTCCTCATTTCATTATAAGCAGAATCTGCTATTGCAAAGACATGTGGTCTCTCTGTGAGCTTCTGCTTGTACGCTGTAATATAATCTTTTCCATAAAGGGGCACCTCTTTAAATGGATTGATTGCAACCAAAATAGGTCCTGCTTTAGTCTGAATAGAGGGAAAAAAATTCTAATAACTAGAGAAGTGAAAAAAGGTGGGAAAGAAAGTTAAGACTAAGTTTCATATATTGAAAAGCATGCTTACATAAATACTACCACAAGAGTAGCGGTATCTAAGATTGTGGAGAACTGATGGTTCATTCAAATAGCTAAGCTGTATAAGATCATCAACACCATCAAGGATATGAGGGTTGGCGGGTAAGAGATCTTCACCAGTAACCAAAAGAACCTGATTATGGACCAGAAGTTAACTACCAGATGTTGCCTGTAATTATATAAAAGAAAAGTACAGATTTAGGTTTTTACATTTCCATCAGATAACACGATTTTCACATTGTCCCCTGAAACTGTTTGAATGTGGCCTAGCTCCCACTTCGCTTCCGAAGTCCAGCACCAAACCCGCATATTCTGAAAAGGGAAAATCTTATGTAATATGTTTGAAAACTATTCAAAAAGAGTAAAGAATACAATATTGAACAGAATATAGTAAGAATTAAGAACCATCAAACATTTATCACCTAAAATGAACCAGAAATGTTATCATTACCATGTTTCTACAACCAACAGGTACTCTCAGAAGCAAGTAAACCACAGTGTCTGGTGATGAGATTTTGAGAAACTTTAAATTACCTTCTTCATGGCACATTCAATAGTGTCACTCTTTCCCGACCTCCTGTTCCGTGGGATGGATGATGGCGGTGCTACAGAACAAGGCCTTGAATCATTCACCTCCGCCGTTTTTCCGTAGTTCTCTAGCTTCGTCATCTTGACATAGGAAGACTCTTCTGGACGCTCAAGCTTCCGCACTTTCTCTCTATCAAATATACCACCCCTAAACACCACCTCTTTATCACCCCCTCGCATTTTCTCTTCGTTCTCATGATCCCGTTTGCCGTGACCCTTTAAAAATTCCTCGGATGCGCTTTGTCCAACTTTGAGATTGATAGCCACGGACCGTTTTGAAGTAGGAAGGCGCCCTCTCGAGGTGGGACGGACAGGCAAAGCAGGTGGAAGATCTTTTGACTGTTCCTCCTTCATCCTGATGGAATCCAGCATCACCTCAAGGGAACTTCGAACGATCGAAGGAGATGCAGCGGCCGCTGACAACATGATTCGAAACGCCTCAAAATTAACAGCTACTACCTAAAAACAGCTTTCTCCGGTTATTTCAGTCTTTCCATGACTTCCCGCAGTACGAACCTGACATCGATCCCGGCCAAAACTCCTGGCGCTGGAAACTAGTTTCAACCATACAATGTTCGAGAAAAAAGCTGCAACGTCGAGAAAGTTCACAAGAGAACCCTTGATGCCGAAGCAGGGAAGCGGAGGTCAAATTCCAGAGTGCCTCGGAGGAAGGGACGACGGGGGACAAGTAGCGCTCGCTTGGAAAGAGAAGCAACTAGGGTTTGCTTCGCCGGGAACTCGATTCAAAATTTCGCACGGGAAATCCGGGTCCGTTCGTTGCTTGTCGCCTTTCGCTAATAAAATAGTAATAAACAACGAAGGCCAACCTGAGAGACAAATAAGTCCTCCAACATTGAAAGAATTACAATTGCTCATCGTTAAGAGAGGCGTGAAGATGGTAGATGGACTATGGGCATATTTGTCAGTTCGCATTACAGGGAACGGAATTGTCTTCGAGTTCGGTATGTCACGGTTATACGCGAAGGGTTTAGGATGGAGCAGTGTCATCGGAACGGACGAACATAACGGCCATATGACCAAATTCAGAATTAATTAATGTCAAAAAGATTCCCATTATATTAAAATTCATTTAAGTAGTCCTTTTTAAATATTTAAATTTATGAATTTAAATAGATACTTACTCATGCCTATAATTTTAAATAAACCTCAACTTAATCTCAATCTGATCAGTAGATATAATTGGATGTTAATGCTGATATACATTGTACTTAATTTCCTTTCATTCCTTTGATTCAGCAACATATTAACGGGATTTAGAGCCTTTTAATTATGTTTTAAATTTTAGACTGCTTTAATTATAAATAGTATACAACAAGATTGTTGGCCGGTCTAAATTACAAATAAATATTAAAACAAGTTTTTTTATATTTTCTTTAAAACATTTGTAAATTTTGGAATAATCAGTATTGCAAATCAGATTCGAAATTCACAGAGTTTTTTGTGGAAAGAATTCAATCTTTGCTATCAAAAAATATTTAAAATCTTAAATATTGACTTAATTGTATTATGGAAAAGCTATCGGTGCATAAACATTGCAATCGTTAGCATAAAAAAAAAATATTGAAAGAGCATTCTATAGTCTCAAGATATTTTTTGGCGATATCATTACATTAATTACAGCAGTTTTAAAACGGTTTTACCAACTTTGCTCTAATCAATTTCAATTAAACAACCTTACCTTATAACTATTTTGATTAAAACTGCTCCCTGTTTTAATAATTTTAATTGATAGAGAGAAAAAATAGTTAACAATAATAAACCATAATAATTTTTTAAAAAATAAGATCGAGTATGATAATCTATATAGTTGATTTTTCTTAACGTGATAAAAATATATATATGATATTTTTTAATAATCGATAGACAATACAATTTATACATATTTAAAAGTGAATATAATTTAAAAATTGATATTTAATCATTATTTTTGAGTGTTTTAATATTTAATATGATCGTTATTATTTAAATATTATTAAATATAACTACAATCTTAAACATGTTATAATAGCTTAGTTGATATTAGATTTTTTACTATAATTAATTAGTAATTTTAAGGATATTAGAGTCCCCAATATTAATATTTTAGTTAAAAATATTATAATAAAATTGAAACAGAAAATATTTTTAGAATGATAATGACTTTGAACAAATATTCATGTATTTATATTTGTTTATATGAATAAAAATGTAAAGGAAACAAAAAAAAAAAAATTCTCATGCAACGAATGCCGTTTTACCAATTGTAAATAGATCATAATTCCTTTGCCCGCGGCCTCTAGGGTATCTGTTCGGGTAGCTCTGCGTGTGGTGGACACAGTGAATCGCTCTTGCCAACGAGTTTTTCCTCAACGGCCTGCGATCGCCAGTTTCCGTAAAATTATACGTAACACCGTTACATTCTTCTACCTCCTCTCTCTCTCTCTCTCGCTCGCTCGTTCGCTCGCACTCCAATTCATTCGCCTACTCCCTCGCAGTTCGCGCGACTCTCCTTCAATCGAAGTCGCCCAATCCCCTCGCAGCTCGCCTCCCCGCTCCCAGCTCTCATGGCCTCCGACTCAAGCAACTGCTGCTCCGGATTGCGAGCTCAAGCGTAGGGTTTGGGCTTTTAATCCACCCGCTTCCTCCATTTTTCTTGTTTACATGTCTTCGCCTTCTTCGGCGTCTGTAGCGGCGCCAGCGGTCAAGATCTGCTTCAACACACACTGTAAGGAGTCCGTATCGGACCATCAGTCACCTCGCAGGAGGGGCTGGCCCCTTCGCTCTAGAGAGATCGCCGAGCTTTGCGACCGCTGCTCGTACACCCTCTATATCTCGCCCACCCTAATACTTCATCTTACTGTCCCTTTATTCATAAACCGTTTCTTCTGTTTATATTGTTTAAGAGTGTGTTGGGTCATTCAGGAATCGAGTATTTCGGTGCTCAGATTTGGTTTTTCAGTGAGCCACCGCGGCGGCGGCGGCGGCGGTTGTTTCTTTCCATCTACTTTTCGTATGTCTGTTAATTTATTATTTTACGATGACGTGGTTTCTAAATTGGTGTTCTATTTCTTACCCCAAAAATGTTCTATTATTGCGACCATGTGAAATTGTTACAGGAAAAGTCACATATTTGAGTTTATTTTTTCTTAAATATATTTTAATGTTTAATAATTACGGTGGAAATGCTAACAGATGTTATCTTCTGCTTCCGATACGCGAAATGCATTTTTTTTTTAATTTTTTTTTCTTGTTCGAATTTTCTCTCCAATCAATTGTGACATCCATATATTTAAATCCCGATTCTTTTCCACCGTAGATCCGCGTTTGAGCAAGGGACTTTCTGCGAGACGTTTCATTCCAATGATTCTGGTTGGAGGAACTGTGAGACGTGCGGCAAGGTTAGAGATCTCTGTTAACTATTTAGATAAGCATTCTACTTGTGCGCGTGGCTGAAGGCAAAATCATCGTTTGCTGCTATTTGTGTCGTATACCTTCTTACGCTCTCCTATTTACAGCGAGTGCATTGTGGGTGTATCGTGTCAGCTCAGACTTATGTTTTTCTTGATGCTGGAGGAGTTGAATGCATTGCATGCGCTAGAAAATCTGTTACAATGGTAAGCTGCAAAAGCCTCTTTTTATCACGGTCATGCAGTACTTATCTTTGGTTCTCTCTTTCTTCTATTGACTCCAGCATAATTTATTGACTGAGCTGCAACACAACATTGAATTCGCTCAAACATTTTGTCTTTATCGGATTTGTCTTTTCTACTCTTTGTGGGTCTACAATTTTCTATTATTATATGAAATATAAGCACGAAATTAAATGAGAGATAATCTGATTAGCTGGAAACCCACTGTACTGGTATAATTGCTGCTGTCTGTTTACTTCAAAACTGTATGCTATCAGGATAAGTTCCTTAAGTTACGTAAGATTTTTATCTTTGTATATTACTCCTATATTTGCTAACCAAACATCTATACTTGAAGAAATGGTATAATTGACTATGGAGTTAGGGGTCTCAACAGCAATTGTGTGATTCTATTGTTTTGTCTCAATCCTAAATCATTTGGTTGCTGTATTCTACTGAATTGATTTGAATCTGTTAACACAGTTATTTGTTGCATTTAAGCATGTTAATCTCATTCCATTCCATGAGTACAGATTTAGATATCCAAGATTAACTTTTCAGATATATTGGACTTTTAATTCTTTGCTTCTTGACTTCATTCCTATTCATAAAGTTCTAGGCACCAAATCAAATATCATCTTCTCTTATGCTTATGCAGCAGCATGTACCTGAAAGGAGAGATTCGCCTGCTAAAACCTGGAGATCAATTGCCACTCCATTGTCTGGTCAGTGGCGTCAAGCTCCACATATGTGGAATATGACAATGCAGTCTGATTTGCAACAAAGACTATCATATGAATTTGACAGACCTAGTAGCATTGAGAAGTTGGCACCTGGAGGACGCCATTCTATTTCAGCACATGAAAAGAAATTTGAGCCTGAGAGAAAAATTTCTACCAATCTTAACAACTTCTCACAAGAAAAATACACTCAGGGGACAGGTTTGGAGTCATTTCTTTGTTATGGAAAATATTATATGCGTTTTATGCTGGCATTTTGTCATACTTCTTGCAGGAGAGAATGATCCTATGTCTATAAGGAAATCAGTAAGTGGAGACCCTTGTTCTACCAGTTCCTTAGTAAACTTTGAAGCAAAGCCAAATTCATCTATCAAGCTGCAACAATTACCTGTTTCAAAAGAAAACTCCTCTCTACTTATTGGTCTTCCAGCATCCTTTTCATCATCAAATGGAGTTAAAGATCCAATGAATCTTTCACCAAACCAACCACCAGCACAAGTAACTACTCTATTATCAAAGCAGTTTTTCCCTCAGCGTATGAACGAAGCTGAATTGCAAGTTCAAATGCGCAATGGGAGAACTCGAGTTGATGCCTATCCAAGGACACAATTGCTTCCTCGATATTGGCCTAGGATAACAAATCAAGAGCTGCAACAAATATCTGGCGAGTATCCTTCTATTTTGTATGTTTTTGCCATTATCACACATACTTAATGTACTTGTCTATGATTGTTATTCCCTATCCCTTCAATGTTACTGAAGGTTTTACTTAACTGTTACAAGTCCACAATCCTCCATCACTCCCTTGTTTGAAAAGATGTTAAGCGCTAGTGATGCCGGGCGGATTGGACGACTTGTGCTTCCAAAAAAATGTGCAGAGGTAACTCTATCTTTTTAGTATTAACACTAAATTTCAGCAAACTTAAGTTCATGAAATAATAATTCTCTATTTTACACTTCTAAAATTTAACATCGGTACAAAATGGCTGATTCTTCCAGCAAAGTTTAATGTTTGATGATGCCTGACTACAGTAAATAATATGCTCCACACCAAGGGAATTAGATCTCCGTAGAGTCCACATATTTCCTACTTATTTATTGTTGTGGGATTGCTAAGCTGAATTCTTGAATTATTTATCCAACATATTTTTTGTTTTATATACTGTACTTCACAGCTCTTAAGGATTTGTGGTTTTATGTACTTTTGAATTTCATTAAACTCATTAACTCATTGTCGGTTTGACTTTGCATGGAATACATTACCTAGCTACTGGGATCGAGTTGTATTAGCTTTGTACATTAAGAAAACAAATTATTTTACTCCCAACTATTGGAGAAGGTGACATGGATTCTATCTTGTCATGGATTCTATGCAAGTTTTTGCTAATAATATCACTCTACCCTCCATATTACCTCATGTTTATCAGATTTGCTTCATACATATAGCAATAGCCCTTTAGACAAACATGTTCTTGTTTGTTAACTTTTTGATCTGCCATAGGTTTGCAGCTAGAGAACTACTTTAGTTTCTTAGTTGGTCTTCTTGTTGTCTATATTTTCAACACAGGCATACTTCCCTGCAATTTCTCAGCCAGAAGGACTCCCTTTAAAAGTTCAGGATGCAAGTGGAAAGGATTGGATATTCCAATTTCGATTTTGGCCTAACAACAACAGTAGGATGTATGTATTGGAGGGGGTTACACCTTGCATTCAGGCAATGCAACTTCAAGCAGGTGACACAGGTATTATTCTAATATATTTAGATGACAATCTCTTGGGCAAAGAGATTGCTTTTGGATGCCTCCATGGTTTCTCCAGATAAACCAATCCACCTCAAGATCAATGGATGCATTGACATGTATTTCTTTAAGTCGGCCATATTTGATCTTAGTTTTAGTTTAATTATCCTCTTGCATCCACTAGTCATCATGACATGGGATATCAAAGTTACTGTATATGTTATCTTATGGAAGATGTTTCTCATGATGGTTTTAGTTTTTAAGTTTTATATTATTGTTTCACATGATATATTAAAGTTGTGAAGGTAATATATATGCAACATATAAGAGTGTAGTTTCACATATTTGTATGGTGTTTATTTTTATTTTTGTGTTGAGACTAAATGTATTTCTGCAGTTACATTTAGTAGGATAGATCCAGAAGGAAAGTTGGTAATGGGATTTAGAAAGGCTTCTAACAGCTCTACTGAACAGGTTGGTTGATCAGGTGTTAGTCATTTTAAAAATGTATATTCTTGGCTAGAATTTTGTTGTTCTGGAGATGGATTAATCCTGTTTTATCATGTAGCATGTTATTGTGCTGATAGAGAAATTTCTCACCACTTGCTTCTATGCTCCCGTAAACCAACCAATTGAATGCATTGTCAATGCATCAATTTAAATTTGTTTTTTGTTGGTCTGTGGTCATTTATGTATCAGCAAAATTAAAGTTTGACTGCTCTACACTGAAGAGTATAGCCCTGCATATTATATTGCTGGAAAAGATTCATGTAGCTAACCCTATGGGATTATAAACATTGTCGGTGACCATTTTTTGGCAAGCACCAAGTTTATTTTATTAAAGCTTTTGCATGGTTTCTTTTCCTAATTTGATTGATACACATTTGCTCCATCAAATATAAAGCATCCGACTAGTCTATGCTAATACAATCATGTTAAGATAAGTTACCTTTTGATACAGGTGGCGTATTCTTCATATTGTTGTATTAAGTAGTAAGGATGAACTACTAATATGCTAAACATCTGTTATATAATTTCTAATAGTGTTACAATTTCAGAGCCATTCCCTAATTTTGCATTGCATCATCTGAATTCTATGCTAAAACTTGTAACTGGAATTTTTATTTGCACCATGACTTAGAGTTGAATTTTGACCTGCAGGATCCTGAAACACATAAATCTAGCAGCGAAATTTCACCACCACCAGAAGGTAATAAGAGAACATTATGGAACCCTGAATGTTTCTTTTGAAGCCTCTAAAATCATCATTATGGTCAATGCAGCAGATCAGATCACCTCACTTATACAAAAGGATGGATCTACTGCCAAGTTATTGCAGGTTCCTAGCAAAAGAAAAGCCAAAACTCTTGGCTCAAAGAATAACCGCCTACGTATTGAAAATGAGGAATCCATGGAATTGAAACTGACATGGGAAGAGGCTCAAAAGTTGCTCCGCCCACCTCCAAATTCTTCTCCTAGTATTGTTGTTATCGAAGGCCATGAATTTGAGGAATATGAGGTGAATGAATAGCTTCAATTTTATGTCATACTTGATTATTATAGTGAAAATCTTTAGATCTTGTCATTAGGTTCAATTTTGTGGGGATTTAATGATAGAGATTCAATTTAAGGATTCTTGTTTTATCTCATGGTTGAATACCATGTTCATTATGCATTTTTTCCTGACAATCAATTCACTTTTTTTCCCTATATCTCCACAATGTCCATAAAATGATTACTCATTGAGTGAATCTCTCTTTGCTTAAACCAGTCATTTAATTATCTGTGAAATTTCAGTTCTGTAGCACTGCTTTAATTCGTGCAGAGAAGTTTTTCAGTTAGAACATGACTACTTTTCCTAATTAAGATCATTCTATTCAGTGAAATTAAACTAACAAATTATTAAAGATCTGAAGTTGTTTGTCTGTTAGATCCTCAACATGAAAGAATGTTATGAAGATACATAACTGATCAAACATAGTTAAGAAATCACTCACATACAATTAAATTAATCTAGTCTTCCTTCTGACAATTCAGTGATTCACTCCATGTCAATTATGAGATCGAGATTTGACTTCTAAATTGCTAGTTCAAAAAGGTTTGATCATTGCAGCAATTGCTGCAAGTCAGTAAGCTATTGTGCATTGTGGAGGCTTTTCATGCGACAGTAGTGAGCCATGTAGTAATGGTTGTAGTAGAGTTGTGAACTTGTAGTGCATTTATTTGTAATAAACTGAATCCTAGCAACTGCACCAATTCTCCTAATATTGTGCCTTCACTAAATTATCAACCCAGCTATTCCATGTATTCATTTCCAAGTATAATTATGACAAATGGAAAGTCACTGGATGCCATGTTAAGCCTTGGTAAACAGACATTTATTTTACCATTGTAGCCTTGTTTACTATTGTGCATAAATAGGGGAAACAAAGAATCTGTCTTTAACAACTAATTCTTTCTCCTCAACACTACAGGAAGCACCTGTATTAGGGAAGAAGACATACCTTACCTCAGATCAAACTGGGTATTCTTTCTGGACTATCTGCCTGATATTTCATCATGCTTTTACATATTTTTTGATTCATTTGGTATGGTGTTTATCTCCAGTCTGGTTGTAAAAGAAAAAGATCCGAGTAAAAAATTGTTAGGAAATAAATCATTAACATTTTTATGTAAAGGTCATAAATGCGGTTTAATCTGTACTGAGCAAATATATAAAAAATCTGAGGTGTTAAAAAATATTCAGTCATTGACTCAAAGTGTCAGCAAATAGTTCTTCATGTGATTATCACTACTTGGCGTTGACACGACCAATTTATATTGAGTGATCTTTAGCTCTACCTTTTATTTTTGATGATGATTTTATCACAAATTAGAATGATAGTTTTGACTATTGGAAAATAGTAACTATTAAAATGATGACTAATTTAATATAATTGTGAATTGGTGCCATAAATTTATGATAATAATTTTAATTGCTAGATGAAGACTATGTATTTATTCAATATATACCATAAAATAATTTAAATTTAGTTATTCAAATTTTTTATGATGCATAACTTTAATTATAAAATATGTATTGGAACATGTAAAATATTAATTATCAATAATTAGGTATTTATGACAATACAACTTGACATGACACCTATGCCTTGTGACTGATTATTTCTTTGACTTGGTAGTAAGGATTAAAATCTCATTCATGGCATTTCCTATTGTTGGCTAGAATGAGATAGTATCAATGTCAATTGATGTGTCATTTTTGGTTAAGAAGTTGTGCCATCCAGCATCAAATAAGGTTAGAGGGTGGAGGAGCACAAGGAGAGTTGGATGAAGAAGAGGAGAAGAAGCAGAGGAGGTGGTGTACCATGGGTTGTGATGTTTATTGGTGAGAATTTCAATGGCTTTCTGTCTTTGCTTCGTTGATGCTCCTCCTTAAGGGTCTTCATGCTAGGTTCCCTCTGGTGTGGTGACCCTGCATCTAAGGTCACAGTTTTGAGCCAGTTTCAGCCTCAATAAAAAAAATAGAACAATATGTCTCACCTGTTTCAAGTGTCACGAGATTTCAATCCTTATACGAGGGAGTTAGATATGGGGATCAAACTGGAACATGATTGGAAACTTTGGGAGGCTAAAGTGTCATCTTCTAAAGGTTGGAAATTGCACAAGGTTGTGACAGCCAAAACCTTTGAGCATGGATCTTATTGCCAACCTCAAATACCTGGGGACACTTGGGTGTTTGCTATTGTGGTTGTAAAGTGACAGTTGAAGTTGGGATCACTTTATACAAAAATAGATGAAGGATATTGCGAAATTGTTGCACTAAAAACACAAATTAATAAGGAACAAATGGCTCCATTAAGCAATCTAGATTGACAAATATACTGTATTGGCATTTTAAGTTGGATACTTGACTGTTCCACTTAGCTGATGAAGTAAGTGGAGTATTGCCTTATTTTCATCCATAATTTATTGAACTTATACTTTATATGCACTACTTTGTTGGAGATAAAGCGTATAATTTGGATTTTGGAATGCCAATGTGAGACTGATCAAGCCATCACGTAGCTATCCATATACTCTGTTTGTGTTATGTGCTACAGCTGTACATGGTATGCAATAACATGGACTGGTGTGACCGGATCAAGATTGTAAACTTTGCTTGTGAGAATCAGATTCCTATGAGTTGCATAATTAGACAAAATTTGTGGTTCCTTGGCACTCAGTTTGTATTCATGCATAAATAGATGAAAATTATGGTTCTCCTTAGCTTTCTGTATTCGGTGCATAGATAGGGATATGCAATAGTGTTAGCTGTGCTTTAACTTAGCAGAATCACTTTAGCCATCATAAAAATCATGCATCCAGTTTGCCAGTAAGTGCATTCTATAGTTTCAAATATTATCTGCTTTTTGTCATTTAGCTGTACTTTAATATGTGATGTAAACTGTTAGGTTCCTAATTGGACTCTTGGGTGAAATATTGGGCTCAATATTTAACTGAGCATTTATAGCTACCAAGTGTCTGATATCGTCATGTTCCTGTTTTGAGTTTTGAGTTTTGATGCACTTCATTTTCATTGTAGCCTGCCATATATAGATTGATTAATTTTGTAGGTAAATTCATGATGCTTGCTAGTATTATCAAATATGCACCAATATGTATATTGTTACTAATAATGTCAACTAATAAGATGCTTTGTGTTCATTCTTTGTAACATTGTCCAGTGAAAGTCACCAATGGGTTCGATGTGAAGAATGCTTGAAGTGGCGCAGAGTGCCAGTGGATGCACTACTTCCATTCAAGTGGATCTGCTTGGAAAATGTTTGGGATCCTGAAAGGTGACTTGGAGCTTTATATTTTGGAACTGTCGAAGTCACTTCATTTTTAGTTAAATTTTGGCATCCTCAAATGGATCATGAATATTTAAAGTATATGGTCGTCAATGCTCTGTTAGATTCAGAGGATCAGAAAAATCTAAAATGAGGATTTTCATACAGGAAATCACGAGGACTTGCAAA
The DNA here is from genome assembly GCA_025175895.1 of Wurfbainia villosa. NCBI lineage: Eukaryota > Viridiplantae > Streptophyta > Magnoliopsida > Zingiberales > Zingiberaceae > Wurfbainia > Wurfbainia villosa. The sequence goes on along the minus strand of JAKLTH010000273.1, from coordinate 5,876,515 downwards.
CTTGGACCACTCAGATACTTAACAAGATCTGAAACAGAATAATGCAAGTTCATGTTTTTGTGTGATATCATAAACGTGTGTAGGGCCATGCTGTCAATATTGAGTCAATTGCAAATTACTTTCCAACATTTATCATTGTTTTTGCACGTCTACCTTTACCTTCTAGTTTAAACAAATCGATATTTACCTATTTAAATCCCTAACAATTAGATTCTGTTGTTAATATCATCAATTTACAAATAAGTGATGAGATGACAACTAAGTATGGTCGGTGCAGTCAATTAATTGAGTTCCTCAAATAGCTAAGTGATATAAACAAGATGGATCAATTATTTGTAATTCGGTATCACGTGGCAATTTAATAAATTGGATAAAAATTATATCTCAGGTGTATGTCAGCTCTTAATGACAAATGTATTGCAAAGTGAATGACAGGATGCAATTCATTATTGAATATTTAATTGATTATGATTAATTTTTTAAACTAAAAGGTGAACGTTATTTTGTTAAATAAGGGGTTAAGGTTGAGATATATTTTGCAATTACCCTACAGCATTTTGATGTAAATAGCCATCTTAATGATACATGCTATAACTTTGACTGGTGTTGATGATCTGATCAGATGAAAGAAGTTATTAGGTCCAACTGACAACCCAAAATAGTTGCTGTCTTGGTCTCTGAAAAACTATTAGAAACGGCCTAGATGCCGTGGATTTGTGCCTTTGAATTGTACATCTTAAGAACACATGAATAGTCCCTGGCAGGATTTTTACATGCATCCATCTATCATAAGTCATTCCACCGAAGTTATTACGTCCAACTGACATCCCAAAATAGTTGCGGTCTTGGTCTCTGAAAACTATTAGAAACGGCCTAGATGCCGTGGATTTGTGCCTTTGAATTGTACATCTTAAGAACACATGAATAGTCCCTGGCAGGATTTTTACATGCATCCATCTATCATAAGTCATTCCACCGAAGTTATTACGTCCAACTGACATCCCAAAATAGTTGCGGTCTTGGTCTCTGAAAACTAATAGAAACGCCCTAGATGCCCTGGATTTGTGCCTTTGAATTGTACATCTTAAGAGCACATGAATAGTCCCCGGCAGGATTTTTACATACATCCATCTAGCATAATTCATTCCACCTTTTGTTTATTATTGTAGGAAAGTTGTATTCTCATGTTCAACCTTAAACATAAAACCATTGTTTCTAAACTTGTCATCAGAAAAAGATGTAACTCTTTCCAAATAAACTCCCGTTAGTTAGTTATGTGCATACACGGAGTCACCAAAAGTGTGATATGCTTGTCAACAATTTGCTCAATCCTATTTAACTGTTTGTTACTGGTTCTTTTGATATGTTCAGGTCATCTTGTTCTTCTGCTCAAGAATTGAGTTTGGAGCAGATAGCAGACATGGTCCCCTGTAAATCAGGTGTATATTTTATTTCCTCATTCTTTTGTCATACTATGATTATAATCACCAAAGATTGTCAGTATTCAATATTACAAACACTGTGCCGAATGTTTTCTGCAAATTAGGTATAATTATTTTGTTATCATTTTCTAAAGGTAGCTCAATGTACTACACTTACAAAGGATTGTGGCTTAGCTGTTGGATTTTCCAGTTTCTTTTCTGAAGTCAAGGACTTCAAATGCAATTATTGGTTCAAATAGTTTCTGTGAACAACAGGTGTTTTGAAGAAGGGGAAGGCGAAAGCAGAAAGAGAGAGCGTTGAAGTGTCAGACAGGCTTGATACACTGGCAAACCTTGCTATTCTTGGTTACAGCAAAAGCCTCCAATCTTCCCAACCAACAACAAGGCATCCCCGGCATAAGCCTGGCTGCACATGCATTGTCTGTATCCAGCCTCCGAGTGGCAAGGGCCCCAAGCACAAACCACACTGCACATGCAACGTCTGCCTCACTGTGAAACGCAGGTTCAGAACGCTCGAGTTAAGGCGCGAGAAGCGTCAGTCAGAGAAGGAATCTGAGACTCCAGGAAAGCAGAACTCACCAATCCTGCCATCGGAAGCGTCACCACAACCACGGAGTATGGATGTTGTATCAACCGGTCCAAGCGACGAGGTTGCCACTCAGAAGGTAGATATGTCGAAAGTTGCTATGGTAGTCCATGAAGCATCTGATCACAGGGCGACATCTGCATCCCCTCTCAAAACACGCCAGATTGATTTGAACATCCAACCTGAGAGGGAGGAAGAACCATTGACACAACATCAAAGTGTGACACTGGTACCCTACTGAACCTGCAACTTTCGAAAAATCTGGAAGTTCCATCAGAGACCAACGAACTTAGAGAGAAGGGAAACCGAAGTTAACATAACTTAGATTAAAAGGGTCTGCATGAAGATCGCTATATATGAAGGCCTTCTTTTGGTCCATTCCACAGAGTGCATATCGACGTGGGCCGCTGATCAATTGGCAGTTGGGATTGAATAAAGCTCTACCCTCCTGACTGTACAGTCCAAAACGGGGCCTTCCAAAAGTACTCCGTGCAGAATCCCTTCACCTAAAGTATATTCCAAAGTAACTACGCCAAAGTGAGACGATCGTTCACAAGCCCATTTGGGCAACATCATCTTTTGTATGATCGCCAATTTTATCTCTCTGTACAGTCATTAATTTGACAAAGGACACTAATATATCCATGAGGCCTTGGAAGGGTAGGTTTATTATGATCCTAATTAATCAAGTCATTTCTATTTGTTTTAACTGTTATTTTCTCTCAGTTTGATGGTTGTGTTTGGCTAAACGTGTTGCCCCATTCGATCTAAACGTGCAAATGTTTCATAAAAGCTAATAGTAAAATCAGGCGCGCAAAATGTTCCAATTATAATTTAATATTTGTTTTTTACTCTCTTTTTTCTTTTATATATATATATATATATATATCCAAAATTGGCTTTCTTAATTTAGTTTAAGATCTTATTGATTTGTCAATTGAAATTGCGTATGTTGGTTATGGATTTTCCAAGAGTAATTCTTTGTTTCAAGTTCAAGCATCTATTTTCAAAAATATTGATATTATTATTTGTAATTTGATTATTGGGCGAAAACAATCTGATAGACTGAAATTTATCATAATTTAATATGTTTGAATGAATCGATATTTTTTTTTGTCAATTTGTTAAAAAAAAATATTATTTATGAATTCTGTAATGAAATACTGTTGGAAAGGATCGCCAGATTTCAATTATAATTTAAGCTCATGTTTCGGCGTGTGGTCATTTAAAGATCTGCACGTTAGAATCGTTAGAGAAGTGGTTGATCTGGATTTTGCCCTTCAGACAACGATATTTTATAATTGGAGCCCACGAGTAAATTTTATTTTATTAAACTGCTATTAGTCAAACTGCTATTGTAAGTGGCAAAAGACGATATATGATGTAAAGATTGAAAGTCGTCAATCTAATGATCTTTGTCAGTCCGTTTTTGAATCATCGTAAGGAAGATAAATCACGATAGGTCTTTGACCCTTGAGACTAATAACTAATGTATGGAAGGATGACACCCTCGTATTTACGAGGGATTGATTCGTTATTCTATGATGCAACGTCTATATGCGTTATTCACTAGGTTCTTTCTGTCGGGACCGGTAAACGATAATATATTTGTGCAAAGATTGGAATTCGTTAGCGGCCCCTACCAGTCCACTTCCAGATCATCGTAAGAAAGATAAATTACAATGTACCTTTAACCCTTCAGACTAATGATCAATACAGGGAGGAACGGAACTCTCACAAAACAAACGACGATATGACATAACTCGTAATCTAGAAAATATTTTCAACACAGCAGACGGAGAGCCTACATATTAAATGTCTAAAACTAATTCTGGCAAGTAATATTGTCTCGTCGCGCCGCTTTGGTTTCTCCGAAGATGACATTTACCAGGTCACCGAATGGGCTAATTAATGATTCTTAATATTAATTCCAACCATTTACGTATCCAGATGCTAATCTGCTCCTGAGGATCGTAACGATCACTTTCTAGTTGCATTCTAATCATTTTGAAAAGTTTCAATCCAGAAAAAAATGGCGGAAAACAACATTTAAATTGACAAAAACGAGTTTCGAAGATATTTTTGAATGATCGTTCCTCAAACATTTATTACAGATATTTTTTTACATCGAAGACAAGTTTAGCATCAAACAAATTTGAGATTTTTCCAGTCGATTACAATGAGAAATTAGATGTCTTGCAAAGATTTTTGGATGATCGTTCTAGCATCAACAAATTTGAGTTTTTTCAGTAGAACAATCAAAATGTAGAAAATATGGCAGAAAAGCAAGATATAAAATCAACGAAAACGCATTTTGATGAGATTTTCGGCTGATCGTTCGAAAATATTACATCGGTCTTCAAGCCTTCCTCGGAAATCGTCTTCCTTTGTTTACAGACAACAAAAAAAGTCTGCATATATCGTACCGGAAGAAAAAAAGAAGGAAAAATAAACAAAAATTAAATCGCCAAAAACTTGTTTTTAAGAAATCTATGGGATACATGACATCGATCTTCAAACATTTATCGCAAATCTTCTTCCTTTTCACGACCGAAAAAAGAGGTAAAAGGATAGAAAATTCAAATCAGAAAAGTAGGGTTTCTTGGTTACTGACCACTACAGGCCGCTGTGTGGAACGGCAAAGGGTTCAGATCTCGTGGTCCGGGGAAGCGAGCCTGGAAGCGATGGCGGAGTGGTACATCGCGTCGTGGAATGTCTCCGTCGCCCTCGTCTCCCGCCGCAGCACCTTCGCCTTCTCTGCCGTCAGCATCGACCGGCGTTCTGAGGCTTCCGTCGCCGCATCTGCAGTCTCCCCGGCAATCTTCGGTTGCTCTTCCGAGACCAGCGTCTCCCGAACGATCGAGCGGAACAGTGGAGTCCACCAGCAGCGCTTGGCATCGCCAGAGGAGGGAATCGGATAGGAGACCCGGGCGGGGAGGAAGATCGGACGGCGGAGGCGCGGATTTATAGGCGGAAGAATCGTGGGAGGGAGGAGGTTGGTAGCCATCGGCGAAGGAAGAGCATCGCCAAAAGACGAAGGTCAACGGAGGATTCCCTTTAATAATTGAGAATTTTCCATTTCCACCCTCCAAGTTCGCCAGCTTTTAACTTTATCAAGTGTTATCTACTTTCCAAGTCCATGTCATATCGTGACACCTTTAACGATACAGTCGATCATCGTATCAGTACTTATCATAATACCTCAGCTGATATTTCAATCCAGTTGACCCTTAGTCAACTGTTACAAATTTGATACTATTTTATCCGTAAAAGATACCTTTCCAATTTCATTCGAGGACAGTTATCTGCTATGAAAAATAAATAAATAAATACATCACGGGATCGTGGCTAGATTAGGATCGAAATCCGATCACATTATAGTCGTTAGTGAACATGGCGATAACGGATGCAATTCGATGGGATTCCGACTGCAATTTGATCATGATTCAATCGAACTTTGACTTCGATCGAACCATAGTCGAATTTCAATCGGATTAGAGCTTGTATCCAACCATTCGACCGGTGGTAGGGATAAATGCAATGACAGAAACTTACTATGCATTCCTAGTTGTTGTACTGTCGTATACAAGTCGAGCAACATACTAATGTCATGTGTATATATCATGCAGTGTACGACTCGTGAGCATCCGAGCACACATAATAATGGAGAATGTATACTGTTTCACTCGTCGGAGTTTCTGCCACCCGACATTTCCACAGAGTGGCTAGATTTTGATTGCGACCCAGTCGGCATCAGAGTCCGTAATTTAATCGGATTCCAGTTGCAGTCCGATCGAAATTCGATCTCAGTCCGATCGAAATTCGATCTCAGTTCAATCGAAATCCGACCATAATCCAGTTGGAGTCAAAGTCCAATCGGATAACGACCAGATTCCAACCAAATTGCAGTTATTGGCACCCTCAATCGTTGCAGATTATGTCTGCAATCCGATCGAAATTTCATGTCGATCGGACCGTAATCAGATTCCAATCGAATTACAGTTGGAATTGGCTGTGATTGTGGCCGCTAGCATTTGTTGCTATAATTCGATCAAATTCTGACCCAATTCGGTCTGAATCCATCCGTGGTTTGATTGGTCGGACGGTGATGGCGACTCCGACGAGTTCAAAGGTTGGATTATAATGCATATGGCGGTCAACGTCGAAGAATTTAGTCGGAGATCGTTGGGGAGAGAAACACTATATATTTTCTATTTACTGTGAATTCTGCATGATCAGGCGGTTGAGTTCGAGTCGCGCATGGTAACACAGCGATAAAAAAACACAACCTATCATTTCTCTCTCTCTATATATATCATATGCGATGGATATTTATGTGCTCGTGCATAAGCGAATACAATAATGAGGAATGCACAGTAACTCTACCGACAACCTCAACTGTGTCACTTGGCAACACTGCCGAGCGACCGAATTCCAACAGTGATCTGCTCGAAATTTGATTGTAGTCCGATCACCAACGGTCACAAATTTGATGAGATTCCACTTGTGATCTAGTTGAAATCCGCCCACGGGGCGATTGGAGGGACGGTGATAGCAATCCCAATGGATTCAAGGGCTAAGCAATATACTGCGCGACATTTTTGAGTGCACCGCATGCATGATGACTTCTCCATCATTTGATTTACAAGATTGCACAGTGCTTCTACTTACGTTGTTAGAGTGCCTATGTGTTGTTGGAGCGATGAACACTATAGCCCAACTTCTGAATTCATTGAGATCACCATCGTCGTTCCTTTGGTCGGATCACGATCGGATTTCGATCGATCGAAAGGGTAGACACGGTGTCAGACGGAGTTAATGTACATTCCTAATTACTATGCTCGCTCGCGCACTGACACACAGATATCTGTCGTGCATGATATATATTTGTTTTGTTGCGTGACGAATTCGTGTGTGGTTGTGCATGACAAAGAGAAATGTACAGTAATTTATCTCCATTCTCATTGTTCGGCATCGTCGAACGTCGATGATCGGTTGGATTTTGACAGTGATTTAATCAGAATTCGAATCCAGTCAAATTACGATTAAAATTTGATCCAATCGCGATTGGAATCCGATTCAATCATGACCGTTAAAATTTTCAAGAAAAATCTAGAATTTTCATTTTCTCAACATTTTAGGTTACTTTGTAATTATCAGATAATTATTTTTGGCAAATTAAACATTTTTGTGTTGACAACATGGAGGGCAGAAAGGAAATTTCCTCAGATTGAAGGCGACTTGGATAATTTTCCTACTCTACATGGATACCCCAATTGCGTACCCACCGCGCCACGTCACTGTGCTACATAATGGGTCCTACCTAAATCAGTCCTTACTAGGCATGTTTATCAGTTCTTCGATTCCGGTTTCGATTCCGATTCGATTCTAATCGATTCTGGATCCGTCGACGTTGGAACCGATCCGAATCGATTAAAAACCGATTCCGAATCGATTCTGATTCTAAAGTTTTAACTTTAAGACCGAATCGATTCCGAATCGATTCTGAACCAGTTCTAAAACGATTCCAAACCGATTCCGAAATGGTTTCGAACCACCTTCTTCGAACTTGAGCTTCCAAATTCATCTAACGTGTTGATGATCCTATTCTTTTTTTCTATCACAGAATAATCTCGTAGACATATTAACATACTAAGAATTTTCATCTTTAAATTATCAACCAGAACCAGATCCACATCGGAACAAGAACTGATTCTGAACCGGTTTCGAAATCGATTGGAACCGAACCGAATCAGAATCGAAACGGTTCCGATTCGATTCTTGAACCAGTTCATCCGAATCGATTCCAATTTAATAGATTGATTCCGATTCAATTCCGTATCAAATCGATCCACTAAGCATGTCTAATCTCCGCCGAGATGCAATTCTAAATTCACGATGGACGAGAGTTTCTGGAACGATTTAGAAGCACATTGACGGTCCATTAGCAAGCCTAGGAATGCCTCGAATGAGATGAAAGAGAGTATCTAAGCCCATTAGTAAGCCTATTAAGAATACAAATGGGCCTCAGGATAATGTTATAATTCAAGGGCAAAACTGTACCCCACTGTATCGCAATCAATGCCATGCTGCAATTGTACCGAGCACATTCATCAGCAAGCCAATTTTAACTAGAAATTTGAATATTAATTCCATCTATCACACTGAATTTCAGTCAAACATATTAACAGCAAAATCAAGAACAGACCAATTAGCTAAAAAATAAAAAATAAACATAATCTGGCAGGTGAATGCATGAAGAGTGCATTCAACTCCGACGAATTTATAGAATAGAATTGCGATTTCTGTAATACGAATCAAGCAAGCAATGTTGTTGCAGAGTGGAACAGTATCTAAATTTCTCGCCAATGCTTTGGTTTTATTTTGACATCTCCATTAGGTAAATCATTCTGGGCCAGCACCGGCCTCTGGTTCCTGAAAATTAACACCCAAATGTGTTTGCATTTATCAGCTGTTATTGCAGAGAAAAGTGAAATTGACACAGTTAGCTGTGTTAGGGAATTAGTAAAATTGGATTGAAAATCAGAAGTGCAATCATGCAGAAATAGCCCACATTATATGGTGTGTTTAGATCATAGAAATAGTTATTAGATACCTTATGAATTCCCAAATTATTATTCTCTAATCATAGTTTTTATTTATTCCTTACTCCATTTCAAGGAACACACGTTCCTACTCTATTTCACTCTCAGAAAAATGTTTTTTTCTACCTACTCAATTCACCAGAAAATACATAATTTTGAATGGAAAGCTTGGGCCGAATAGAGCGAGCAGGGTCAAGCAAACCAGGACGGCTGAGCAAATAAGAAAAAAGTCAGGGCAAGCAGACCAAACAGGCATATGAAAGACAACCTTGACCACCATTGATACTTAGAGGAACTCGTTTGTTGTCCATCAGTTATAACACTTTTAGGAACCAAATATAGCAATGAAAATGACCCGATTATTCCATTCGATGAACCAAAACTAAAGAATAAATATTCCTATTCCATTCCCTATCAATTATGTTCCTTGGTAATATGTATTCTTCCATTGCAATAACTGAATATACGGATGCAACTGACAGTAGAAGATTGAGTTTGAAATGGTAAAAAAAATATTGATCTAGTAAGTGAGAAAAAAAATGAAGGAATGACTTTGAAGAGTTAAGCTCTTATGACTTACAGCAGCAGCAGCAGCAGCAGTACGGATCTCCCTGTAAGTGACCACTTCATCTGGAAAAGCTTGATTAAGATCCTCAAGAAGGTGCTTTCTAAGGCTCTATTACCGTTAGGAAAAAAAAAAATCAATATGATGATATGCAGCAATGATGCAAATATGGGGTATTAAAAACATCTATAAACTAATAGCATTAAAATTATAGTCCTTTACCTTCTCAGGTCAGAAAGCATAATGCAATCAACAAAACCTATGGCCATTAGACAATGGAGGAAGGTAAAAACAAGATTTAATGTGATTGCTTTGAAGGATAACAAACACTTATTGAATCATTACTTAACAGTAATCCTGGTAATGCTAGTGCAAAAAACTTCTAGCTAGATGAAGATAAGGACGAAGACTAATTTGAAATTCAGCTGTTATCTTGTTTGATGACCAATTCATTGCAAAAAAATTACATTAGAGCAGCAACAGTTTTGCACAGCTGAAGAATTGTAAATCTTTGCTGCTCTTTGTCAGCATTGCATTAGATGCATGACTGAATATCACGCAAAGAGCCTTTTTTTTGGCTTTCCTGGAATGCTATGTTTTAGCAACAAATAAGAAGACAGCAACATGTACTTTATCCCAAGATTTGACTCCCCTATATATGCTATATATCCAGCAATACCAACACAAATTTGACCACTTATGTTAAGCAAAGTTTTCTTTAGTCTTCAATACTGGCCTACCTACAGATCTAATTATTCAACTTATCTATGATTGTATCAGTTGCTTTTAGATATGCCTATTCAGTCTTAACGAAGTTGCACTGATTTATGAACATAAATGTCAAAGTTCACAACAACAACAAGCCAACTATTGGATATCAGCAAATCTTTATGGATGTATTCATTAATTTTTGTTACATTGTTTTAGCTGACTGAGTGGGTCTAACACAACTCTTAAACTTTTCCATTTGGCCTCGAGACCAACACTGTCAGTATCAAATGCTGAAATTATCATTATAAATTAATAAAAGTGTATCAGTTGAACAAACACATTGTGAGCATATACCTAACATCATCCGGTTCAAAATTCCACATAAAATCAGATAAGGTCCTATAAATTCGCTACATAGCAAGCCTCAAGAAGAAGCGGAGAAAATTTTGAGTGATACATAGTTTCTATGTCAAATAAATCCTGGAGAAGAAAGGGATTGAGGAGTTTACCTTCAAAGCATCAGTCTTTCCTTTGGTTATCTGGTTCTTGGAAATGAAGCTATTTATCACATCCCTAGTGAACTGATCTGGATTCTTCCCATCATCAATCAAACTAAAAGGGAAAAAAAGACAAAAATCTTCTAAAGTAATTCAAACGTAGATGGAAAAGACAGACAAGGAAAACTAAATGGGGTCTAAAAAAACAGGAATCAAAGAACCCACTTGACGACCTCCAAAGGGATCTGGAAGTTGCAATTTTCCGCCATTTTCTGTATCCCATCGAGCTCCGCCACCAAGGTGTTACTGATGAAAAAAAAGACCTAAAATCAGAGGCGGTGACATAGGCGAGTGAAAGGACATATAAAGCAGGAAAGGAATCGGGAGATGGGTTACAGTCTCTGGAGGAGCGGGAGCTGCGAAGCGACGCTGAAGGAAGATACCGTCAAGTATAGCTTGTGGAGGAGGCCGAGGGTTCTGTCAGCGGAGTCGATGATCTGGCTGAGGCTCTCCTTCTGATCATCAACGGTGCCTGAATTTGAGTTTGCCGCTGGTATGGGATTGGTGGAGGCGGGGGCGGAAAGGCCGCCGTTGCCGGCGGCGGCGGTGGAGTTGTGCGGCGAGGGATCCATCGGGCTGCTGACGAAACAGGATCGATGGGCTTCGAATTTTCCCCTTTTTCAAAATTTAAGCCCCAAACTTTCTAAAATTTCCATAATGGCCCTAATAAACTTTCTCGTTCTACCGCTACAATTAGAAAGCATTTACTTTAATTGGGCCAAATACTGGGCCAGTATTTGCTGTGCACTCCACAGAAGGGCCATTCGGCCCATTAACGAACTATCCAGGGTTGAGTGGGTTCGAGTTGGGCCGAGTTGATTCTAGAAGCCTCGCGAGCTTGCCAACCATGACACTCCTACACAACGACTGAACCCCAGTTCGGCTATTTAATCGCGCGAGTATCCCCCTGCCACCCTCGTGGCTGCGCGATCGAAGCCCTAAACCCTTGTCGCCCTTCTTGTTCGCGTGGTGTCTTCGCCTCGGAGAAGTTCGATCAATGGCAGCGTCCGTGATGGTTCGAGCTATGAGGCGGCGCGATCTGTCAACGCCCCTCCTGTCCTCCCGCCTCGGATCCGTAAGTTTCCTTTTCTTTCTTCCATCCTTTCGCCCAAATTTCTCGGTTCGGTCATTCCGAGTTAGATGTATTTCAGATCCTTTTCCATCCCTTTTTTTATTATATGTTCATCAGCCGCAGGTGTTGTATAGTACCTCTATATACGAGAAAAATAGTAGATAAGACATGATAGCTAAGAAATTTGAATCCTTTCTCACAAGTTTGATCGCCTAATAATCCAGTAATATATGCTGTTAAATTTAGTTCGCTGTAGTTTTTTTTCGTCCTTTTTTTTAGAAAATTATGTTCGGCGTCATACGTAATCAGATGTTTCCCTCTCCTGTCCTCTTATTATTTACAAGTTCTAGTCGTGCAGAGTACCAGATCTGTGGCTCAGACTTGCCATAGGAAGGAGAAGGCAGAGATGGGATGAGAATGGCTTGAGACGAGGGATTGGGTGCAGAAATGAGCAATGTACTGGTTGGTATATTAGGGACCAGCAGTTGGATTACCAGCTATAAGTGTTCTATAATACATCATAGATGAAAATGATAGACAATCAATGATAACCACGAAATGCAAAACCTTGCTCACGAGTGTGACCATCTAATAAATCTAGTAACATATGCTGCCAAATCTGGCCTGTTATAGTTCCTTTACTATAGTCAACAATTTGTGGTCTTTCAAATTTTGCATCTATGAAAAAAGAGGAAAAGTTAACTGGGTTAACTGTTATGTAGGCTTGGTTTACTTGTGTTGAAAAGAAGGGGAAGGTGCCCATTGAAGAGGGGAAAAATACAATTATAGATGGTCCATTATGTAAAGTTTATGTTCCTTTTCCTCTCCTTCCAATTTTTCCTACTAGTTGTCTCTCCAATTACCAAAAAGTTGTGATTTAACAATGCCCTATATGGCTCTCGTTAACATTTATTATTGATTGGATCCAATTTCTTTAAATAACATTAACGACTGTTCATACTAATCTCAAACACAAACTTGGTTTGGTTATGGTAGATTTCTGTTTTTTTTCTCTCTCAATTTTTGGAAGATTAGATAATTTGGTATAGACTTGTTTATGATCTTACATGGAGATAAATGATGCAATATAAGAAGTGGAACTCTACATGTTAAAAATAGGTTAATGCTATTTTGCTGATATCATACAATAAGTTCATCACTTAGGTGAAACATATGATCATTGATTAGAGTAGCAGTTGTGCAACAAATCATTAGAAGCTGAATCATGAATATAAATATTTAATTAGTTGGCCACAGTTAGACGATATGCTAAATTTTGTTATTATATGTTTCCAACATAAATGCAATAGATAAATATTCAAAGGATTTAGATGTATAAGAGTCGGAAACATACTTTGAAGGTTACACAAAATGTGTCAAAGTCTTGATCAGGCTAAGGTCTCTAAGCTTGAGATGTGGCGATTCATATTTTATTTCTGGTTTATTTTTGCAGTTATTATTGGGAAGCAATGGTGCGGCACTGGGCCACAAATGGGCTAGCTTGGCCAGAACTTTCAGGTATCAACTCAACATTTAGGTGCACAATTTATCATCACGGGTTATGTTTGTCCCACTACTTGCACAATCTATCACATGATATTATGCTATGTTTGTTGGACCTTTCACCAAGGATACTTTTCTTAAAATTTTATGCAGCTCAAAGCCTCTAGGCAATGATATAATTGGAATTGATCTGGGAACCACAAACTCTTGTGTTGCGGTCATGGAGGGAAAGGTTATACCTCATGAGTTCTCTTTGGTCTTTTTGTTACTCGACCATTTTTGGTTCAAGTGAAAGCTAAATATTCTTTCACATGCTTGTGCAGAATGCTAAAGTTATAGAGAACTCTGAAGGAGCCCGCACTACACCGTCAGTTGTAGCTTTTAACCCAAAGGGTGAGTTGCTTGTTGGAACCCCAGCAAAACGTCAGGCAGTTACTAATCCCACAAACACACTTTTTGGAACCAAGCGACTGATAGGCCGTCGCTTTGATGATCCTCAGACACAGAAAGAGATGAAGATGGTTCCTTTTAAGATTGTCAGAGCACCTAATGGGGATGCATGGGTAGAAGCCAACGGCCAGCAGTATTCTCCCAGCCAGATCGGTGCATTTGTTCTGACAAAGATGAAAGAAACTGCTGAATCTTACCTTGGGAAGTCCATTTCGAAGGCAGTGATTACAGTTCCTGCATATTTTAATGATGCTCAACGTCAGGCTACTAAGGATGCCGGGAGGATTGCTGGCCTTGATGTGCAAAGAATCATCAATGAACCAACAGCAGCTGCGCTAGCTTACGGTTTGAACAACAAAGAGGGTCTGATAGCAGTGTTTGATCTTGGAGGCGGAACATTTGATGTTTCAATCTTAGAAATATCGAATGGTGTATTTGAGGTATTGATGTTTTTACCCTTTAGCGTCAGTGTTTGCGTCTTTTATCAATTTCTTGAGCATTCCGTTTTTTTTCCCCTCAAGGTCAAAGCAACGAATGGTGACACTTTCTTGGGTGGTGAAGATTTCGACAACGCCCTCGTCGAATTCTTGGTTGATGAATTCAAGAGATCTGAAGCAATAGATCTTTCAAAAGACAGACTAGCTTTACAGAGGCTTCGTGAGGCAGCAGAGAAGGCTAAGATTGAACTATCATCGACATCTCAGACCGAAATCAACCTTCCATTCATAACCGCTGATGCTTCCGGAGCGAAACATCTGAATATCACTCTCACAAGATCAAAGTTCGAAACCTTGGTAAATCATTTAATTGAGAGGACCAGGAATCCCTGCAAAAATTGTTTGAAGGATGCCAACATAAGCAGCAAAGAAGTCGACGAGGTTCTTCTAGTTGGTGGAATGACTCGGGTTCCGAAGGTTCAGGAAATAGTTTCTGAGATCTTTGGAAAGAGCCCTAGCAAGGGAGTGAATCCAGACGAAGCCGTTGCAATGGGTGCTGCTATCCAGGGTGGCATTCTTCGTGGAGATGTTAAGGAATTGCTCTTGTTAGATGTGACACCCTTATCGCTCGGTATCGAAACTCTCGGCGGTATCTTTACGAGATTGATCAACAGAAATACTACCATCCCCACGAAGAAGAGCCAGGTGTCCATTAATACCAAATATTTGTTTCATTTTTTAAAAGGGTAAAATATATTGAGAAATGTTTCATTTCTTCCTTCAATTAGGTGTTCTCCACGGCCGCTGACAACCAAACCCAGGTCGGAGTCCGTGTGTTACAAGGTGAGCGCGAAATGGCAACTGACAACAAGCTCCTGGGCGAGTTTGAGCTCATCGGTATTCCACCAGCACCGCGAGGCATTCCGCAAATCGAGGTTACATTTGACATTGATGCCAATGGGATCGTGACCGTCTCTGCAAAAGACAAATCTACCGGAAAAGAGCAGCAGATCACTATCCGCTCGTCAGGCGGCCTCGCCGAGGATGAGATCGAGAAGATGGTCAAGGAGGCAGAGCTGCACGCCCAAAGGGATCAAGAGAGGAAAGCCTTGATTGACATCAAGAACAGCGCTGACACCACAATCTACAGCATCGAAAAGAGCTTGAATGAGTACAGGGACAAAATCCCTGCTGAGGTGGCCACTGAGATCGAGTCAGCCGTTTCTGATCTACGCAAAGAGATGGCGGGGGACAACATCGACAGCATCAAGGCCAAGCTTGACGCAGCTAACAAGGCTGTTTCGAAGATCGGGCAGCACATGCAGGGAGGAAGCTCTGGCGGGTCATCCTCTTCCGGAGGATCTCAAGGTGATCAAGCTCCAGAGGGAGAATACGAAGAGGTTAAGAAGTAAAGTTCTTATTATACTTCTAGACTAGGAGAACTCAGCGTCAGCAATTAGACTCTGATCTTGGACTTGTATACGAGGATGATCTTCCCGTAGTTGATTTCTGAAGTAGGACCTTGCATCGCGACTTGTTATGGTCAGGTTTATTCCTGGTTATTGTTGTGAAGAGCAAATTCAGTATGCTCTGTTTTGACTGTGAAGAGGTTATATCGCAGCCGATACGTTACGTGGTTCCTTTTAATATCTTTTTAAATCATATGAGTTGTTTGCTGTTTTGGTGAATTTTCTATCGAGTTATTTATGCCCTAGAAGGTGATTCGGGCCATTTTACTAAAAATCACAGGTGAAATTTATATATTAATATTATTATGAAGGATTCTCTTTCGAATGAAAAATTATCACCGTATGGGAATAATGCCGAGGTGACTTTATTGTTAAAGTTGGATAACAATAATAACAGTAAACAAGTATTTCCGCTAAGCACTTCGCCGAATAGGTCGATTAGAAAAGGCTCGGGAGCACCCATACCGTCTCCATGGCGGACTCACCTTTGAGCAACCCTGGAGAATCCGGAGAAAGCACCTCAATCGTCTGCTCTTCCATCGAGAACACATACCAGGCATCCTTCCGCCGGCCCACGTAGTAGATGCAATCGCCTCTGATCCCCAATCCAGTTCCGGCGGCGATCGATCCGGCGAAGCCGGTCGATCCAAGGAACACAGCCCTTCCCCCCAAGTCAAGCGCCTCCACCCACCTACCGCTTTTGAAATCCCATCGGAAAACGTCGAACCCCTGCGGGAATCTGTGGCACAGGACTAGCAGGTTGCCTCCGGCTTCGGCCAGAAATTGCTCGTAGTGGGTGAAGGCGGGAGCGGGGGCGGGGGTGGGCGCACAGCCGTCACGTAACGAGTGGAAGTCTAGATCGGCGGAGAGATCCGCGACGAGGAGCTGCATCGTGGCGGTGAGGGCGTAGAGATTGCCGTCGCGGAAGAAGATCATGTCTTCGATGCTTCGATTGGAGTCGCGGATGGTCCAGAGGAAGTCGCCGATGCGGGAGTATTGAATTAAAGATCTGCCCTTGGAGAAGAGAAGGACGACGCAGTGGTGGCCGGCGGTGACGGGGTCTGAGGAGAGGAGGACGCGGCGGAAGGGTAAGGGGGCGGTGGGAAGGCGGATTTGAGATTGGGTGAAAATGTTCCAGAGGAGAATCTTGGATTTTGGTGAGTGGGTGGCGGTGACGAGGTGGCCGCCGGCAGCGAAAGCGAGGGAGCGGCGGGAGTGAGTCCGCCAGGGGAGCGGGAAGCGGTAGAGTCGGCGGCGGGGGAGGTCGAAGAAGGCCTCAGTGTACGAGGGGAAACGGGTGAGGAGGAGGAGCGGGGGCTGGCTTGCGAGGGAGTCAACGGAGGGGGCGGCCGCCGACCGCCACGCGCGGCAAACTCCGCGGAAGGCGAAGAAGTCCTCGAGGCTGTCGAGGCGACGGAGGACGGCAAGGAGGAGCGGCGGAGTCAGTGATGGCCAATCCCTCCTCTTGGTATCCAAACCCCCTTCCTCTTCGTCTTCTGCTCTCAAAGGAAACGAAGAGGAAAACCCACGGCGTTTAACGAATTCCATGGAGACAGCAGCGAAAGAAGTGGCA
The DNA here is from genome assembly GCA_025175895.1 of Wurfbainia villosa. Lineage (NCBI taxonomy): Eukaryota > Viridiplantae > Streptophyta > Magnoliopsida > Zingiberales > Zingiberaceae > Wurfbainia > Wurfbainia villosa. The sequence continues at coordinate 5,859,545 of JAKLTH010000273.1, read as the reverse complement.
TGAGCAAGCTTTCGCCCTCCTAGTTTCCTCCTCTCTCACGACGATAGATCCTCAAATTTCCATTTCCCCTTACAAATCAAGGTGAAAGACGTACAGGTCCATATTTTACTCAGGGAATCGATCTAAAAATCGGCCCTTCTTATTGCTGCGGCTGCTGTTCATTTTGTCGTTTGTGGTATCAAAGGAGAAATTATCAATTGATTAATTGTCCATCGCTTTCGCTGTGACGTCCTCTCTTTTTCGTCTTATTCCTTGCTCGGCTCTCCGAAATCGACGTTTTCACGTAGGCTTTTCACACGTTTTGGGTTTTTAGGTTTTTGCTATCGTTGGTCCGCTATTTGCTGCACTCTCCCAGTGTTTTAGGGTTTAGGTTTTCCTATGAAGAATTTGGATTCTGATAGGAAGCACTAATTTTCTGCTTTAGTTCGACTGCAGGGCAGTTGGGATCAAGAGCTGCGGCTCGATCAGAATGGCGAATTTGGGAGCGCGTCCGGTTTACATCTGCAACAATTGCGGAAATGATGTTACCTTTCATGATGATATTGATATCGTAACGAAAACTTTACGGGTAAACTCTTATAGAATTCCTGTAGAAAATGCTGTTTCTTCTTTCCCTAAATTGAAACTTGTATTAGTCTCAAGAAACTATTTTGATCCAGTAAAAGTTGTTTCACCCCTAAAGCTTATTAGACAATCCTAATATCAGCATTTCTACTATTACGCCTTAGTATATCTTTGCAGTGATATAGTCTTCCATCATGTTTTAGTCACACGATGCGATAGATCAAGGGATAAATCTTCTATCTATTGTTTCCTTTGGCAGACAAATAAAGAAGAAGACAAACATCTGAAGAGATAAAAAAAGAGCCGCTAATTAGCACAGTTCGAGACTAAGCATAGAACTGACATTGAATAAAATAGTTATTCAAATAGTCGATGAATACAACAAAACTATGAATTTCTTCATATGATTAATGGAACAAAATAAATGGCTTGACGGATTGGTTAGCACCCATTAAAGTTTACTAGAATTCCCTCGCAATTACTACCCATCAAAGTTTCCACTGATCGTCCATCAAGACATCTTTATATAGAAATATAAAGCAAATCAAAGAGAAAAAGCAAGTCGTTTAATACTTGTTTGAATCTAAAAGAGTCATGGTCATTCCAAACTTTTGTCTACCTTACCACATACGATGGCCAACGTGAAAAGTGGAGACGTCAATGCCACAAATGCGTATGAAGAATGGCGACACGCAAGATGATCTTGTGCACGATAATTCTTATTAAGTTCCAACACATATGGCTATATCAAGTCAATAAACCATCAATAAGTACCGATAGGTGACACAAAACTATGTTTTTACTTTCATTGGAAGAGAATTTAATATTTATTGATATCTTCACTATTCTTATCATTTCTAAGTTCATTGATATAATACTTTTGGATCTGCAAACAATTAGATTATTATTCTACAGACAGAGATTGCTCTAAATTATGAATTAATACGGATAAAAAAAGGGGGGAAAAATACTCACTTTCGATGGCTTGCCATTTTGAACTAGTATGCTTTAATTAGAGGTTATCTATTAGCTCATTATTAACTTATTCAAGATTTTAATAAGGCCTATGACATTACTTATAGATTTGTACATTTTGGATACCTACACATATTGTACTTCGTAAATACTTTATTCCACGGCTCCTTTTTAATTATTTAATAAGACCGCGGCGTTCTTCATCAAATTCGTTAATCATGTGAGTATTAACTTACAATTTGCCTTAAACCACGCGTCGTTATACCGGTCTTCGCCTGTTAATTATATCTTAATCATCTACGTCATCGTACGGTGCGACATCGCTTTCGGGGACCACGTGGTGGAAGATCGGACGGCTATTAATCACTGTCGGTGGTCGCGGGGGTCCCCTGCTCGTCTTGCCGACAAAACTGACCGAGGTTAATCCACCCTTTGCCATAGCCCTTGCTGTTCCACACAATCACGACGTAGGTGCTTGGGTAAACTTAAGAATTAACTGCGGGAAATGTTAGTTAGGCTGAATAAAACGGGCGGGTGCCGCTATATTATGCCGCTGTCGCGGTGTCGTTCTGTTTGTTGTCCGAGCCGATTTATTAATAACATATCGGGAAGTTGCCAAGGGCAATTAAGCACACGGAATATAACGTGCACCAGCGACATAAAAGCGTTTCAGTTTGGCTGTGATGGTCGATCATAACAGTTGCTACGTAGCTGTAAATAGCGAGTTTTATAGCAGAGTCCTTTATTTCTCAACTCGTCCACTATTCTTCTTCGAGGTCAGTTTTGAATCGAGAAGAGCGAAGGAGGAGATTTTTGTTTTGTTTTGTTTTTTTTTTGCTCTAACTTTTGTTCGCATTGCTTGTTCGTGTTGTTTGCTCTTGATTTCGTGTACTACTTGTTCCTTTGATTTCTCCGCTTTACAATCCAATTTTTTCTCTTTCCCGGAAGAGGAAGCAATCGGTCGGAGTTCGGGGAAGCAAAAAAGAAATCTTTCTTCTTCTGTTCTTCGAATTTTTGCTTAGTTTTTTTTTTTTTGAATTAGAGGCGATATCTTGTCGGTTGGATTCTTCCATTTGGGAATTTCGGAGGAGAGATCTGAGAATGCGGTCAAGGAGAGCGGAGGGTGGGGAGGCGGCGGGGGCAGCAGCGTTTACTTCCGTAAAGGAGTCTCCCGATAAAAAGGCCGCGGAGTGGGAGGTCAGGCCGTGTGGGATGCTGGTCCAGAAGCGCGATCCCGACGCCGATGCCGGCGGTGCGGATCCGGTGCCCACTGTCCGCCTCAAGGTCAAATACGGCGTTGCGTCTCACGAGATCTACATCAGTTCCCAGGCGACCTTCGGTAAGAATTCTATATTCGTTATTCTTCTGTTCGATTTGTCGCCAAGGTGTTCGATGGATTGAATGAGAGAGTTCTTCCGGTGATGTGGTTCGCTGCGCAGGCGAGCTGAAGAAGGTCCTCTCGTCGAGGACTGGTCTCCACCCTCTCGACATGAAGCTGGTGTACAAGGACAAGGAGCGGGACTCGTCGGCATTCCTGGACATCGCCGGCGTGAAGGACAAGTCGAAGGTTCTGCTGCTGGAAGACCCCACGGCGCAGGCCAAGCGCTTGCTCGAGATGCGCAAGACGAAAAAAATGGAGAAAGCCGCGAAGTCCATCTCCGCCATCAGCCTCGATGTCGACCGACTCGCCTCCAAGGTAATAATCTCCCACAGCCGCCTGCCGCCACCGTCATCTACCTCTTTCCCTCCAAGATTCGATCTTTTTCTCAATAATTTGATCAGGTGTCGGCGTTGGACACGATTTTGAGCAAAGGTGGGAGGGTAGTGGAGAACGACGTGGTCAATCTCATCGAATTGCTGATGAATGAGCTGATCAAATTGGACTCCATTGTTGTTGAAGGTGATGCCAAGTCGCAGAAGAGATTGCAGGTAAGATCGATTCTGCCCTTAACAGTCGATGATTGTATCAAACTTTGACTTCATTCTCTGCTTGGATCAGATAAAGAGAGTGCAGAAGTACGTGGAGACACTGGACATGATCAAGATCAAGAATGCAACGGCACAACAACAGAACCATCAGTCACAGCATCAGGTTCAACCTCAAAATCAACAACAAATGCATCAAAATGGGAACTTGCAGCAGCAGCATCCAATTCAGACTCAGTATCAGCACCAACTCCAGCAAAAGAAGGTGGTGGTAACAACCAACTGGGAGACATTTGATTCTCTATTCATGCCATCCACCTCTGCTGCCGCCGCCACTGCAGTCACCTCCGTTGCACCTGCTTCTCATCCTAGATTCGACTGGGAGCTGTTCTGAGCATCTGGTGGATCGCTACAGAAGAAGAAAAAAACAAAATTTCCTGGCTCGGAAGCAACATTGTGTGTGATTATGCTTTTTGTAGCTGTTTCAATTTCTGGTGAGATCCTCTAAAACAACATTTCCTTCTGCTCCATTACTCTTATTCTTTGTGTGTATATCTTATCTTTGATAGAGGGTTTCATTCAGATCCATGAAAAATAATGAATGAATGAATGATTGTTATTGTTATGTCTACCATTTGAGGTGAAAGAAAGAGCCTACATTTTATAGGTTAAGGTGATTGATAGCACATTCAACTGCCAGTAATATGATTTGATCCCCTTAATTGGGATGAGTTCAATCATTCCTGTTTTTATGATTTACTTGAGTAAATATCATCATAAAAGGCAAAGTACTTGTGTTGAAATCTTGGTTGGTCGTGCTGAGATGCCTTTCTTCATGCATCAAGTATACACAAACAAGGAGATTCTTTGACAATAAAGATCAATCATTTCAAGAGCATGTGCTGGTTAGTGGATCCTTCCACAAAAGCAGATTCTTCCCCAAAAGCAAAATAGTAATAATAATAATATTACGACCTACTTGGTCAAATTGATCCAAGTGCTTATTTTAGGCCTAGAGGATAAGAGGCTTATATAGAAGATAGTTTTCTTCTCGAAGGCATTTGGGATTAGCTCTAGAGTTGTTTTTTTTTCCCTCCACGATAGGTTTGAGAGGGGAGGCTAAAGTGCATTGAGAGATCTCTTGTAATTCTCTTAGAGTAGGTTTACTTTAAATTATTCTTCCATTCCCTTACGTGCCGTGTTGTTCAAAAAAATATGAAAATCATGAAAGCCTATGGTTATGGTAAAAGTTTATACTATTCTACATGCACTGAATTCAAATCTACAAGTGTAGAATTTGAAGCGACAACTTCCAACAACTAATATTAGATTATAGACATTTAGAATTCTAACAACAGTCAAATGACTTGTAGCGAAGGGTACTCGACATTCATATGGCAAAATATGATAACATTCACGTCAAGTATTATTTATGGAATTTTATTGCAGCACAGTAGTCTCAATTCAAGATCTCATATGATAAATATACCAACTCGGTCAATATGCAGTGAGACAGTTGATGTTAGAGCATTGTGTCATAACAAACAATGCTTCCTTCATCCAATGAATCAATACTGTTTGTCAGAAACATTTCCCCATTTGTCCATCTACTTTCATGTGGTTCACGCAGTGGTCTAAGATAAGCAGGACAGGCGAGTAGATGATGCATAATGTGGCTCCGAAATCATCATCATTTGCCATATACAATAACAGTGACACTTTTGGCCACACTCGTTTGGGACATTAAATGGCCATGATTTCTTTGAAGCCACATGCCCCAGGCCACTATGGTGGAGCCTGGCTTGGCTTCCTCTTTGCAGAGTGCTGGTCTCCAACTCACCACTGGGGACTTGACAAGCCCCCTGGCCTGCCCGCCCATATCTGTTGGTCTTGTCCACACCCAACTAATAATACGCAACGGCCGTCTTCAGTCGTACTCGAGTTTAGAACTGTCAAATTGGCTTGAGTCTATCGGATTGGTCTGTTCCGTCAAATAATTTAAATAGATTTGATTAAAACTTTATCAATTTATCATTTTGACAAGTCTAAATGGATTGATGCATCACGGGTTCGGATCTAAATCAGGTTAAAAGATAAAATATGTGAAAATAAAATTGTATAATTTTTTTATCAATATTTTAATATAAACAAGATAAATTTTTCATCATCACAATCTTCTTCTATCACAAGTACACCTTAACAAAATATAAAAAAAGTTAAGAAGAATTGACGAAGTACTCTTATTTTTTTTATACTCTAATTATTTTATATTATCTTGTCACTACTATTCTAATCAATATAGAAAATAATGATATATCAAAATCAAATAATTATAAGGATAAAAAAATCTCAATTGAATATCTATTTGGAGGAGCAAAAATTTACATTTGTATATTATTAAGATTTGGATATTTTAGAACATTCGAAAGGAATAAAAAAATATTGATGCTCAACTTTGTAGTAGATCGATAATTGAATCTCAATTGTAAAATTTTAGTTACTTCATGGTACTCCATCTGTCTTACCGATCATTGTCTAAAGCCCTCGATACCTAAATAATTTTAGATATATTTTTTTAATTTTTTAGCTTGTAAATTGACTCATCTAATCCGTAACTAGCCTTGGTTGAATTGAGTTGGAGATTTCTCAATCCGTTGAGATGACGGATCGGTACATCCCTTCCCACTAAATATTAAATTTATCACGGATTAATCCGTTCCGTCATGGATCGATCCGTTTGACAACTCTAGTTGAGTTTGCGTCTCACCATCAACCATGCTGGCTGGACTGGACGAAGGAGGAACATGACATTTGAATGCAGCTCTAATTGAGTCTCTGAGTTGTTCCATCTCTTGTACGTATATGCCCGACATAAGACATAAGAATCCATTTGTTTTGTATTTGTATAAAACAGGGTACAATGGATTGAGACATGAAAGTATTCTATTCAAGTGAAAACAAAGTATACATTTCTTTATCATAATAAATTAATTGTCTATAAAAAAAAAAAAAGAGAAAAACTCGAGATGATACATTTTGGCAGTAAGATATTTTAACATTAACAAAATGTTATAGAAACATGTTGGATTAAAAAACACCTTCAAAATGAAAGTGGTTGTGTTTATAGAGAAGCTCAATGGAAGTGATCATTATGCTCCCCACAAGCTTCATAGAAGTGGACGTGCAATAGAGACAAACCTTCTCGGCTTCCCCAGATGCTTAATTCCTTGATGCTAACATAGGTCTTCTACTTGATTTGACTGACTCAAGTTTACATATCATCCAATGAATCTCAAGACGAAATAAAAACAAAAGCTTGATGAACAATTAGGATTGTTGGAGAGAACTTGACTCATGAACAGTCGGCATGGGATTTGCAAAGAAGGTAGGCTTCTCTTCTCCAGCAACAATGACAACAAATCTCGGTTCCGAATCGATTGGAATTCAAACACAAGAAGCTTCCTCAGGAGCAGAGTCTGTCCTTTGATGGTCGCCGATGGTAGAAGATTTTCGATGAGAGCATTATAGCACCATTAGAGCCATCACTATGAGGATCATCATGGCCCCTAAACCTCCATAAAGATATATATGGAATTGGAGTGTGCCAAAAGTTGAATCCATTTGCATATGAAGAAATTAAAACTCTTGACCCCATTGATTGATCTTGTTCAATGGCTCTTGTTCTTCTACTTCACCGATTTTGTTTACTCGAAATAAGTGGAGGGAAGAAGGATGAGGGGAAGGGATACCAATTTATAGGTAAGAAGAGAAGACAAGAAAACAACCTTGTGGCAACATCGTTCATTTGATTTGAAAGTTTCCACTTAGTTTTCCTTCCCTCTCTAATTTGCTCTATTTGCAACAATTGATGATGCCATAAGTAGCTTAAAAAATGTGTTCAAAATAAAAAGAAAATGACAATCGACTCTTGCCTAACTCTCAAAGAATCCTTGAAATTTATATCGCTCTATGACTCTTAAAAAATTATTTTCTTATAAAGAGGTTAGCAGTTATTCAATCTAGTGGTAAGTGGGCTATGGAAATAATCTTAATAATGTAGACGAGATTAATACTTATTTATTTTGAATTTATAAGCTATTTTTAATATTTTTTGCTTTTGAACAAAATTAATTTAATATGACTACAAAGTGAAATGATTTTAAGACTTTGAAAAGGAAGATATTCTTTGAAGGGATAAAATAAAAAATTATGTAGCTTTTTAAACGAGAGAAGTCAACTAAATGTAAGACTTCCTTGATAAAAAAAACTTTCCTTGATAAATAGTCATTTAGAATCGATGGATGCAAAACGTGAAGAAGGGGATTTGGAGTAGGAACTTTATTCCTTTTCTACTTGAAAATCATGGATCTCGATGTATTCAATATAAAAAGTCATATCATGCTTTCTCATACCACTGAAATCATACGAGGCATTCTTTTGAAAACAGATTAAGGAATAACTTGTGAGGTAAAAATTTCTGTTGTTAGGTCTATTCTAATTATAACAATGTTAGGTTCGTGTAGGATAGAAGTGGCAACTAGTGGAATATGTCCATAAAAAAAAGAGAGAGAAAAAAAATGTAACAGTAAAATAAAATTGGAGGAATAACAAATAGAATGCTCATCACATAAATTGATTGAGCCGTTGAACTTGCTCACCCTTCAAGTAATAGATATAATTATCACTAAAAAATAATCACTCATATAATTATTGTAGTTACAGAATTTTTCAGGACAAGACGATCTAATTCGTCCTATAAACTTCATAAATTGGATCAGTTTACACGAACGACTAAGGAGATGAAAGATTCCTTATAACAATACCAAAAAAGAAGAAGACAATCAATCGTCTTCTTCACTTTCGTCGACGTAAGAGACTAAACCCACGAGTGCATTGGGAGCAGCATCAGGTGATAACTTTACATCAACACCATCATTGGAAGGCTTTGCAGTCTCTGAAGATCCAACAGCAGGTGCTGGCTCCGTCTTGGCTTTCTTCACTTGCGGTTTCACTGTGATAATTATGTTCCCCATTCGGGCTTGTTGATTCCTCTTAGGAGCTGGCTTTGGTACCTGCGGTTGGAGGAATTTGTCGATGAATGAAGGCAACAATTAATAATCTCATTCATGATATTCCACGTCTGTTGGAGGCTGACCTCAGTTCTAGCAACAGGTGTGCTGTCTTTGAGCTCACGAACAAAAGCGGATTGAGCTGCTACTGCTTCCTACAAACAAAGAAGAGGTTTTGAAACAAGTGGAAGACTAAAACTCACGAGTTATTTGACAAAATCCATATAGTTAACAAAAGTCTAAAAGCGATGTGCCAGTCAAAAGTTGATGCCACAGAACAAGCATGCAGTGATACGTAACTAGGATTATTTCTCAAATGATGCAATGCTATGTGAATTGTCAATATAAATAGAATGCCTCTGAACAATGATATAACTATTTTTATGAGTAATAAGTTTTATTTATTGAAATAATAATATAGCTTAATTATAATGACAACCATGTCGCTAGCTGAGCTCGTTAAAGGCTTGAGCCCAGCTCAAGCTTGATAAGCTGTTTAATAAACTAAGCTCAAACAAGCTCAACCAGATAGAAAAAAAACTTGAAAGCCATCAAGTTCAGCTCAGCTCAGCTTGTTGGCAGCCCTGGAAGTGTGCGCATAAGGAAAGATGATTTCCTTCAATAGCATGAGAGGAATGAACAAAGAAAGACAAAGAGAAAAATTGCATATTACTTATATTACCATGTGAAGTATTTGAATATTAAATAACAATACTCATAAGCAGCAATTATGAGAAAGGAAGAAAAGAGTAGGTGGAGGTGATATTTACATGAAAACTGCGAAGCTCTTCAGCTTCTTCATGTGCGACTTGTTTCTCATATTCTCTCCTGGACTGAAGTTAGAAAAGGAGATTAGTGGCAACCTTAAAGAAAAGAAGGATAGCATCATAAATTAATAGAGTGGAACTGATTTGCCCTGTCGCAGGAAAGCAAACTTTCAGTGGCTTCTACTTTCTGAGAAATTAAGCAACTAAAGATATTAACTATTTGATCCATCGTAATCGACTAACATTTAGATATTAGTATACAAAACTTGAGAGAGAGGACATGTAATGGCCCATGAAGCAACAAAGGAATCATATTAACTCAATGTAGAAGGGGACAAGTTTTCATGATAAAATATTGTTACTAAGAGTTCCATACCACCATACATAGAAGGGAAAATTTTGGCCATGCTCACCGTGGCCAAATTATCTAAAAACTCTGTCTCATCCTCGTCTAGAGCTTTTGGTGGTCCTAAACATACAAAGAGCACAAATGCATTACCCATGAAAAAAGTGAGGCCTTTCAAAACAAAGTTTAAGGAAGAAAAAACTCAATATCGACCCACTTGTTTCTGAATCAGCATAATGACTAACATATATTCACATGTTATGGCTAATGAAAAGAACACTCACTGTGCTTAAATCTTTCATTAAACTCAGCATCCTTTTTTTCTTTGTTTTCTTTCAAGATCTGTAAAGCAAAAGAATTGCAGGAACACAACAAACTATGAAGGCACAGTCTCTACTTTTCCGAAACTATTTAAAACAAAATAACATCAATTATTAAGCCACGTAAATAGATGCCAACAGAAGAAAATCAACAATCCGGAAAAATATCACGAAACACAAGGTAGATTTGGTAGGAAATTATGCTCGAACTGACACTTTCAAGCAGATTGTATGTGTCATATTTCAGAACTCAATCGCATAAATCTGAATAAGGTTTCTTTTCATACTATAGATACAGATAAGAAAAACTAAATCTATAATACATGGTAGAAATTATGAAAGTATGTCAACAAAATGGTGCTTGGAAAATAGAGAAGCCATATAGATAGCACAAGATGATAGTTCATAGTTCTCTTAAATGACAAGCACCCAAATGTTGCAATCACAAAGTGTATAATGAAGCAATAATAAGGACATTTTAGATAGTATAGTCATGAACTGTTTTCACCAAACTTACAATTTTTATCAATTGCCGTTCGAAACAACCATATAAGATAAATTTGGAAAGCATAGTAACTACTAAATCTAATCTTGTATATATTACTATCAAAATGAGTCACAACGACATGCTATTGTATCATGTCGTTTGGAATTAGACAGTAGAGTCAATTGTATACCTAAAATGCAATTAAACCATGATGGCTACAGAAATTGTAATCCATGCTGAAAGGCAGAAAACTTGTGCAAACTAAAAAGGTGAGCTGGAATGCAGAAAACTTGTGCAATGTAAAAGATGATATTAAGTTATTTTCAATTCTCATTAGCACTGAATAAAAGGTTTTTATTATGACCCCTAGAAGCTAATGTAAACATACAAAGGAATCATTTCGAAACAGGAAAAAAAGAGAAAAGAATAAGGTAGATATCAATTAGATAAATGAAACATAGGATCTGATTTGTTCATCAACAATTTCAGATCAAGAGATAGAGGCTCATTCCTACCTCAGCAGGTGAACAACAAACTAGCACACAGGAAAAGGAATACACCAACCTCGTACAATGGCCTGTCCCTAGAGGCGGTTCCGTCTTCGACACGTTCGCCTCTCGTCCTCCTCGATTGAATCAACTGCAGCGAATCAAAGCACCGAACATAGGGTTAGCTTTACGAAGATTTGCGAGCAGGATAGGCTAAAGAGGAGGGCTTCGATTAATGGGTTGAGCGAAAAATAACCTGCTCTTCCGAGACGAAGTTAACCAGGCGAAGCGGCGGCGGCGCCGACTCGTCCGCCATCGCTGCCCGCTGGTAATCCAACTCCCACCGCTTCGTTAACGCGGACGGAGGTACCGGTTAAAAAAGTAGACGCCTCCTGCGAGGGTTTCGAGTCTTTTTCGCAGTTTACCGGAAGCCGAGCCGGCCTGCCTGCGGGTCGGGTTCAACACTAAAATCGGGTCTATATTGTATTTATGATGCATCCGTTTGTTTACAAATTAGATACAAAAAATCAACTGTTAAAACAAAATCGCTAGTTTAGGAGGTTCACAAAAAAATTGAGAGAAAATATTATTTTGCCCCAGATTTTGTTATTGTTACAAAATGCCCCTCTTGTCAACAATTTTAGAGCATTACGCTTAGGGGTGTGCATTCGGAACCGACCGAACCGATTAAGATCGAAACCGAATAAATCGAATTTTTTTTAACTAAACCGAACCGACCGAAATTTTTCACTGAACCGAACCGATTTTGCAAAAAAAAAAATCGGTTTTTTCGGTTAAAAACCGAAAAAACCAATTTTTTACGTCATGGAAAACAGCAACACGCTTTGCTGTGCACGAGAACAGCGCAGCGTGTCGTAATAACGCTGCGACACGCTGTGCTCGGCGTCAAAGCCCGTGTCGTGATGGATGTGAGAGCAACACGCTCTTTGTGCTCGGTTGTGCCTGGCAGTGTCGTGTCAGTGTCGTGGTTATTCTTAAATATCAACATTAAAATTTAAAACATTCAATATTACACAATAACACAACTATACAAAATACAATTTAATAAATATCAACACATCAAAATATATAAAAATATCTCGTTAAAATTAAAACATTCAAGCAATCAAGTTGCTAACATAGCAATGAAACATATAATTTTAACTTTTTTACACTTAGATCTTGTCTCATATCAAAATGAATACAATGTATCCTTAGATCTTGAGAGTTGACACTTGAGACTTGAGAGTTGACTTCTTCCTTCACTCCTTGTAAGTTGTGACTTGACTTCAGAGTTCAAAGTTCAAACTTGTCTGCTTCACCTTGTGTTTATCCTAATAAATAATGATCAAAAAGTACAAATTTGTTATCACCATTTGAACAAGTTAATTAAAAAGTAAATACACTTGTAACTAGATTATAATAATTGAAGCATACCATGAAGTAGTTAATTACACCTCAATTGGTGTTGTCGAAGAAGACGAATCCAATATTACTTTTGAAAACTCTGACAAAAAAAGTATAACATGATACAAGTCAAACAAATTAATACTCTATCTATTTTTAATTGTAAACAAACAACTAACTATAAATAAAACATACCGCTTTCAAGTTTTTCTACATCTTCTAAAATTTCTTCGACATTAATTGGCACCAAACTTAATCGGCCAATCTTGAGTACAAATCGGACTTTCTACCACTCTTGGAGTCAATGAACTCTGAAACAATCAAATGCGACCACCGATCGAAGCGGATTCAAGCAATCATTGATATTGGAATGGCTAACACATCACGAGCAATTTGAGCAAGTATAGGAAATCTATGACAATTTTGCTTCCACCATCCCAAAATATCAAAAGTCTCACAATATTCTTCAACTATTTCATTCAGATACTTATCTAATTCTGACATGTTGCCATCACCAAAAATTTGTGCCTTTTGTTTCTTATACTTTGCAGATTGATTGCCTTTTCAAATCTATTTGACTCGTATTTTTAGCGATGTCGCTATCACGATTCAATTAAGCTGAATTTTTTGAGGTGTTACTTTGAGGCTCTATTTTCTCCTTATAATTTTTGTACAAAGCAAACAAAGTCTCCTTTATATTCTTTCTGCTATTGTACCTTTTTCATCTCCATATAACTCAATCAACATAAATTCCAAAAATCTAATTTATGTCTTGGATCAAATCACCGCAATATAAATCAATTTATTCATTTTCTCTGGATCTCCCAATATTTATCAAATTTCATTTTCATTCTCAATCCCATTGAATACACATCGTTCATCACTTTTTGCCACTCCTTTAATATGGAATGAATTGAACTGATTTCATGTGCAAAAGTGTTAGAAGTGACATATAAAGATCCGGAGACTTTTAATGTTAACTCATAAAAGACTTGCAATAGAGATGCAAAAAGTCTAATATTATTCCAATCAGTACTAGTTGGCTTCCCATCAATAGTCTGTAATTCTGTTTGGACATTCCCGTCTAGTCCAAATATCATATCTCCATTATCATTCACAACAACACCCCAATCTGTACGTTGAAGATACAGTCTAAAGCATGGGTCTTGTTCATCAAACCTATCAAAAGCTCTTTCAAATTTTTCCGCTACATTCAACATCAAATAAGTTGAATTCCATCTGGTTGGTACATCCAAACACAATGATTTTTTACTTTCAATTTTTTCAATTTCGACACATTCGTTGAACTTGCTTAATCTAGAGGGATTGCAAAACATATTTAATAGCATTCACGACTCTCATCACAGATGGATTTATATCTTTCAAGCCATCAACAACAATCAAATTGATTATATGAGCTACACATCTCATATGAATGAATTCACCTTTTAAAATAGTAGAATTCCAGTTAACCATCTTTTTCTTGAAACTATTGACAGCGACATCATTTGAACTTGCATTATCAGCGATAGTGAAAATTCTATTAATTTCCCAACCTCTCAAACAATTTTCAATAGCTAAAGCGATGGCCTCGCCTTTATGACTTATAATTGGACAAAAATTCAAAATTCTTTTATCGACTTCAATATTTATCGATAAAATGAGCAGTCAAACACATATAGTTAATTTTTTGAATCGATGTCCATGTATCAGTAGTCAAACAAACTCTTTGTGTTGAATCATGCAATAGACTTTTCAATTTTTCCCTTTCAATTTTGTATAATTCAAGACAATCACGTGCAACTGTCCATCTCGAAGGAATTCTAAACTTTGGACATACCATAGACATAAATGCTTTAAACCCTTCTCCTTCTACAAATTTAAAAGGCAATTCATCCATGATAATCATTCTAGCTAATGTTTTTCTAGATGCATCTTGATCAAATTTCCAAGAAATAAGAGATCCCTCACCCTGTTTTGCACCCACTTGAAAACTCAACTGTGTTTGATTTGTTTCAATAGCATAAGGATGTTTCTTGCATGAGGTCATATGAGATTTCAAGCTTGTTGTTCCATTCTTGTATGGATCACAAAAAAACTCCTTATCACAATAATTGCATTTGGCTTTAATCTCATTAGCGATATTGGTAAACTTCGTAAAATGCTCCCATACCTCACTTCTTGGTTTGATTGTTTTCCGTTTGCTTACTTTTTCTGTCACAGGTGGTCTTGTACCTACTGAAGATCCAGATTGTGGCATTGAACAACTATTATCAACATCCATATTTGAAAGATTTCCTTGCATTGACATCTAAAAAAAACATACAATTCATTTAAAAAATTATATATAACTATTTTACTAGATTAGCAATTTAAAATTATAAACAAAGTATGTCCCTAAACCTAAATTTTTTACTATTCACGAATCATGATCATCGTCAGTCGTCGAAAATGGAATCATAAAAATAAGTATAGTAAAACAACTAAATATATAGTAAACTAACCGTCGTCCGTAAATTGAAAGGGTGTGCAGCCGTTGATGTGCGAGTGGAGCCTAGGAGAGGAGACGGAGACGGAGACGGAGATGGAGAGAATTAGGGTTTAGGATGGACAAATATGAAGAGGAGACGGAGGCCGGAGAGATGACTTAGGAGAGTTGGCGAGAGGCTGTGAAAGGTTAGGGTTTAGGGAAGAAAATCGTGATCTGTGGTTTCACGAATCGCGATTTTAGATAAAGTCGACTGGTCGACACGCCTGTGTTGAGCAGGCGTGCCGCACATTTGGGCGTGTTGAGCGCTTGAAAAAATCGATCAGTTCGGGTAAACCGAATTTTTCCCGTTCAAACCCAAAACCGAACCGAAAAAACCGAATAAACCGATATTTTTAAATAAAAAAACCGAATTTCCGATTAAACCGAACCGAACTTGAAAGTTCGGTCGGTTCGGTCGGTTTTTTCGATTTAACCGACCGATTGCACACCCCTAATTACGCTGCCAAATACCATTAGCTATACAATTGTTCACGTGGATAGCCAAAGACCTTTAACTGCACGATACAATTATTCTTTCTGCAACTTTTTTCAGATTTTGGAAGAAAACATGGCGGAGCTAATAAATTCACCTGAAACACATGAACCAATACACCACTCACAAGGAGCACCAAATGCATCCTTTAGCTCTGAATGAAGCATTCAACTTCATTCACGGGGTTCTTGTTCCAAAACACTACTCAGAAATCTCACAAACAAACAAAATTCCCAAAACATTAAAGATAGATCCTCTGCAATTATACTAATTAATACCATTCCATCTTAACAATTCATAAACCCTAAAGTTTCTAGTTTGTATCTGTTCTAAGTCAGACTTGCTAATGATCCTTTCGAGCATCAAAGGGTAGACTTAGAGATCACTTCTCCAAATCTGACAAACCACTGGGCATCCGACAAGCTACTGCTGTCATGTTTGGCACTAGGCTTGACAACTTCCGGGTGCCCACTGGGGAGGAAATGGGTGTAGGACTTTGCATTTGCCATGCCAGGCTTCACGCTCGGAGCAGGCAGCAAGGTCATCAGCACGCGTGCAACCTCATGCATTGTGGGCCGGTCAGACGGATGCCGTTTGGTGCACATCAATGAGAGTCGTAATGCCTTTTTAACTTGGTTCATGTCCACGCATGTCACTGACACTTCAGTGTCTACTGCCTCCATTACTGTATTGTCGTCTGCCTTTGAGAGGATCTAGAGTTCAAAAGAGTTTGTTAGTTTGAAGCGAACAGAAAGAATTTGTATTAATGATAGAAGATTGAGTAGTTAGATGGTGCTAACCAGTTGATGTAAGTTGGACTCATTGTCAACAGGCTTCTTCCCTGTAAGTAGTTCCAGAAGCACAATTCCAAAGCTATAAACATCTGATTTTTCAGTTAGTCTGGATGTTCGAGCATACTCTGGGTCTATGTAGCCAATTGTGCCAAGCACATTGGTGGATGCATGAGTCTTCGCCGATGAGATACACTTCGCTAGGCCGAAATCAGAGAGGTGAGCTTCGAAGTTCTCATCGAGCAGAATGTTGGATGACTTGACATCTCTGTGGATGATTCGGGGGTTGCAGTCGTGGTGAAGATAAGACAGCCCCTGTGCTGCACCAACTGCAATTTTCAGTCGTGTGTCCCAATCAAGCCTCACTTTCTTCGATGGGCCTGAAAGATGTATAATTTGTTCAAAGCAGTGTGTTTAAGGAGAACAAAATAAAAGAAAGGAAGTTTTGTTGTGTGAACCATGAAGAAGATCCCACAAGGAGCCATTATCCATGTACTCATAGAAGAGAAGATTTCCATTTGGGGAAAGTGAATAGCCATGTAAGCTGACCAAGTTTCGATGCCTAATGCTACCGACGGTCTCTAGTTCAGTCTCGAACTCACGGTAGCTGTGTGGATGTTGACTATAGAGTCTCTTTATTGCGATAGTCTTGGAGCTCTTGAGCACACACTTGTATACTGTGCTAGAAGAACCATAGCCAATTATGTACTTATCATTCAAATTATCAGTGAGTGTCATTATATCTTCGTATGTATGAATCGCCATGTCCATTTGCAGATATATCAACTTTGGAGGACCTGTTTATGAACAATGTTCGACAAAAAGGAAAATTTACCACATAATGTACCTGAACTAAAAATGGAACTTGTGGAGAATAGAAACTGAGGCATACATTGGATATTGCACTTGGATCCCTTGATGATTTGGTTTGGTTGATTTGACCGGTATATCGCTACTATTGCCATTGTCAGCAGCAAAATGCAACCCAAACTAATGCAAACAACAACAGCTCGAGAAATGGTAACTAGAGAAGAAGTAGAAAGTAACATTAGTTAGCACACTACTCAGAACAATTCAGCAAAAAAAGTCTTGCAAAAGAGGGGCTACCTTTTGGGCGAAGAACTGGTCGACAAATGGATCCCAACCAGTTTCCACACAACATTGCATTGGCAAAGAAACTGAAAAAGGAATTAGAATAAACACTTCTTGTTTAGATTTTGAAACCATCGAGCCAATTACTATGATAATCACCTTTCAGGAGGAAATCTTGAAAAGTTCTTGTACAGAGGAATGTTCCCAGAAAAATTGTTAAACGAAAGGTTCCTGAATCCATTCACCATGGATGAGCAATTTGTCATATAAAAGGAAAATTTTTAGAATAAAAAATGTAAAAAAGCTCACAAGTTTGTTAAACTGAAGCAGTTAGTTAACTGAACTGGAATCTCTCCGTAGAGATTGTTGTTGTTAAGAATCCTAAACTCAAACAACACACAATTAGAAAGTGTCTTCCATGAATCGGATGGATTCTACTGGTTTTACTTACAAAGTATCTAGATACTGCAGCTGACCCAATTCTTGAGGAATTCTTCCAATGAGCTTGTTGTACGAGATATTACTAAAGAAACTCATCCATCATTCAAGAACAAAAATATGACAATATCAAAGATATTGTACAATTCTGAATGACTTACATGACTTGAACACTCCGTAGGTTTCCAAATTCAGCAGGGAGTCCTCCACTGAAACTGTTTTTGCTCAAGTCCCTATGGCAATAGAAAAAAGAACAAATTTCATTTTGGAGAAAAACAACTCAATCGATTCAATCTGATTAAATCTAGGATATATGATTCACTCACAGTACAAGAAGATGCTCAAGATCACCAACAGAATCAGGTATTCGACCAGAGAAATCATTTGCTGAAAGGTCTCTGAAATCGCAAAATACATATAATTATCAAATATAACTCATAATCCTGCTCGAGTTGAATCAAATAGAAAAATGAATTACTCACAGAGTGTCAAGATTGACGATTCTACCCAACTCGGAGGGAATTTCTCCATTAAAGTTGTTTGAAGACAAGTTCCTGTAGGATAGTAGGGAGGTTACTTGAATACGAATTACACAATTTTATCATTGGACTCTTAACTTTTTATACAAAAACATGTTCTGAAGAGTCTATGCGCACAACAAGAAAGTTCACATGAACACACTCTAGTCTTCACTATGTGCTAAATGGGCTTGAAATTGAATGCAACCTTTATCATTCATCCAATAAGCCAAGATTCAATCCTGACCGTTGATGACCACTCTTTATTAACTAGTCTAAGCTAACAGCTAAAAAGATCAAAGACGAAGAGAAGAGAGATTGGTACTCACAGATAGGTCAGACTCTCTAGCATTTGAAGCTCCAAAGGTATAGAACCATTTAAATGGTTACCATGAACATTGCTGTGAATGAAATACAATATAATTACAAAAGAAAAAGAAAAATCTTCCAAACAAGAAGAAAAAGGAAACTCACAATTTATTCAGAGCAGTACAAGAGCTGATGTTTAGTGGAATAGGACCGGCAAGATAGTTATTGGCGAGATTCCTACCAAACGTGAAACAGAAACATGCATATTTAACTTATTGCAAGAAATTTCAAGCATGGTATAAGAGAATTCATGATAAATGGTTCTCACAATTCAAACAGCTCTTCGAGTTTGCCAAGCTCCTCTGGAATATTGCCCACTAGTTGGTTATCATTAAGTTGCCTGTTTATTAAAACTAGGGCTGTTAATGAATGACATTTGATAAAAAAAAGATTCACACTTAGATCGGTGAGAGTTTGTTCATATTCATTTGATACAAAATAGATAAATACAAAAAATGAGCGAGCTATTCATAAACAAAGTTATTTACAAATTTGTCTAAGATTTTAATTAGGATCCAAAACAAAATTTTTATAAACTTGTTTAAGATTTGATTATGATCTTTCATCTTTAGTTCAATTAAAAAAAACACTATAATATTATGTAAATTTTCAAACTATCATGATAAATTGTATTTCATTAGATCAATGAATTGACTAAATCACAAGGACAAGCATGTCACTAAATGAGATCGGAAAAAACTTAAGCTTGACTCAAGCTCAATAAATTTTTTAATAAACATCTTTGCTCAACTCAACATGGGCTAATTATGCAAGAGGTTAATAACTAAAACATAGAACAATTCTTACAGATAACTAAGCCTTGTCATGTTCCCCAACTCAGGAGGTATTGGCCCAGTCAGTTTGTTACCATGCAGATACCTAAAAGGAACCAAGAAACAAATCATAAAGACGAGGTCACATTTGGTTTTTTATGTAAAACAAATAACAGATTCAGAAGCTCACAATTTTCCAGTGTAGGACAAGTTACCAAGAATAGGAGGAATGGTCCCAACAAGTTCATTTTCACTTAAGTCCCTGAAAAGTGTTAGTTCATGTGTGAGTTAAAATTAGCATTGTCCTTACCAAATGCCTTAAGGAGATAATTCGATCACACTATTTGAGCTTTATCAGAGATGTAAAAACTAGATGCGCTATCTCTTTACTTCTGCCGACAGTGTCGCGACAACTGTTTACTTGTTAGAGTGTTCATTAAGAGAGCAAGTCACATCAAAGGTCCCACAAGAAAAGAAAGGTACAAACAGCAGACTGAATTCCATTGCAAACAACAAAAACTTACAGCACAGCAAGAGCCTGCATAAGACCAATCACATCTGGTATCTTTCCAGTGAGTCTGTTTCCCTGAAGCGACCTATGAAATGAAACAAGACCAAATTGCAGATTTACAGTTATAATCGAAAAGAAAACGTGATAGAATGCAAAGATCAAACTTTGATGAAAATTTAGTGGAGTGAAGCGATCATAAAGTTACAAAAGATATTTAGAACTGACTTGCAGTTTCTGTTTTTAAAACATATCAGAGGTCCTGATCAATGATATTGAAGAGAGATTCACACAAAACACTTGTAACAGACGAATAACAGAATCAAATATCTTCAACTGCCTGACTTGTAGAAAGCCAATGTTGGAAGAAGTAACTCAGCCAAGAAAATTATAAGCATGTTTCAGTTCCGAAAACCATACAAGTATCCTGCCTAATGCTATCAAAGAAGATTCACAGAAGTTTTCACTACCTTTTAACAGATGAAATAAAAGTAAATAGCATACAATTTAGATACTTGTAGAAAGCCAATGTTCTAAGAAGTAGCTCGAGCAAGAAACTACATGCATGTCTAGAGAAAGATTCACACCTAATGCTATCAGAGAAAGATTCACACAGAGCACTGCATTGTTCTCTATTTTTATAGAGATGAAAGAACATAAGCGAACAATACACATGGTAGTGACTTTTAGAAAGCCAACTTTGAAAGAAGTAGCTCAAGTAAGAACACTACAACTACAAGCATGAGCTCTGGAAATCACATCAGAGGTCATGAATAATGCTGTCGAACGAAGCTCTATGCAAAATACTCAGTTTTCATTACTTTTCAAAAGACAAAAAACGAAAGTGTATAACCTACAGTGTAGCAACTTGCAGAAAGCCAATGTTGTAAGGAATCTCTCCTCTTATTTGGTTGTATGATATGTCCCTAAAAGCCACAAGCAACAATGTTATAAATTTTGGATTTTGCTTGTAGAAGTTTAATACAGGAAGCACTGTACAATATCTCAAAGCTGGTGCAGTTGCCTATGCTATCAGGAATAGTTCCTGTGAGATTATTTCCTCTCACATCACTGCATGGAAAAATCACAGAAGTCAGAAAAAACCACATATTTTCACCTTGGCTGACAAGGAACAAACGTGAATAGGACCGAGATGACTCACAAGTACCAAAGGCCAGTTAATTGACACATATCAGGAGACAAATCTCCAGTGAGAAAGTTACCACGCAAGCCTCTAGTAGCCATGTAGCAAAAAAAGAGCATCACGAACTGTCCTCATACAAAATTTTATCAAATGAAATGGGAATGAAAAATTACAGATACTGCAGCACTTCGTTCCAATAAATGAGTCGAGGAATTTCTCCATTGAGTTGATTCTGAGCCAAATCTCTGCGATACAAACCATCACAACATCATTGAGAACCGATACAGACATAAAAAAAACTACGAGAAGTAGTCAATGTCTGAAAGAAGTTACAAGGTTTTCAGGTTTGGAATTTGGGATAGTGTTGTGGGGATGGGTCCTGTCAGTTTGTTGTTCTTCAGGTTCCTGCTTTGCACCATGAATTAGACACAAGATTTAGCAAGAAATTAGTTGCAAAGATTAGCTTACAGCTCCTCCAGTTGCTTGAGCTTGGAGAGTGAAAATGGAATGTCTCCATACAGCACATTTCCAGACAAATCCCTGCAATATTTTGCTTGCAAGGTGAAAAGTTGAAGAGAAGAAGATTAAGAAGATAATGGACAGTGAGAAGAAGGAATGCACGAGAGATTACAAATATTTTAGAGCAACACAGTCTCCAATCTCATCTGGGATTTGCCCAGTTAGCTTGTTCCCCTTCAAATCACTGCACCCACCATAAAGTATTCGTTAAACTGCATTAAAATACTCATCAACAGTTTTCAAATCCCAATAAGGAAGTTTTTTTTTTAAATAATTGTGGGCGATGAGATTACATGGATTGCAAGTTCTGGAGCTCCCCAATCTCAGGCGAGATCTCTCCGCCAAGATTCAGATTCGAAAGGTTTCTTGAATTCGACAGCGCAAAAAGTGTATATTTGTCAGATCAAAGCCCAGAGAAATGTAAATCAACGGAAAAGGGTTTTTTTTTACAATGCGACAACGGAGGAGGTGAGGTTGTCGCAGAGCACGCCTCTCCAGGCGCAATGGTCGTCGCCGTCGCCGGTGGCGTTGGCAGCGTTCCAGTCGAGGAGCAAGTTGGCAACATCGCTGAAGGAAGCCTTGAGCGAAAGCAGAGCCTTTCCTGAGTTCCAAAGGATGATTTAGCTGGAAATAGAACATGAGAACAGGGGGAAGAAGTTGAAGAGATCGACCTTCTTCGGAGAGAGGAGAAGCGAGCGGGAGGAAGAGGAGCAGCAGCATAAACAAAAATATCCTTCGCCCCTTGTTCTTGTCCATGGTTAGGGAAACTCGGAAGCTATCCGAGGACGAAATCGAGAGATCCGCGCATTCTTCAACTGCGAAGGCGAGCGAGAGTTAGAATGCGAGCGCAGAGTGTGTGTGTGTGTTTGCGCTTTTGTTTGTGTGAGAGAAAGAGGGCGAAGTGCACATTACCAACCCAAACGGTGGTGGCGACAACGACATGACTGTTGCTTCTAGGCCCGTCCTGCCCATGGTCCATCTCTTCTCCCTCCATGCCCATGGACCACACACCTCTCTCTCTCTCTTTCTGGTGTTTCTGGGCGGCGCATCGAACAATAAAACCGCAGCACAGTAGCAGAAGCAGCAGCACTGCAAAGCTACAGCGCCTACGCTCTGCAACCCACCACCATGACAAAACAAGCACCTTTACTGCTCCTCGCGAGCGCTACACCAACATCAACTATATCGCCATCGGGAAGCGCGGTGTGCCGAAGGGACAAAAATGCAAACATCCCTTGGGCGTGGTGGATCGACGGAGGGCATTGATTGATTCACTGCGAAGGAGAGAGAGTGGTCAAAGGGGAGCAGGGGATTGCCATGTCTGTGCTTCGCTGCTGCTGGTGTTTACTGGGAGGGATCAGCGATGGCAGAAGAAGAATGGGACCGCTCTAGTGTAAATGAAAAAAGCGGAGGAACTAAGAAGAGGGACGAGGTGCCCGATGGCCGATACGGAGAGAGGACTCACGATCGCTTTTATCCGCCATGGTTGGTCGATGCTTCCTTCCTTGGCACTTGGCACGTACCACGTACCTTCATGCAAATGAGGAAGGTGGGGCGTACGGTACTTATTCGAGTTGAAGAAATCACGAACGCAAACGCACTGAACGCCATTTAATTATTATACAAAGAATCAAAAAACAAAATCAAATTTCAACGAAATAATTTTTTTAATTCTTTCCATCTTTTTAGTTTTAATCGAATGGAAGTATAGAACATAAACATAGATGAGAGTTTAGAGCTTAATTACGAATCATTCCTTTCATTTCAATTTTTGAAATAAAATAATTTTTACAATGTCATCTAAATTTTTTTTATTAATATTAGCATCTTAATATAGTTATTTTCAAAATCAATATTAAAAATCAAAATTGGCTATTAAAAATAATAAATAAATTGCAGCCGACAATAGCAGGGCTTGTCTTCCACAGTTGCAGCTAATCCTCCGCCTTTTCCAGATTGTTCTGATGAGAAGCATCGTTTCCCAGGAAAATATATTGAAATAATATATAAATAAATATTTTATTGATGTTAAAAATACACTTTAAAACGTATTTAATATTTTATCTTTTTAAATTGTTGTCTAAATAATTATTTATTAGTAAATAAATAAAAATTTCCCATTTCTCGACCTTATTAAATTGTCATAAAATTGTCCTACAAGTTAATTTAAATCTAAATGTTAATTTGCGAAAAAAAAAACTATTAAAATACCTTGAAAGTTAAGAAAAAATTTAAATGAGGAAAATAATAATTTTGAGTACATTTTTTAAATACAAAAGGATGGTGCATGGGTTTGCAGAGTGCGAAGTGATTGAGCCAAGTCATGGAAGAGGCAATAAAGTAATTAAGAAGCCAAAGCCAAAAGGCAAAGGCACAGGCATGAAAATGAAGAATCCAAGAGAGAGAGAGAGAGAGAGAGGATTGATGGGATACGATGGGTCCTACGGCCAAGGCATTAAATTAAATGAAAATGGTGCGATGAAGATGGATTGATTGAACACATCATGGAATCCGTGACACACTCCACTTTTTATTACCTTCCCAATCTCTCATCTCATTCATCCAACGGATCATCATGATGCGTGCCCCTCGTGCTATTCCTGCAAACTCGGCACTCAACCTCCTCACCATCCACCCACCTCAGCTCCATGCAACCATCATTTTACTTGTTGAAACTACACATACCAATCATTCAATTTTTGATTCCATTTTCATTTCTGCCTACCATGTTAATTATGATCGATACAATTTATAAATTATTTTTATCTTATTTTTTTTTTAAAAAAATAAAATTAAGTAATTAAAAAGGTATTGGAAATAAAGGCGAATTTTAGGGGCAAAATGAAAATGCCGCTTTGTGATTTTGGGCCGGCCCAGTACGTTTTTTAGTTGAGCAGCTCCGTCAGACCATCGTAATGGGCCTATAAGGTCCATCGACATGAGTCTTGACTTAGATAGCCAGTCACGTCGGGTCCTAGGTCTTTTTGCTTCGGCGATTCAGTAATATAAATATTCCATAACCTGTAACCGAACCGTTCTCTCTGTCTCTGCTTGCGTCGCCGCGCCTTCACGCTGCGATTTTCTTCCCGCCGCAAGCGAGAGCCCCTCCGCCTCCGCGATGCCTTCCCTCCTCTTGTCCGAGCCTCATCTCGCCGAGGAGATCAAGATCACGAAGGAGATGAAGAGTGGGAATTTTAAGAAGCGGAAGGTCGCTGAGGACGAGGAGGAGAGCGATACCACCTCCGATTCCACCGTAGTGAAGAGGCCGAAGCTGATGGAGGAGGGCGAGGAAGCGGATGATCCCAATGTCTTATCAAATTTTAGGATCTCGAACGCCCTGAGAGAGGCATTGGAATCGAAGGGGATAAAGGCATTGTTCCCCATCCAGGCCATGACTTTCGATTTTATACTCGATGGGTTTGACCTAGTAGGCCGAGCACGGACTGGTCAGGTGGGTGATGTCTTACCTCTGCTTGTTTCTTATTACCGATAGGTTTATTGTTTCTGTTTATTCTACTACATTAAATTCCGTTGCTCGCCATCAGCGTTGATCACCATGCTTTCCAATTCGATTTTCATTGCCAATAGTCAGTGGATATTTGGAAGCTTAAACGAATCTAGAAATTATCTGAAAAATGAAAGTAATGAATACTTTGAATTAGCGTTTTATTTTCCAAAAGAAACTGATTTTGTTTGCTGATGATATGTTTTAATATAATACTTTTATATATTTTGTTTTATGAGGAAAAGGAAAACTAAAAGGGTACCTAATTCTCTTGAATAAAAGTTAAAATTATACAATGCGCTGGAATTATAGGCAGATGAAAGGCGTGGAATGATTAAGAGACAACATTCAATTATGGATCCTCAACTTTTTTTGCTCCATCCAAATTTCCCAAGCTTGAAAACTAGTGCTTCATAGTTCTCATAAAGTTATCTCATTGCAATTCTATCCAGTGAAGTATTATAAATTTCCAAAATAGTTGATTAAAATACTGCAAATAGAACCATAGCAACCCTCCTTTAATAATGTATGGTAGCCTGTTGCTAATTTACCATAATCCAGATTCAAATTTCTCAACGAATCCCCCATGGTAGTTTGTCTTGGCACAAATCTAAAACTATCATCAATGAATTGAGATTTGTTTCACTTTGTGTACCATTTTGCTGTACTTAGGTTTCTTGACTAAGACAAATACTCAATATTTTGACACTGATTATTATCTAAAGCATGATATTTTCTACTTGATCTTAGTCGACATTTTCAAGCTTAATTCTCAACTATGATAGTTTGTCTGATTTTAAGCTCGTAAACAGTATTTCCACTGGCCTTTTTATTTTTTTGGGAAATCAAAATAATGTTTAACAGTTTTTCCTGTTATGGATAGTAAGATCGTGATTGCTTGTTATATGTATGGTCATATTCATAGGGTAAGACTTTGGCATTTGTGTTACCTATATTGGAATCTTTGACAAATGGAATACTCAAGGGATCAAGAAAGACCGGTTATGGAAGATCTCCTAGTGTTTTAGTACTTCTTCCGACCAGAGAGCTTGCCAAACAGGTATTCCAAATTAGAACTTTTTTTTGGTATGTTAGTGTGCAACTGTACTATGATTCACTATCTCATCTTTTGATGGTCATAATAATGAATCTCAGGTGCATTCAGACTTTGAGGTCTATGGTCAAGCAGTGGGGTTATCTTCATGCTGTGTGTATGGTGGGTCTCCTTTCCGTGCTCAAGTAATGTCGATAAAAGCTGGGGTTGATATTGTTGTTGGTACTCCAGGACGTGTAAAGGTATCTTTTTTTTCTATTGTTTCATAAGACTTTTGACCCAGCTGTTTTTCCCTAAAAAATCTGCCATATCTTGCAGGATCACATACAGAGAAATACTCTTGACCTAAAAACTCTAAATTTCCGTGTCCTTGATGAAGCAGATGAAATGTTGAAAATGGGTTTCGTGAATGATGTGGAACTAATTCTCCGTATGAGTCTTCACTGTCTTTCGCTAGTTTCTTTTCGACTTACATACTTTCAAAAGGATTTTATGATGTTAGCATAAATTCATATTGCATTTTTTCACTTATTTTATGACCAATATTAATTTTTTTCCCTGTCCTTTTTTATTTGCAGGTAAAGTTGAGGATGCTAGGAAAGTTCAAACTCTCCTATTCAGTGCTACATTACCTGACTGGGTAAAGAAGGTATATATCAATTTTGTTTCCTAGAATTTCATTCGTGTTCAAGTAAATCTTGTCCAAGGACGTAAGCCAGTGTGTACTTGCTGTGCTGCATGATTCCATTTCCATATTGACCTAACTTCTTATAGGAACACCATCACCTTTGAAAATTATAGCACCTAAGTTTCAAATTCAAAGAAATTGTATGCGATAGCTAATTGATTATAAATTCAATTTTATGCTTATGTCCTTTTACACATATAATACCTTTCCCCCAAATGTTCCCAGATATCAGCAAGGTTCCTTAAGAAAGATAAGAAAACAGCAGACCTCATTGGCAATCAAAAACTGAAGGCTAGTGCTAATGTTAGGCATCTTGTTCTTCCTTGTTCTCTTTCCGTGAGACTAAAACTCATCGCATATATTATCAGTTGCTATAGCAGGTTTGTATTTTTATGGCTGCCCACCTACGTTTTCACATTTCTGTTTATTTGTTTTCTTGCTGATTGGTTCCTAAGAGTGTACCTGTGCAAATATTCTTAGCGGAGGTCGAACTATTATTTTCACAGAGACAAAAAGATCTGCGGACGAGCTTGGTTATATCTTGCCTGGTGCACAGGCTTTGCATGGAGACATAATGCAAGAACAGCGAGAAGTATGTGCATGATGATGAGTGATCTTTTTCTTCAAAATTATATTGCCCAAGTGATCTTCAAATTCATCAATTCATATCTGTGTCTCTGTATTATGCAGGTCATACTAGCTGGATTTAGGTCTGGCAAGTTTTTGGTTTTGGTTGCGACCAATGTGGCAGCTCGGGGATTAGACATCAACGATGTCCAATTGGTGATACAGGTGCCTCTTTATATCCTCGAACCAATTTCATCAATTATTATTATTATTATAGGAATTTAGATTTGAATATTATTAGCGATCTTAAACAGCTATGACTTGGAAATTTTACCTTTGTAACAATTTGCCCCACTGCATAACTACAATAACTTTTTCCAGTGTGAGCCCCCACGTGATGTCGAAGATTACATTCATCGCTCTGGGCGAACGGGAAGAGCTGGTATATATATTAATTCCCCGTGTTTGTGTTCATTCATTTATTTGACGCCAAATTACGACAGAAGTTTCTTTTAGGCAATACTGGCATTGCAATCCTACTGTATGAGCCCAACAAAAAGTCCCGTGTCTCTCGAATCGAAAAAGACTCCGGTGTTAAATTCGAGCACATCTCTGCACCCGAGTCTGCTGGTACTAATGAATCAGCTGAATCTTTAGCAGCTACTGCTATTACAAACGTTAACAGGTAAGCTACTACAATTTTGTTCGGAAATGCTTCGTTTCACTAACGTTCACCGTTAAATTTGACAGATTCTCTCGTGGTAGAGATGGCAAAAGATTCTCCAATGGAGGAGGTCGCGGAGGCAGCCGGGAGAGTGGCCGAGGAGGAAGAGGAGGTCGGGGAGGCAGCCGGGAGGGTGGCCGAGGAGGAAGAGGAGGTCGGGGAGGCAGCCGGGAGAGTGGCCGAGGAGGAAGAGGAGGTCGGGGAGGCAGCCGGGAGGGTGGCCGAGGAGGAGGAGGAGGAGGACGCAGAGGCGATCGGGGAAGAGGTCACGCTGGTCAAGGAGGAAACAGATTTAACCGGAGGAAGTGAAATCCGTTTTTTTTGGGGTGGGTTTTGCGGCTCATATCGTAGCTAATCTGTGTTTTTGAATTTATTCTATTGCGTCTCATATCGTAGCTCCTGTAACACGTAGCTGTGGCAAAGTTGCATATTGTACTAATTTATGCACGAACTTACTATGCGTTTTTGATAAACTAGTATAAGAATACAATGAAATTTCTCCTAGTTAAATTTTATATTGGTTTTAAAAAGTGAACCCAAACAAAACAAGTTAACGCATTGAAAAACAAATATTGAAATGGTTAAATCTGGAGTTTGATCTGATTTAGATTGGATTGGAACAAGCTGGCAGTCAAATATTCTATTTTATTTTATTTTATGTACACAAAGTTATATGCTTTATGAAAAATATAATTAATTTACTGAATATATCTATTATTTGATTTGGTTAACAATTAATAAAATTAGAATTAAATTAAAAATTTTATATATTTTTTATAGTAACCAATTTCTAACTCAATTGTGACAAAAATATTAATCAAATTGATTTTTCATTTTCAATTCAATTCAAATAATAGACACTACAACGCTCAGGCAAAGATAATAATAATTTAGGAATAGGTATTGTTAATCAAAAATCTTTCTCCAGCGAGAGACAAAGATAGACCCGGTCGAATCACCGCGGGGCTCGACCGAAACGGACCGCGTCACACGGCATCGCATGGCGGCTTCGGCTCGCGCGCATCGACTCCTCTTCTCCTCCGCCTTACCCAGAGTCCAAATCCCCCGCCCTTGTCTTCCTCTTCTTCCCCCACCCCCCGGCGCCGGCATCCATCGCTGCCGCCTACGCTCCCAACTGGGCATCGAGAGGATGGCCTCTGGCAACTCTCAACCCATTCCATCGTCGACCCGCATCGCTTTGCCTAACGGCGATTCTGTTGAGATCCTCCCGGCCCCTGGTGTCTCCGATTCTGACCTCAGGTTAATTATTCGCATTCATGTTTTCTTTTTTGTTTCGTTTGTCTTCTAAGATCGAGTGGTTGTTTTACAAAAAGCTAAATTTTGTTTTTTGTTTTTAATTTTTGGATCCAGAAATGCTGTCAATTCTTTTGTCTTTAAGCAGTGGTTGAAGAACATAAGTAGCGAAACAGGCCTTTTAGCAGGAGGTTTATCTTTAAGACAAGTTTACATTCAGGTAGTATGATATCCTATTTATCCTTTTTTTTTCTTTTACTTAATTTTTTTTTCTCGGCTTCCTAAATTTAGTCTAGTATTTTTCCCTACTTATTATCAATGTTCAAATTAAACATCAAAGGATTAAAATTGGAATTCCGTGAAATTTTTATTCCTATTGTAAATCACGTTGATTATCAAACCTATTATTTCCCTTATTATTCACTGATCTCTCGTGGAACTCTGTATAAGACCAGTCACTGTACCTCATGCAATGTAAACTCATTGAAATTTAAGGAAAGGAAGGTTTTGATTTAAGTTAGTCATGGAAGAGCAGTTAATCTTGAATCTTGATAGCTGCAAGATATTATAACAGTGAAGCAACTTTCTAGATTAAGGATAAGGGACAGCTATGAAAAAAAATATCGATACTAAAATTATTAAAGGTGATCAACTAATCATTTTTCCTAAAAACTCAATCTTGTAGGAAAGAGATTATTTATATCCTAAATTAAAATTACCAAAATCAATCACAAAGATGAGGTTATAGAGATAAGGTTTCTAGCCTATAATATTTATAAGAAGTTTCCTTGTATGTCTTCAGTTATATCATTTTTTCAGGAGATGTTTTGCAACATATATATACTTATGGAGCCTAGAACTGATGAACCATGACATTCCTATGCGTCATGCTAGTAAGATGATTAAAATGCTGGACAACTCCCTCAGTCAACGGCATCCTTGCCAGGAATGTTGGGCAAATTAAGCACGCTCTCTCTTCACTGCCACTTCTATTCATACTTATTTTAGCTATGGCTACATTCTTTTGGTTTCGTTGATGCAACTGCATTATTATGTTCTATTTCTTCTTTTTTTTCGTTTTCAGATCTTTGAATTCTTGATATTTGTTTGAGTGATGGATAGCTTCCTTACAGGGAGTAGATATGTTTGGAAGAGGTGTTGGGTTTTTGAAGTTTAAAGCAAATATTGTTGATAAAGAAACACAAACAAAGGTATGCCAGTTATCAGATTTTAGATGAATGATTGCTCACAGCCACCATTCTTAGTAAATCCAAGGCAACAATAGATCTTATGCTAAGACATTGAAGCTTTTTCTCATTCTCTGAGTTTTTTTTTTCCTTATGCTTGTATGTATGCATTGTGCATTATAAAATGTTCCGATCTTAAGCTTAACTAGGTAATTATAACATCCACATGCCATCGCCACAGTAAAAGTAGGCATATGCAAGGTTTAAATTATTGTTCTGTGCAAGAGTTTTTTTCCTCAATCGGAAGGTATGGTTTGTTGATGCAATCGATCCAGATCACGATTGATCAGACTCGAGTGGAATTGGAGTAGTATTGTGATATTTGACAATATACTTGAGTATGAATGATAGTATGACTATGGGATTGTATGGGGCATCCGTAATCATATGGAGATGAGTGGAAAGTCAACGAGTCAAGGTTGACCAAATACTTAACGAGGAAGAAATCCAAGTCGATCAAGGGTGATCGGACACTTAGTGTTGGAAAATCCAACTGTGAGTTGGCAAGGAAAATCCAAGTCAATCAAAGGAGACCGAATACTTGGTGAAGTGAAGTCCCGGCTGATCAGGGAGAATGAGCTAGGCAAGAGAGGAAAGTTCAAGATACTTGGCAAAGGGAAAGTTCAGGGATAGAGCCTTGACAATGGAAGTCCCGGAGGCGAGACCTCTTGATAATGAAAGTCTCGGAGGCGCAACCTCTTGGCAATGGAAATCCCGGAGGCGTGACCTCTTGGCAAAGGTAGATCCGTTAGCATGACTAGGCCTACGGAAGCACTTGAACGCTAGGGCCAAGGGTGAAGAGTCATTGACTCGAACCAAGGGCTTAAGGATGATGGAAGTGACTTGAAGGTTGAGGCCTAGGTTAAGTGTATCCGATGGCATGACAACCGATGGAAGCATTTGAAGGCTAGCACTAAGGGTGAACGAGTCGTGGAGGACTCGGATGGACCCTGAGGGTGTGAGACTGATGGATGTGGCTAGAAGGCTTAGGTCTAGGTCAAGGGTGGTTGATCGAGTGTGAGGGGATCATACTTGAGTTAAACCTCATGGTTGAGGTGCGACAATCGACTGGAGGATTTTTCTAGTCGACTGGTCCAACATGGCTGACTCTCGCTGTGGGGCTCGGTTTTCAGATTGGGTGCTCGGCATTGTGCAGCTCGGGAATGAGCGTGGTAGTCGGGAAAGTTGAATGGTGCTCAGCAATCGACTGCTAAGGAAGAGCAGTTGACTGACCAAGCAGAGGTCGAGCAATGGGAAGCTTAACTCGGGAAACGACTGCGGTGCTCGGTAGTCGATTGTTGTGGAGTAAAATGACCCCATTGCTATGGTAGAGCAATGATCGAGGTTGGACAAATGGCAGTCGGCGAGGCGAGCTCGACTGCCTCGATTGGGTGGTAGTCGAGATGACGACTGACCGGGCGGTTACCGCAGGTCTTTGTAACAATTGGAAATCAGCCCGATGCGAAGCCTTTAAGAAGGGGAGCTCAAGGAGATTTCGACAGCGATTACTTGGAGTTTTGAAGGGAAGTGCTGTTGCAATTCTAGGTCTTCAAAAAGCTTCCAAAACAACCAAAATCAACAAGCGATCAAGTATCCATTTGTAAAGTGATCTTGTATTTACAGTCTATTTATTTACATTGTATTAGCTTGTATTGTTGTAAGCCTTTATTTGTCAGGAGTTTCTCCACCTTCGGCGTGTTAGCGAGAAGGAGAGAGTTTTAGTGAGGGTAGATCACTAGCTCGCCGTAGAGTGGGAACCGTAGATTCCAAACAACATAAATCTTCGTGTTGTGACTATGTGTGTGTTTGTCTTTATTTTTGTTGTGCATTTTATTTCTATATTTCGTTGCGCACTAACGTATTGTAGACAGACACGCGATCCAGCGAAGCCAAAGCGAACGATGCTATTCCTCCTCCTCTAGCACATCCGACAGTCCAACATGATTTTGATACCATCGCATGACACCTACAAATTGTTTTATTAATTTAGATAAGCTGGAAATGTATGTCTCAGTCATACTGCCTGATGCATGTCTAGACCATTTTGCCTGACACAACAAGAGGGTTCAAAACATGTGCATATGTTTTGAGGATATGGGTCTCTTTCTTTTCTGTGGGTATAATTGTTTTTCTTCTGTTTTCTGTGTAAATTAAATTGTTTCCCCTTGGTGCATGTTAACAAGCCGTTGGTTGAATCATTTTCCATAAATCATGTTCTTCATTTTCTTTCCATGTCCTGTTTAGTCTGTTTTTATATTTTCTTTATCTCTTTAGATTCCTGGAATTGTTTTTGCAAGGGGACCAGCTGTTGCTGTATTGATACTTCTTGAGTCAGGAGGAAAAATCTATGTTGTTCTTACAGAGCAGGTATGTTCCTAGACTGACCGCTGCACAGACCAGTTGTGCTGGTTAAAACTTTAATTTATGAAGAAACCACAGTAGTTTTCTGTAATTTTATGTCTTCAAAACCTCATCAAATCTCCTGAATGTTTAAGCCTAGGGTTCCTGTTGGAAAACTCATTCTAGAAATCCCAGCTGGGATGATAGATGACGAAGCTGGTGATATCATTGGCACAGCAGTTCGTGAGGTAATCACGAACTAGATTCTCTTATCTAAAAACTTCGGGCTGGTGATTGAATTTAACAAAATAATAAGTAGATTCTCTTATCTAAACTTATGGCATGAACTGCATCAGTATAGAGATTCGGCCTAAATTTATTCATTTGATAGTTGAGAACATCCTCCTATTATGTTCGAGATAATAATTTTATAAACAGACATTTTCATCTTTTTAAAAACTATATTCACATTGAATTATCGTTCATACAGGTTGAAGAGGAGATCGGGATATCCTTGAAAAAAGAAAACATGGTGAATCTCACAGCATTTCTGGATCCAATCACTGGATGTAAAGTTTTCCCATCTCCGGTAAATGATTCATAACTTAGCTATTTGTGTTCTCTTTCATCCACATAGAACTGCAACCAATGCAATATTAGTTGCTGTTCAGTCAGATGACTAGATTTTAACGAATGTAAGACACAAAATGTGAGAAAAAAAATGTATGTCTACGTTTGACCCTGTAGTTTCTAACTAAGAAGTCACTAAGAAAATGTACATTGTTGTCACTTTCGTAAGATGTTAGAACAATCGCTATGATACTCAGAAGAGCTTTGTAGTGTTTAAACCTTGCTTTTGATCAGACATGTTTCTGGTTATTCTTTGCAGGGAGGCTGCGACGAGGAACTGAGTCTGTTTCTCTATAAAGGCACAGCTGATGAGGAGACAATAAAAGCTCTTCAAGGAAAGGAGATGGGCCTTCGCGACCATGGTGAGCTGATCAAGGTACATGTCGTTCCTTATGATAAGCTATGGCAGGTGACTGCTGATGCTAAAGCCCTAGCTGCAATTGCCCTCTACGAGATGGCCAAGAGGAATGGCCTTTTACTTTGAAACCACAAAGCTCGTTGTCTCCACTCGATCTACATGTAAAGATGTTTTTCTTATGGAATTAATTTCACTTTAAACTTGCAAATGAGCTGCAACTGGAATTGTGTGAATAAGGCTAAACCGGCAAAATGATATAGCAAGTGTTCTCGATGTTGCATCAATGCATGGTTGTTAAGAATAAGTCTCCATGGGAGTGTCTCGCAGCTAGTGTGACAGTAGAATTGTATCAATGAACAAAGGTCGTCAATCTTCGAATATTGCAAGCCTTTCGAAGTGTCTGTCCTTCTACCGTACTAATCTTGAGTTGAGCAATATGTTCTCTATGATTTATCTTCTTTGTGTTGACTGTGGAATTGACTGATGTTGAAGACCAGCGAATCGTTTTTGCACCAATGGTTGTTAAGATCAAGTATATGGTCTGTTAAGTTTGATAAAAATCTGAATTTAGAGTCCTAAAATTCTATTTCTATATTTTGAAAATAAGAGATGAATTTCAATACCGTAAATTGTATTTTTTGTGCTTGTGCTTAAATTAGACAGCACAGCTAATTTAAATTATTTTTAAATAAATAAGCTTAATAAATTTGTTAAACTAAGCAAACACACTTTTTGAAATGCCTTTTTTTTTTTTGCTTTCCGAAAATAGGAACAGATTTTGAATTCTCTAAATTTCTATTATTTGTAACGGGCCGTTCTTCGGGTTAAATAGACCGGCGCCATTTGAAATCCCCAGATCGCGGTACGACAGCCAACCTCCCTAGCCCCTTCTCCATTGCGGGATCTCCTCTCTCTCCCTCTCTTCTCGATCCTCGTCGCCGTCGACTATACCGTCGGAGGTGGGCCTCGCCGGCAACTTCTGGGTCCTTCTGAAGCTCTATGCCCGCATTGAGGGCGTCTAGTTCCTCTGTGACAATTGCGTAGCGGTCGATCTCTCCTATTGGATCGTCCCGCAGGACGCCGTCATCCGAAGCCGGAGGCCTCATCCCCGGAATCCTCACTTGCGCTGCACCTTCTCCCTCTTCTCCAAGATTCGAGGTACTATGCCCTGGTCCTCCCCGTTTTCTTTCAAATGTTGGAGGACGAATGGTTAGGGTTTATGTTCCATGGGCCTGATCCGTTGCGTGGTTACGTTATTGTGTTTAGATGGGAGCTTATTCGACGTTTGTGGTGGACGAGGAGCCGTCTTCGTCAAAGTCGCAGGCAAGGATCGAGCGTTTCTTCCAGATGTCGGGCTTCAATCCCTCGGAGTTGCCGATACCTGTAGACGATGGGGAAGAGGAGACCCATGTGAGGTAGCGTAATGGGTTCTCCACCAAATATGTCCGTATTTGCATCCCTGTTGAATTCACTTAGTGCTCGAATTGGCATATCTGTTGAATGCTTTACGCTTTCTGTTTTTTCGTACTACGGGGGAAAATTTTCTCTGATTCTGTTTGAGGCCGACCCCCAGAACTAAAATGGTTCTTTCAATTTTTTATCCTATGACATTATGTCGTGCTTCGTTGAGTATCAAATAGAGGGTTGATTACCAACAATAGGGAATTTTTTGTTGCACACTTAAGAAAGGAGTTTCTTATGTACGTTGCCCTTGTAGGCAGAAGTGGCTTGAGCTTTTAGATTTAAATCTTAAGCATGCTTCTAAGCATAGGAAATTAAATATTCTTCTACAATTGATTGGAACGGAACTATTCTACTTGGTTCTGATTTTGGGAGGAACAATCGAGACCTGCTAGAGAATCGAGTGAATCAGACACGTATCTATAGTTCATTGTTGCTTCCCATTGAATTCTACCTTTTTGTGGTCGTGATATGTGTTGGATCTTACAGCTTGAAGGAGGTTTCTTTATTAATACTGTGTTAGTTTGAATTTATGTTTAAAAATCTTTTGATTCTTATTAAATAACTGTTGTTGCATATTCATACTGCTTTTAATTCACTGGAGCTCTTCAAATTACTGGGAATGCCTATTTTAGAAGGTTGGTGTGAAGCCGAAGCTCTTTGTGCAAAACTAAATCGTGAAGACCATGTGGATTTGCATTAATGCGACTTGGTTCCTTTCTTTTTTGGAGCAAAATGCATTATAGATTGCCTGAGCTCTAATTCTAAATTAAGGATCAGACCTTCATTTTTCATTTGAACATAAATGTTTAGTTGCAAGCAGTTGAGTTGTAGAAACAACCTCTTGCAATACAGAATAAGATTGCATATAATATATTCAATGTGATCTGATTCTTTCCCAAAACTTCACATTGACGAGTGTTTCGTGCATCATATTGTCCTTTTTATAAATATTTAGTTGATGTCCTTATCGCTTGTGTTCTTTTTTTCTTGTTTGGAGTAATTTCCAGTTAAAAGATTTTTTTTTTCTTTTGACTCAGCTCTGGTGTATTCTTCTATCCTAAGATGTTCTGTACCATTTTTTCAGATATTGAAACTGGCATTGGTTTGAAAAGAAAACAATTGATTGCCATTGCTCTTCTGGCCTGCAATGACCATGATTTACATGGCGTTCCTGGGTTTGAGATTGATGCTGCTGTTCGCTTTGTGAAGCTGTATCCTAATGATGAGACTTTGGATCCGGATCTGTAAGTTTGATGTTTGGCTTTGGTTTAGTTGTGTTGGTGTCATGAATATTCCAAGTCATTTCTCTACAAACTGATTTTGACATGTTTTATAGGTTTTCCTTAATAGGGAAGGAGATTCATATATAGTAAATGGAATTGCAAAATTGCCTACTACAACTGTTAGATTACCACAGTGCACACATTGTGGTCATCCATGCAGCCAAAGTGCTCATATCTAGATTGCTTGTACGCATCGTGGGACAAATAGTTCATGGAATTGCATGAGAAAGCCATCTATCTTCAAATTCACTTTCTCTGATTGCAATGAGGCACATTTAGCATCTGAATTCCTTGACAGGTTTGGAACTATAGTCTCTGGATTATAACCGATTCCTGCTTTTTACATCACGCCTGTATCTTACCATTTCTGAACTGCTTTCAGACTCGTATTCTGTGTTTCATTGTTGTGATCTAAAGAATAATGTTAGCCTCTTTCGGTGTCTTATAAGCTTAGGATGATTCTAACAGCGAAAACGGCCACTTTGGAAAACTCTGGACGAGAGACAATAAGTGACATGGATGGATGGAGATTTTCACTCTTCCAGAATAGTAGAAATATATACTCATTTTGTATCAGAAAACACAGTGATTACAGAACAATATGAATCGGGGAAGTGGAACAGTGGTCATGGTATATGAAATCTCCACAAGGTAATTGTCTTTGTTTCTGCTTGTTGCTACTGGAAAAAGAAAAGTTAATTTTATTATATTTTAAAAAATGATTTATATTGTTTGGATCGAAGGTTAGTGCAGTTGCCCAGTTCACCCCAAGGTTAGTGGAGGGCGGGATCGTTAGCCACCCTCCACCTTGCCATAGAAGTAACAGCAAGCCTATTGGGCCCAAAGTTACCTAGACTGTGAAACAGATTGATAATCTGGAGGGACCAAATAGGCATAACATCATTGTTGGTTCAAGATATCGTTTTCTATTTTGTTTACATTTCACATTTTATGGGCAAGCTTGTGAATGTTTTGAATTTTGGATTTTGAAATACCTAATATTAGGAGCTTGCGAATGATGAGTTCTCATAGATTG
Source organism: Wurfbainia villosa (assembly GCA_025175895.1). NCBI lineage: Eukaryota > Viridiplantae > Streptophyta > Magnoliopsida > Zingiberales > Zingiberaceae > Wurfbainia > Wurfbainia villosa. The sequence continues at coordinate 5,821,871 of JAKLTH010000273.1, read as the reverse complement.
ACGCTTATGTTTTTTTCACTTTCGATCTGCAGGTTAGATCTGGATAGTGAACAGCGGATGACTGTTCACTCAGACTGACATCCCATTCCTCGCACCTCCAGCTGCCACATGTTCGAGCTATGTAATTCCTCTGCACGACAATTTTGTGAATTTAACCTGTGCACGGCGATCGAATTTCACCCTCAGGGCACATCACGAACGGCCAGGATTAGATATGCATGCCTATGTCCGGTGCACTCTCGCGCAATTTTTTACTGTAGGAGGGCTGTAAGTTAGTTCTGTTCCCAATATAGAAACTTTGCGTGACAGTCAGTATCTACTTGCAGGATCATTGATGTTCTGAAGATAAGATCTATACTCGATCGTGGTTGTTTGGAGCAGCCATGTGGAGGAACGTCTGATGAGCAAATAATGCTCCGATTTAGAAATTTGAACAATAGCTGATGATCTGGATTTGAGTTGGACCGGTATGATTTATGATGATTAATTGGGCCGGGTATGAGCTTTTCATTGAGTGGGGTCGGTTTTGGGCTGTAACTTGTAATAGTGGTCATTCAATAATGTTGGTCAACGTTAACGCGGGCTGTTGCCGAGCTGTTATTTATTCATCGCCTACCAAAATAAATAGGTACGTGCCATTTCAAGGCCATTAATAGACCGGGAATGAGTAAAAGCCTTATTGGGCTTTCATCGCACATTTTAAACTCCGCTGGATGTTTACTGTCGAGCTGTTGTAAGATTTTCATTGGGCCTTTTAAAGGCGGCATTGGGTTTAATGGAAAAGGTAGGCCGTCAATGGGCCTTTTACAGGCCATTATCAGCGTCCCTTAAACGAACGTGTTAGGCTTTAGTGGGCCGTTAAATATAAATAGGCTACTTAGTACCTTTTATGGGCCGCAGTTGAGTTTTAGTTTGCGAAGCTATTATTTGGGCCTAGATCCGCAATGGGCTCACTTGGGGTTTGACGAGGCGGCCTTATTCTGGGTCGCAACGGGCTGAGACCTAATCTGCTTACTGACTGGGCCGTAACGGGCTATTCTGGGCCTTATTTGATTACCGACTGGAAGCCCGTAAAGGGCCTTAATTGGGCTTTACCTGTGCTGTAACGGGCTCTTATTGGGCTTGACTGTGCGGTAATGGCTCTTATTGGGCCTCCAATGTTTCACGCGATTTTCATGTGCCGCGCAAGTGGGCTGTTAACGGGCCTAAATGTTATTGGGATTCTATTGGGCCGTAAGGTGGCCCTAAACTCCATATAACTAGGCCGTAATGGGCTCTAATTGGGCCAAAAGCCATATCATGATTGACCTGAATGTGCTCTATTGGGCCTTTAAATAGGTCACGCGCTTGCATAAGAAGCTGCAATCTGCTTTTTGAGTGGGCTGTTAACGGGCCTTACAATTCGTTGTCAGGCTTGACATTGGGCATATAAGACATATTAGCTTTTAGTGGGCCATAAATATTAAATGGCTATTTAGTACCTTTAATGGGCCAACACTAGGCTGTTTTATTTGTTACTAAGTTGCCCACGATACGGGCAGGATTATGTACCAATAATGGGTCCATATTGGGCCGTTAATCCGTAAATGCATTTTTTTTTTCTGGCTATATACCACATTCGGGAAAAGGGTGCATTGAATTTGAGTAGGTTTCAGTTGATATAACTTTGATATCTTCAAATTAAAGTATTTCAATATAATTTTAGCTTATTTTTTAAATCATTCTGAAAATACTTAGGGATTTAAAATGGTTAAAGAGCTAATTATCTCAAGTAGTGGAAATATAGAGGAAGGATTTTCAAGAACGACAACATTTTGACTAGCCAATTTCATCTAGATGAAATAAAGATTTGTAAAGTTTCAAACTGAAATGAAGCTTTAAAAAACCCAATGATTTTTTTGCTTTAGATTGAAAACAAAATCAAACTAATAATAGTTACATAAAAACAAATGATTTTAGAAACTCACCTCTGATGCCTTCTTCTTGCTGTTGTTTTGGAGTAATCAAAGTTTAGTTCTTCCCTTCTTCTTCCTCTTTTCTTCAAGCAAACAAAGAACACACCTCTCCTCTCTATTTTCAACTGATTCACCTTCACCAACAACTTAATTAATCCCAAGATGAATAACTGAATCAAAGGAAGAAAACATAAAAAAATACTTCGTGCCGAAGTTAAACAGCAAAAACTAATCAATTTCTCCTATACAAATCAACATATATAAATTATTCGAAACATATTGCTCTTCCAAGAAAATACTAAAAGAGATTCATCCACTTGCAGATACTATTGTGCCGGCTTAGAGAATGAAATATGACACGATCTTCTCCTCTGGCACTGTTCATATAGGCAATTGTCTTAATTTCAATTACTATCAAATCATCTAAATCCTTCGGCCTTCACGTTCAACAATATTTACCAAACTTATATTAACTACAATTCAATTATAAAATAGTCCACGCCCATATATACTTGCCCCGGTATTCTGGTTTGGAACCTAAATTTTAATGAGAATTTTATTTTAATTACATGTATTAGTGCTACCCTTCTATGGGAGAATCGAAATCCATTTCGAACTCTAGCTAGATTTCCTGCATTATGGCCTTCTATTTTTTTCCCCTCCATATATCTTTTCTAGAACAAAAATTAAAACTTAGATGCAATCCTTTTTCTAGTCTCTGTAAAAGATGTATAGGTAAATCAGTTTTCCAAAGAGTAAGTGCTTCTGTTTTATTATATTAAATGTAATATTTTTTAGATGCATTAATTCCTCAATAGCTCGGTGCACCTAGTATAGAAGAATAAATGCACTGAACAACCTCCAAAGAAAACACCGGTGAAGAATAGCTACACCTAAGTTTTAAATTTTTCCAATCCTTAGATTAATCATCCACATCTAGGTCGGGCAAGAAAGAATTTCCAAACATGAGTACTGAGTACTGCCATAACTATATGTCTACTATAGCTAATAAAGGGCAAATCATTTCAATTAATAACAACTCTAACTGGTACAAAATTAAAAGCAGTTGAGAATAAATACTGAAAAGACTAAGGCAAGATTCTCACCAAATCATGCAATCATGGTGCAATTCATTCAAACAAGAGAATTGACTTTTAATATTTGGCTTTACTACTAGTCCAGCATAATTAAGCTCACATCAACAGTACTTTACTCAACTAGACTTGCATTATTAACTCAATCCCTACATGCGGAACACAATGGTCGTTCCATCATCAATTTGCTAGGTTCAATCAATGAGCTTATATGCTTAAAATAATAATAATTCATTCATTTTAAGCCTATAAATCTACTCTCGTACATTATTATTTGAGGCCGTGTGTCACAGTTACAAAAGAAAAGGTGATTTTAAATCACATTATCATGAATTCCATGGATGTATTTATAAAAACGACCTGCAATGTTCAGAATAATAGAAACAAAATACAGACGGAACAGTAGCAAAAAAAAAAAAAAAAAACTACTTTTGATAATATATATTATAACCGAGTAAACTTTTGCTAATATATATTATAACCGGGTGACCCATGAACCTTGTCATGGGAATCCTATGAAAGCGCATCTATAAGGTAGCCAAAAGATTTCTGTAGGATATCCAACTTGGTCAGGATTTAATACTCATTAGCAATTAATCATCTATGACCGAAACTAAATACCGACTAATCCGGATGAACAAAAAAAAGGACTTTCTATAGAAAATATTACAGAGGCCTTCCATGCACTTCTAGTTCTAAACCATGCAAGTAAGCTTCCTGAGCAGCAGCAGCAGCAGCAGGAACAAAACATCATATTATAGTATATATACGTATATATTTTTTGACCTCACATCACATGATGTGCCAACCCATGCTTATCCCATCTCAAAGTTTTTTTTGGCTCATTCTCCCCGTTTCTATTTAAAACCCTTCCCCTTTAGAACTAGTTCTCCCCTCATCAGATCGAACGGCCTTAGAAACAAGGTGCAACGCCTTCCCCATAGGAAACACCTTAATTCTCCGTCTCTTCCATTGCATGTACTTCCATGGAGAGTGGGGAGGAGACATAAAGATAGAGAGAGAGAGAGAGGAAACAAAGAAGGCAATGTCACTGGCTGAACCCAGTTTGGACCAGGGCTTGATCAAGCCATGGATGAAGAAGGCTGTAAGGGAGAGAACAAGCCCAAACGAGAACATGGCGGAGGCCAAGCGCATTCTCGCGCTCGCCTCGCCCATTGCGCTCACTGGACTCCTCCACTACTCTCGTTCCCTCGTCTCCATGATCTTCCTTGGGCGCCTTGGCCGTCTCCCCCTAGCCGGCGGTGCCCTCGCCATTGGTTTCGCCAATATCACCGGTTACTCTGTCCTCTCTGGCCTCGCAATGGGCATGGAGCCATTGTGCGGCCAGGCTGTTGGAGCACATCGACCAACCCTGCTCGGCCCTGCCCTCCACCGAGCTGTCCTCCTGCTCCTTGTTGCTTCCCTTCCCATCGCCGTCTTATGGCTCACGATGGACCAGCTGCTGCTCCTTTGTGGCCAGGACGCGGACGTTGTCGCTACTGCATATGCCTATGTTATTGCCTCCCTCCCCGATCTCATATTTCAATCCTTCCTCCACCCCATTCGCATCTTCCTTCGTTCTCAATCCATCACGCTGCCCCTCACCTTCGCCACTGTCATCGCCGCCCTCCTTCACCTCCCTCTCAACTATGCCCTTGTCTTTCGCCTTCGCCTTGGCATCCATGGTGTCGCGATCGCCTCCGTTTGCACCAATCTCAACATCCTCCTCTTCCTCCTCCTCTATATATTCTTCTCTGACGTTCACTGCCCCACTGGAGTACTCAACCTTTCCACTAATTGCTTTAGGGGATGGCGCTCACTTCTCGGTTTCGCGATTCCTAGCGTCGTCTCCGTGTGCTTGGAGTGGTGGTGGTACGAGATCATGGTCCTCCTTTGCGGCCTCCTCCTGGATCCCAAATCTACAGTCGCCACCATGGGCATCATCATCCAAACCACCTCGTTGATCTACATTTTCCCTTCCTCCCTCAGCTTCAGCATCTCCACCCGCGTTGCCAATGAGCTCGGCGCCGACCGGCCGGGCCGCGCCCTCCGTGCTGCCAACGTAGGCCTCGCCTGCAGTGCCGTACTCGGGCTACTGGCGTTCCTGTTTGCAGTGGCAGTTCGGCACGTGTGGGCGTGTATGTTCACGTCCGATGCCGCCATTCTAGCGCTCACAGCCACGGTGCTGCCCATCGTCGGGGCTTGTGAGCTGGGGAACTGCCCGCAGACGGTCGGGTGTGGGGTGCTGCGAGGGAGCGCGAGGCCACACGTCGGGGCCAACATAAATTTGGGCTCTTTCTACGGTGTGGGGATGCCAGTGGCCGCAGCACTGGCGTTCTGGGCTCAGTGGGACTTCATGGGGTTGTGGTTCGGCATGCTTGCAGCCCAGGCAGCGTGCGTCGCGCTGATGCTGCTCGTCGTACGACGCACCGACTGGGAGCTGCTAGCGCAGCGCGCACAACAGCTCATCGGTGGACGTCTCAACCCGGCTGCCGCTGATGAAGCAGCCGTTGTGGCGGTGCAAAATGACAAGGATGAGAAGCAGCTAGAAGCAGCAGCAAAAACCAAAAGCAACGTTAACATTAACTACTGCTCAACAACTGTTGGAGTCAAGTTTGATGATCCAGTGGCTGTGACAAGTCCATAGCTTGTCATTGGTATCTTCTTTTCTAAACAAAATATTACTGCGACCCCTTTGTCAGCATGTGCATTGGGAAGAGATCAAATATCGAAACGTTGCAAATCAATTAAAGGGGGGGGGGGGGGGGGGAAAAAAGTGAAGCTTTATAACTGCAAAATCAGGTGAGGAAAGAAGGGGAGAAAAAAAAAAGGAAATTTGATTGGAGGCATGAAGATTCACTAGAGACCACTGCTTTATGTTTTGGTCTGTGTTCTAAAACGGGACCAGCCGATTTGATTGATTAACCTGTGAACTTGAGATTTATTTGGTCCAGTCTAAACCAGCTGAATGAATTTGATCAGTTCAACTGAAAATATTACCATTCCAGTCTAATTTTTAAAATATTAGAGGTCAATTCGTCTGAAAGGATAAACTAAAGCAATAACTTATTCCTCGGTCCATCCGATTTGTCTCATTTGAGCAGACCGAGGGAAGAGTCGAGGATATTGATCTTTTATATGTTATTTTACTATTTGCTCTAATTTTATAACCTCCATCTAATCTTTCATTTAGAGTCGAGGATATGATTTTTTATACGTTATTTTATTATTTGGTCTAATTTTATAACCTCCATCTAATCTTTCATTTTCTCTACTTCTCGCTATCATACACGCCCCTATACGCCTCTGCGTGCTCTCTGTCTCTCTCATCTCGATGCCTTTCTCACCCTCGTTTGGGCTTCCTCATGCTTTCTTTCTTTCCTCTAATTAAAATCGATTAAACAGTCATGTATCATAATAGTGATATAGTGTTGTAGACAGTTGAATGAAGAGATCAGCTCTGGTTAAATTGATGCTTTTAACATTCTCACAATAGAATACGAAGGAAGTTAGAAGGATTTGAAAGTTGACTAGATGGAATGAGAGATAACAGAGGATAATATTGTTGTCTTTATTCAATTTGGATTATCTTTATCACTCCAACTCGATGATTAATGGATGAATGAATAGATTATTCTACTCATCATTATCTATCTAAGTAAACAACAAGAAAAATAAGTTAAACAATATTCAGCTACATATCTATCCAACCATTCAACTATACAAGCCCTGAATTAAAACATTTAATCCTATATAACATTACATAATTTTGCATGCCCATATGGCAACCAATTTGGATAAACTTAGAACCCAAATTATTACATATTAAATATATGTAGACTTAGAACAACTATAGTCAGTGGTTAATGTCTACCCAAAAATAATCATGGATTTGTATATGTTCCATGTACATGTTTCTCCATCCCATAATTAGATATCATATAGGATTCAGATAACTATAAAAAATCATCTGAGCTTTCTGATATTAATCCATCCATTTTGCCCAGTAATTTTATATGTACATGGTTATGGGTAAAATCAATTATTGTTTTGTGTAATAAACTGGCAGATGACTGATTATTACGACATACAAGGGGACAATGGGAATCGAGATAAAATGAGAAGCAAGGAGGTGGGACGAACAGATTTAACTCCGCATAAATAAAAGTTGAATCATTGAATAAATAGATGCATTTTATCAATTTACTAAATCTTTAATTTTAAATCATTTACTGAGATTCAACTATGGGATATCAAATTGTAATACTATAAGAAAATATCAATTAACACAGTGATAACTTATTAAACTTGTTATCTAACACAAAGGGAGAGAGTCTTACCGATGCAACAGTGCAGGTGGAGCCCAGAAGAATCATCATGCAGCAGGGACAGTTACAGTGCTCATACGTACACACACACACACACAAAAAGCGTAAGGCAACCAACTCAAAAGATGATAAATAAGTACAATGAAAATTATTTGTATAGTGACCATGCAACCACGATTACAATAGTGATAGAATTAAGATAAACTAATGAGATATAATCACAAACTATTGGCTAAAGGATATTATCAATTGTTACTTGACATGCGGCTCCCAATTGTGAATGAGAGCTGTATGTTCATTGATCTTTCAAACCTCCAATAGTCCTTAGTACACTAATCAAGCTCTACTTTTGATTAATCTATTCGTGTTTGGTACATTAAAGGCGGTGTCAGTTGGAATGTTTGCATAAACATCGTCATTTTTGCTTTAAACTAAGATATCTACTTGTGATTCAGTACCAAAAAAATTGATTATGAATTACCAAAACCCAGATTGAAAGTGTTCTAGCCAATTGGAATAAGTCTTATCTCGTCAACAATCCAAAGAATGAGGTAGACAAACTACTCGAAATGTCATTTGCTTGGTGGATAACATCAAATGATGTACTGTTGCCTTTAAATACTTGCAAAATTTTAATCGATCAATGAAGCGTGATTTGCCATCAATTGCGCATGCCAATCACAATCTTGGCTGAACTTGCTAATCAAGATATATATTTTTTTTCTGTGGTAGAAAAATGCCATATTTAAGCATGAAAAAGCACTCCAATCTTCATCAAAGTCTACATATATGACCATCCTAGAGAATGCCAATTATTGACTGTCAAAGGCTGTTGTCCATTGATTCTAGACCATATGAGGATGCATTAGGATGGTCCCTAGCATTTTCTTCCAATTCACAGCTTAAATTCACATGGTAGAGGACCATCACTATGCATTGACATGATTATATAGATTGAATGCACATGCTCTAGTGGCAAAGCATGAAAAGGACATTCATACAAGTTACAACCCAAGGAAAATTAACCTTACGTTTGTCTCCATAAGAAAGACACTTCCCATGGTAATCACTATGAATAGTTGTCTGACATAATTATGGAATTTCTGTTTAATGCTTTTGAATGTGAGGTAATGACTAGGTTCTCAGAAGATGGAAAGGTGCAGAGAGATATAGCGGAGTTGCCTGATAGCCGTCGGAACTTGGAAGATTCTAAACTATAAAATTAGCAAGTGGCTAAGATCACATGGCAAGATAATATATGTAATAAATTGTATCAAACAATTTCTTAATGGGGTCTTCTTGGAGATTTTAAGGAGCGGAAGTTCTAAGAAGATGGGAAGAAGCCAAATGACCGTTGGAAGTCTTTAATCTTGAGAATAATAATAAGCAAGTGGCTATGATCCCATGACAGGATAATGTATTAATATATTCTATTAAACAAGTTCTTGATGGGGACCTTCTGGATATTTTTTAGAAGTGCAATTAGAGACATGCCTAATGGAAACCAGCAAGGGAACCAAGTTCCCCATTGACCGGGATGCATACATTTGTTTTAGTTCAAGGTTCATTATCAGTTCTCATTTCTCTAGATAAAGACAAAAGGAAATCATGTAAATTAAACCAATGAAAGAAATAAAAATTCAACTATTAATTATTCTTGCAATGCAAGCATGGGTGCCTCTTACTTTTTTATCCCACTCGTATTTTCTTACTCTTTGCACAATTTACTAGTCTTCAGCTTATTCCTTTTGCATAAAGCATCGAGTGATTGATGATGTATGAATAAATTCTAGTGCAGTTTTGTCTTTTACTACTTGATTAAATTTCCAAAGAAATAATGATTATTATCCAGTTTTGCGAAACCATGGAATCGATAGGCGATAATGATGGGGATTAGTGCAAGGGAAACCCAAATATATGAATCTAAAAGCAAAAGACAAAGTAAGAAGTCAAAAAGAAAATTAAGCAGCTACATTTTATCAAACTACAATAGAAGGAAGTACATCCATTGAAGACAAGTATTAAAAAAACACATCTTTGACAAATAATGTAGGACTGGAACTTAAGCTAAATAGTTTATTCCAGGTCAAGCATTAGAACAAACTGTGACTTTGATGGTCGGTAAAATAAACACTATTATTCACTAAAGTATTGGATTGTCAACCATGATCCTTTCTAAGGTATGGACATTACAAAGCACTATTGAAGTCTCTATCTCAACACTATCCATGAAGTCAACGCTGTAATCTCTATACATTTGTGTTCTATTTTACAAGGAGGTGGGAAACTTCATTGGGTTGAAGTGGTTTACTCGAACTAAACATTTCATCCAAGGAACAGGAAATAAATAAAAAATAAACTTAAATTAAATAGGAAATCAAACAAATTACCCTATTGCGGCTTCACGGCGTATTTTGACGAGCACCTCATCTCGGGAGGGTTCAACGAAGGTTTCATAGGAAATGTTGCAGGAGGCGAGCTAGATCCGATACGCAATGCATCACTGGAAGATGAATGTTGTTAGATCGGTCGATTGGATAATAAATAGGGCAAAGGAAGGGGAAATACCTATTCTTCCAGTTCAAAGATCGAGCATAGCAACAATCCGCCATGAAGTCGCCGCCTCGATCGCATTCGATGGAGCAGTTTAGGTCGCCGCGTGGGAGAAAAGACATTTTAGAATTTTGAAAGGTTCTAATTATTTGCATATCAATATTATATTTGTGGTTTAATTATTTACCAAGTTTAAATTTTAAACAAAATAAATAATATATAATTATTTAGAATATAATTAAATATTCATTGCTCTTACATAATGCATATATTTCTGCATAATAATCGTCGATCTACATTTTTATTTGTCATTGATATTTAATATGTAACATAAATAATATCAAAATATTTATTTATAATTGTGAATATAATTAATTTGATAAAAATAAATTTAGCAATTGTGAAAATTCGATACACCCAAAATAAATAATTAACAAATTTATATAAAGTAAAATTATAAATATGCAATTATTTAAACTTAAAACTTACTTAAACTCTAACAAAATAAAATCCTACACAATTATAAAATTAATCGAACTTTTAGACAATAAATACAAACACAAAACCTTTAGCTCATTGCTAATTTTGAATATAGATATTTTAAAATAAAATATTTAATTTTGGTGTGATCCTTAGAATTCATATTTAAGAAAGTAATATTCACCTCTTTGGATTGTACAAACTTTAAAATGGGAACTTGACAAATAAATCAATAGACAGCGGCAGAGAAAATTGAACTAAGCAATTGAATACCAAATGAGATTGAAACCATCACATTTGGTGATGTATCAGCGAAGATGTGATTTGAATCAAGTTATAAGAAAATCAGCAATGTTGTAGCCCAATTATCAGTTTCACTGCAATGTCATTTGCAACGCTGAACACCATAAAACAGCTCCAGTAGTTCTCTCAGCAATATCACAGTATTGAAGCTCCGAATGCCATTTTAGATCTTATTACTAAAACAAGGTAGAAGAGAAGCACATCAGGGAGCTTGTTACTAGTGATTCTAGAGATGATCATGCAACATAAATTACACTAACTTATCGAACAAACGTTTGCAAAACTTGTAAGGGAGTCGGTCTCTTGGATCAAAACTACAATGGATCAGGTGAGGAAGTGGGTTCCCTTTAAAAACTCTCGCACTGCCTAAGGAATCTGGGTGAAGGGATGGAGATACTGTTGCAATGGAGGCACCGATGCAACTCAGGAGGGATGTAACAAGACAAAATAGCCTACAAGAAGAGGCTAGTATACCACACAATGGTTCTAATTGAATTTCTCAACCCAATTCTGAATGCAGAAGGTACTTCATATTCTTTGTCTGGGTCATTGCAGTCTTGGAGCCACAATCCAGTATATGAGAAAGCATCAGTGTCACACGAAAGGCTGCTGTGGATCATTTTTCACTTTTACTCAGATTGTCAGTGATCAGAATCGCTTATCTCAAACAAACATCTTTTCCCAACCAGAGTTGAACCAAGGGCACAAACATTTCGACACCTAGAGGTAGAGTGAGGCATCGGTGAACTTTTTGTGCCAACAGAGGGAGATATCCTCTTGGCTGCTAGGACAAGGTGCTTCCCGACTTCATATCTGTTGCTGTTAAAAGTTATACCATGCTTGTTGAATATTGATTGACAAATCTTTGATATAGACTGAGGTGTCACAGGAGCAAGTTTTCTATTGATTCCTCGTCTACTCGGCCTTTGACGTTTGTTTGCTGCTGACAAATGGTTTTCTGCTTGGCGAATGCAGCACCAATTGGTAATTTTCTTCACATCAGAAATAACACCTTTTGAGATATCATCATCAAAAGTTGGATCATTCTTGACATTTCTTGAGGTCTTACCGTCCCGAGAAGAAGGAAATTTTGTTTCTGATGTACTGCTATTGACAGAACAAGCTGGGCTTCCATTCGAGGCTCTTTTCTCAGATGAGTACTGTCCATGTTTTGTTGTAAAACTAGTTTCTTTGATATAATTAGAATCGTAAACATCTGGAGCAGTCTCTCTCCCCACTTTTTGCCAAATGTTGCAAGAATTCACTTCGTCATTGTCACAGAAATATCTCAAAATAAGACCACTAACAGAGATTTCCTCAGAATAGTTGGCACTAGCCACCTCTTTCATTGGTGAAGAAATCATGTTTTGTCCACCATTTGATGGGTGTTCCGATACGCATGTTTTGTCCCTTTGTATCACCTCCTTTGCTGAATCCACATCAGAATTTACAGATTTGCAGGTTTTTGAAGTGCCCACAGCCTCCTTTGCAACAGCATTCACTTGAATATTTTCTCCTAATTTCACTATCTTAGCTAAATTTTTCTGGTCCAAACAATGCCAGGAAATTGCACCGATGTTTGATTCATTATATGTTGAACAATCACTTGCAATTTTACCTTCCTGATTTTTAGTAATTGCTGATGTAACAGTAGATACCATAAAACCCACTTTCGTATTAGGACTTTTCCAGTCATTCAGAGTTGAGAACCCTTGTACTTTAGGGCACAAGAATTGCTCAGAAACTTTGCAATATGTTGAGATGTTGGGATAGTTACTTGAAGCTGACATTATTTTGGAATTTGGACAGACAGTTTCACCCTGATGAGAAAATTTTTGTCTTCCGTGGTTTATAGAGGGAGTTGATTCTATTTGTTGCAAAGGTATGTCTGCCAATAGGGATGCATTCATTCGAAGAAACCAAACAGATCGAGATCCACAACAGGCTTCCCTTATAAACATTGAATCAGGAATATGATAGAAATTTGCTTTTTGCTTTACCTATCACAAGAAAGCGAGAGTTAATACTATTATATCAGAGATTTGGTAAAAATTATACAAATAGGAACTTCAAAAAGACATACCATGAGGGAATGGACAATGATTTCTCCCAAGGTTGGGAAACAAGAAATATGCTCACACTTAAGCTTACCTGGAAAGTTATCACAATATATTACTTAAACATGATGAATAACAAATAATCATAAACATTTACGGACATCATGGGGAATCAACACTGTCGTCACTGTCATCAACACCATAATTGCTATCGAACCATACTTAACCTAACCATTTGGGTTAGCCATATCACTAAATATTGTTCAAATCAATTGAAATATCACATCAGTTAAACTTTTCTTTGGTCTCCCTCTATCTAATACACCTTTCATTATAATTAGCTCAACTCGTCTAACCATGGAACCTATCGTTGCCTTTAAACATGTTTATATCATTTTAACTACATACAATATTTCACATAATTTTTTTGTATTGAACGAACATTGAATCTAAGAGATGAAAGATAGGGGAGAAAATGAGATTAGAGACCCCAGTAGTCCTTGTTGGGAATGGACACTAGGCATTGTGCATATCAACCCCTGCAATATTGTAGCTAAAGTGCTAAGTATCCTAGGTCGCATACTAACAACACTATTCAAGGTAGCGAACTAACGAAACCTGATCAAGCAGTTTCTTCAGAAACCATTAGGGAGACTGCAGAGATGGAATAGCCATTGCAGCAAAGCAGAAGCAAACTACAGTAACAAATCTACACTGACAGCTCCCAGGCGCATTTAAGAGAACAAAAGAAAGGCACAAGGAACACGCCCTGGAATATCCACCACAATGTAAGATCAAACCAAATGGAGCGAATAGAGAAGAGAAGATTACTCACGTTTGAGGTCTCGAGCCATGATGCTACCGGGGGCGGAGAGGGCGAGACGAGTGCCGAGGCTGGTGTCGACGAAGACGGGCATCTCGGGTTCCATCTCCATGAAGCAGACGCAAAGGTGCGGCCTTTGCCTCCGCGTTCGGCGTTCTCTAGGTATATTGATTCTTTCCGCCGCTTTTTGGGCCGTGTTTCTCCGGGGAGGAAGAAAAATAGCACGGAAGGAAAATTGGGAGGAGGGGGAGAATATTTTCGGATTAATAAATACAAAAGCATAAATCGATTCAGCGCCGCATTCATTATTGCAAATAGAATTAATTTTCTTAAATTTTTTAATCGCTCACGTTGTCGGTCAAACAGCAAGGGGATAAATGGAAGATTACATTCCGTCACAGCCTTACGTTTACTGTGTTGTACAGTGGGAGCAGAACAAAATTAAATAAAAATAAAAATAACGTCCCTTTTTGCAATTCCCCTTTTCGGTTTGGTTTGGGATTTCTGGTGCTCCCAATTTTCATCCCTTTTGTCCGATCGGATTCGGAAGGGGGCGTCGACGATGCAGAAGACGGCGCAGTCGTGGTTCTCCGGCGGGCCCAGCGAGCGCGATCCGGCGCCCTCCTCGGCCTCGCTCCTCGCTGACTGGAATTCTTACGCCGCCTCCAGGGCCGCCGAGGACGGCGGCTCCTCCGTCCTCTCCTCCTTCGACATCGAAGCCGCCGTCAGGAACGCCAACGACAAGGTCGCCGACACCTTCAGCGTGTGAGCGTACTGCCGTCTCTTTTGCTCGTATCTTTTATTTTCTTCGTTTAGTGATTCTATGTTGAGGTACCGAAAGGGAGGATCATGATGGGATTTGCCACTTCAAAGTGAGAATTTTTAGAAAAGATTTTTTCATCTACCTTTGTGTGTGTGTTCCTTGAAGGTCTAGATCCTACTTTTTTTGGCTGCCTGCTCTCAGCAAGAAGAAGGGATCCATAGGAGCAAATTTTTTTCAGAGGAAATCTATGTACTTTTTCTTCGCGACAGAACCTTACCAAACTTAAAATATTTACAGAAAAAAGAGATTTGTGCAGCATTATCCTCCGTCGAGGCAAATGCTCCAAGGGGCATAATGACCGCCCCTGATATCGAGGTTGTTATTCATGTCACTAGTTACTTGGATTAGAGAACTAAACAATTAATTTGGCAGGTTCACCCATTGACTATTTTCTTAAGCCCTGTGTTAATAGTAGCTCACTTTTCTCTTGTTTAAACTTATAAAGTTTCTTTGTTAGGCTACAATTCACCATGTGTAACTAATTTAAGATGCCATAATATCTCCTCTTATTTTTTTAGATTTCTGTTAGGGCCTAAGTTCCAACTTATAACCTAAAATGATCCCCATCGATGGCATGTTAAGTCTAGCAGTGGCTACTCCACCATCACAAATGCACCCTATCCGATACCGTACCATGCTTAGAATTAGGTTCTCTCTAATATCTATTGTCATAATTGACTTAAATTAGAAAAGTTATCCATTAGCCTATTGGACAACCACAAAGCCAAAATACTTTAAAAAAAGGACATGAAGCTCCCGTCAATGCGGGATCCTGAGGAAGAGTGGGATCAAATTGGGTCTATAATATGCAGATATAATAATAGCTTGCTCGTCATCTAAATTGGGGTATTTATTATTCTCAAACATACATCATGTTATGAAGTCTTGTTGGTAGATATCAAAGTGATTATACCGATGTTTATACATGCTAAGGTTAGTATGCTTAGAGTTTGAAATGATTCCTTGAGGGCATTTTCGTTGCATGGGTGCATATTTGGAGGGTTTGACAAAGAAGAATAAACTACAATGATTGAGCATATTAAGTATGTGGTGTCATAATTATCTAATGTAATGACATCATGATCACCCTATAATCTGTCTTGCTTCCTATTCTCAGTATGTGCTTTCCTTAACATTGCCATGGTTGGAGCATTTAAAGTTGTTGCTAATCAAATCCATTTTGTTTTCTTGCTCTAGTTGCTTATATCTTGTAAATCACCATGTTTTAGTGTTACTAAAGGCGTTAGGGAATTACCTGGAAGCTTCCAGACTGCTACCAGCAGTGTTCCATCTGGAAAATCTCTGATGTACTTCAGCTTGCTCCTTGCTAGTGGCTTCTTTCTAGTATTCATTGCCTTCACCATGTTCCTTCCGGTCATGGTGCTGATGCCTCAGAAGTTTGCCATCTGTTTTACTTTGGGGTGTGCATCTATTGTCGGATCCTTCTTTGCTCTTAAAGGCCCCATGAATCAGCTCAAGCACATGTCTTCGAGGGAGGTACTTTACTATCACCTAGGATCATAATTTTGCATTTTTCTCTTCTTTTACTGATCTCAGCTGATATAAAAAAATAAACCCGTTGGAAATGTAAGTGTATCTCTGCTCGACTAAAGGGAGTAATTTTTTAACATTCTGAAAACAATTACAAGATTTAAAAGATAAAAGATAAGCTTATAATCAAAAGATGTGACATTCAGTTAAGTTTCTACGTCATGCTATAAACTGAAATGCTACAGCTTACATAGCTACTAGGAAATATAGAGCAAATAAGAGTGAAATGTTAATGTATCACCAGATTCTTGATCCCCATGCACTCCAGTGTACTCATTTTCCATGGAGTGGAATAAAACTGGCTTTCTCAAGTGGCCCTTTGCAAAAGCATTTTCTTGTGTTTTGAGATCCTGCACTGTGTCATTGATCTAACTAAATTCCATGTGATACTTTTCAAAAAGTGAATATTAGTCTACAATATGCATTTCTTTTTGTCTGAGAAGAAAAATGATGTAAAACAGGAAGTAATGGTCAGAGATAAATGAGATTAAAAGATGACAAAGATACTATGAAATGATCGATTGATATGCATCATAACGTACATGTTGCTTCTTGCAGAGACTTCCTTTCACTTTGGGATTTGTCGGCACTATGGTTGGCACCATTTATGTGTCAATGGTGCTTCATAGCTACGTTCTGTCGGTTCTATTCTCTGTCTTACAGGTAATTGTCTTTTCATTCTCTTTTGTGTTCTTTTAGTGTAAAAAATCCTTGCATTGTTCCAAATTCCATGGTGTTTGTACCATCTTTTTCAAATTATGTCCTATACTTTGTTCCTTGTTTGTTCGTGTCAAGTTTATGAGAAAGGAAAGAAGGAAGATAAACCCTCAAATCCAAAAGTTGTACTCATGCTTTGAATGGAAATGAATGCACATTTTCTTTAGGGCGCTTTGGAGTGAAAAAAAAAAAAAAAAAAAACTTAAGTTGCTAACATTGCTTGGCCATGGATTGTTCAAATGTTAGATAAAGAGAAAGAAACTTTAAATCTGTACTCATCTCTGTCCAGTTTGACATGCCTAAATTTGGTACTAGTAAATCATTTTGATAGATATTTTTCTTTACCGATCCATTTTGGAGATCTATCTTACAAATCATGTATCTTGCATAGCTGGTAATCCCTTTTCCCTCGATTCAACTCCTTTCTTCGTAGCTAGTTGACATTTTGCTATACTTCAGGGAGAATATTTCCCTTTTCCTGTAGAGATCAATGTACAATCCTCAGTAGTTGATTTTCCATATCGTCTCAGGTTCTTGCACTTGCATACTATGCAATCTCATATTTTCCTGGAGGATCTGCCGGACTACGGTTCCTTTCAGCAACGCTGACATCCTCAATTCTCCGATGTTTTGGAAGATAAAGCAATTGTGCAAATAATTAGTCGATTCAGTTTCAATCATCCGATGGAGAATGTGTTTAGTCGGAAACTTTTCAGCTTTAAACTGGATCCTAGAGTTCTTGGCTCAGTCCACAGGCGTACAATTAGAAGCTTTTGGGGGTTTCAATTTGATTATTGAACTTGTAGTGCACAGTGCAAATTCTGAAACACCTTTTGTTTACTTTCTCCACACCTTTTGATTATTTAGAAACATAGATCCTCCTTGTTGCTATTTCAGTGATCAACTTTATGTTGTCTTTCGCATCATTCAACACTGATCCACCCACCCTGGAGAGCAGAGGCAACTCCAGCTTATGCCCAGAGGCATGATTGATAGAACATTCATGGTCATACAATTTAAATTTAGTCCTAAGGAGAATCTTCTTTCTATTACGATTTGGTTGAATTGTAAATTTAGTCCTTAAATACTCATTAAGGACGCATATATGTGTTTGGTTTTATAGTAAATACAGTATCTTGGATCATGATCAATATATGAGATCTAAAATATTATTTTCATATTTATCAAATAATATATTTAATTATTTTTTTATCCTTCTCGCCAAACAGATCTGCATCACAGTGGAAATTCTGAATCATTCAAATGTGATGTTGGAATTTAAATTTCAGCACCACAATGGTAGTGTTCGGATTGCAACATCATAGAATTGTCCAAACAACGTTCTATATTTTCATATTTACTAAATAGCATATTTAATTATTTTTTTATCCTTCTCGCCAAACAGATCTGCATCACAGTGGAAATTCTGAATCATCCAAACGTGATGTTGGGAATTTAAATTTCAGCACCACAGTGGTAGTGTTCGGATTGCAACATTACTGTGGTACTGAAAATTACAATTCTAGCACTATAGTGGTATTGAAATTTACAATTCCAAAGACTACGTTGATCTGGATTGAAACATCACAAGATCGGAATCAGAATTTCGAAGATACAATAAATACTAAAATATAAATTCCAAAGACTATAAATGCAAGTTTGTTTGGCGGGAAAAATAAAAAGAGAATTAAATCTATTATTTAATAAATATGAAAATATGATATGTTGTTTAGACAATTTTAAATTTTACGTACGTTGTTTAATAAATCACGGATATAAATTATGTCTGCGTGACTCATCTTCTTCCTCGAAGTGGCTATCAGATCCACCGAGTCGATTCCTTCTCCAGTCAGCACTAGTCAGTTCTTATCCCTGCCCTCAATGGCGGTGCATTGAGCATGTATGATACTTTCCACACTAGCACGCAAAGCTCCCTCCATACAAAAAGTAATATCCACACAGATAAAATTAAATATGATCTTCGTATTTTTTTGCCTTTCTTTTTTAACATTTAAAAAAAAATGGAAAAAGAAAATATTCAAAATTATTGTATGTATTTGCCAATTTAATTTTACAAATATATCATTAAAAAAACGTGTATTGCATTAGTGAGTTTGTCTCGAATGGTCTACGATTGGATTCAAAGGGCTAAAATTTTTGAATAATTTCAAGAAATTGATGGGCCCTTAATTAATCGACTAACCATAACTTAAATTGCTTAATTAGTAAGTCTTAAATATTTTTTAAAAAGATCCAGTCATATAGGAGAGCCACCTTGTTCCTTATTCCTTGGTCCAAGATATTGAATTCCTGCCATTAATTACGGATTTGCTTCACTAAACCTCTTCCAAGTGTCCTCTATTTAGGAGTACAAAAACTCTTAACCACACCTAATTTTCTTACTAACTCAATTAGGTGAAGAATTAAAGAAGTAAATCCAAAGCGATGAAGGCCCTTCTTCTCTTCACTGTTCTATTGCTTTTCAATTCCGCATTTGCTACCAAGAAGGTAAATAAGTACCGGTGGACAAACTTTTAATGATTTGATGCATATTTAAAATGTGTTCTCTTAACTTATTTGTATTATATCTTCATCTTGTGATTAATTAAGGATTATATTGTTTACTTGGGAGGACACTCTTATGAGGCTGATCCTACTTCGGAGGACTTCGAGAGGACAACTCTATCGCATTATGATTTATTGGGATTCATTTTAGGAAGGTAAATTCCTTGATTATCTTATGATTTTGACCTTATATCCATGTTAGTTTAAATTTATTGAGTAAAAAAAATGTTTTTTCTAGTTCTAAATAGATGAAATATAATGCATGCATTTTGTTTTATCATTATTACAGTAATGAAGCTGCCCGATCTTCCATTTTCTACTCGTACACAAAAGCCATCAATGGCTTTGTTGCAAGGCTCGAAGATGAAGAAGCCACTAAGATCTCGAGTTAATATTTTCTCCTATTTATAGAAAATTTAGTTGTATATGTATAAAGAAAAAAAATCCATTTTATAGCCTCCAAAATTACCTTATATAAATATAATTTTAGAAGTAAGGTTTCAAACTCTTTATCTTTTGACGTCGTAACGAACAATTAAGCAAACTCTTTATATATTTAGAATTTTCAAGATGCTTGAATAAGCTCATAAGAAATGTTTAAAAAAAAAAAGGGGGGAAATCTATTTTAGATTTCATTTATAATTTAATTTACAGGGCATCCACGAGTTTTCTCGGTTTTTAAGAACCAAGTAAGGAAATTACACACGACGAAGTCTTGGGATTTCATGGGCGGAATCTTGGATAAGGCCAGCGAGGCCCATCCTAAGTCTATATGGGCCAAATCCCATTATGGGGAAAACGTTATTATTGCCAATCTAGATACAGGTCGCTTGTTTGTTTTTTCTCAATATATATTTCTTGTTTTTCTATTTATTTTTTTATTTGAAAATCGATAAAAAAAAAATGTTGTTGGTTCGAAAGGAGTGTGGCCCGAGTCAAAGAGCTTCAATGACGAAGGATTGGGTCCAATTCCAGAGAAATGGAAAGGCATTTGCCAAAACGGTCACAACACTACTACTTTCAGGCCTTTCGACTGTAACAGGTCATATAAGCATGATTTATTTTTGACTAATTATTATCATTATCAATTATCATAAATTATTTTTTTCGAAATTTAATTTAAAACCAAACGGATTATTTTTGTTTTTTTAAACCCTAATCGGTTTCCTTTGTAATTGAACTGGTTCAGAAAGTTGATCGGCGCTCGATCCTACCATTTGGGCGGCCAACTATTGCCGAACGACGACCCTTCCCCCCGGGACACCGATGGCCACGGCACCCACACCCTCTCAACCGCCGGTGGCTCCTTCGTCCGTGGCGCCAGTATCTACGGGCAAGGCCGCGGGACCGCCCGCGGCGGCGCCCCCCGCGCCCGCCTCGCCGCGTACAAGGTCTGCTGGAACGGCTGCTCCGACGCCAACCTCCTCGCCGCCTTCGACGATGCCATCCACGATGGCGTCCAAGTCATCTCCATCTCCGTCGGCAGCCCCGCCGGCGAGTACGCCTCCGACTCCCTAGCCATCGGCGCGCTCCATGCAGCCCACCGCGGCGTCATCGTCGTCGCCTCCGCCGGCAACGACGGCCCCCTCGCGGGCACCGTCGAGAACGTCGCGCCGTGGATTTTGACCGTTGGAGCCAGCACCATCGACCGCGACTTCGCCTCCTACCTCACGCTCGGCAACAACAAGCGGATCAAGGCCGGTCGACTTAAACGCAAAAAATTCCAATTTTCTTCTTTCCAGGACTCTCAAATACTCCACAATTAATTCAGGGAGAGAGCCTCTCACAGAAATCTTTGCCGGCGAAGACGTTTTACCCGCTGATCGATGGCGCTGACGCAAAGCTGCCCAACGCGTCCCAAGAAGAAGCGTGAGAACTCTTTCATCTTCTTCAATCTGAATCAAGCTAAGAATATTATAAATTTTGAACAGGATTTGATCCAAATTTGCAGGGGAATGTGCTACCCAGACACGCTCGACAGTAGCAAAGTCCGCGAAAAAATCGTGCTCTGCACACGCGACATCATGTACCCACGTGTGATGAAGGGGTTGTTCGTCCAGAAAGCCGGCGGGGCTGGCATGGTCCTCGCCAACCCCGCCGATGCCGGCGGCAGCATCACTGCCGACACCCACTTCCTCCCCGCCACCATGCTCTCCTACAACCACTCGCGCGTCGTCCGAGCTTACATGAAATCCACCGAGTAATCAACCATCAAATCCCCCCGATTCCCATTTGATCGTCATATCTGTTCGCTAAAAATTCGATCTTTGTTCCTTTCTCCAGGTCGCCTAGGGCGTCCATCTCCCCTGTTTCTACCCAATTTGGGGTGAAACCATCCCCCGTGATGGCCGGCTTCTCGTCGCAAGGACCGAACATCATCAATCTGGAAATCCTCAAGGTCCGTTTCGATCGAGCTATCGAGTGGCTTCAATTGCCCTAGTCGAAAATTGATTTTGATCTGGAATTCGTAGCCCGACATCACAGCGCCCGGCGTGAACATCCTCGCCGCCTTCACCGACGCCATAGGCCCTTCCGGCATCTCGACGGACAAACGCCGGGTAGAGTTTAATGTGATGTCCGGCACTTCCATGTCCTGCCCACACATCGCCGGAGTCGCCGCCTTACTAAGAAAGCTCCATCCAGATTGGAGCCCCGCCGCCATCAAATCCGCCATCATGACCACCGGTACTAACTATCTTCCACTGCGGATCAGATTTGGATTGTGTCGAAAGTCCTTTTTTCTTTCATAACGCAGCGAGGACTCGCGACAACAAGAAAACGCCGATAAAGGACCTCAACTTCGTCAAGGCGACGCCTTTCCACTACGGCGCCGGCCACGTCCGGCCAAACCGCGCCATGGACCCAGGCCTGGTCTACGACCTCACCTTCACCGATTACGTGGACTTTCTCTGCACCCGGGGCTACGGCCCCAACGCCACCGCGGCGCTCATCGGCCGCGGGTACCGGTGCCCCAAGAAGCCGATCAGAGTGGAGAATCTGAACTACCCCTCGATCGCGGTGCCCCAGCTCACCAAATCGTTCACCGTCACCCGCAGGTTGAAGAACGTCGGGGCAGTTCCGGTGAAGTACAGGGTGGCGGTGAGGGCACCGTTCGGGATCCGAGTCGCGGTGAAGCCGACCGTGTTGCGGTTCGAGAGAATCGGGGAGGAAAAAAAGTTTCATATTCAGCTGAGATCGAGCAATGCGAGTGTGGGAATAGGGTTTGTGTTTGGGGGGTTGACATGGAGCGACGGGAAGCACTACGTGAGAAGTCCTCTTGTGGTCAACGCCTTCTCATGATTTTTTTTAAAAAAATTTTAATAAATTTTTTCCTCTGCTTTCTTAATCTTAAGCCGAAAGTAGTTCAAATAAGAGAAATAGAATAACAGAGATTTGATTAATAGAATAAAAGTAGTTTCCATTATTATTTTTTATTGTTAAAATAAAATTTCCAAAGACATTAAAACAAAAATTTATGATAATTTATCAAACAGTACAGATGAAATTTGGAATTGCTCAAAAAGTATCTCATATTTTCATATTTATCAAATAGCGCATTTAATTTTCATTTTATCCTCATGACAGGCTATAAGATGCGGAAATTTTGAACGTGATGTTAAGATTCTGATCTGGCCTGTGGTATTGGAATTGCAACTTTCAGTACCACTGTGATGTTGGAATTGTAATTTTCAGTACTACGGTGGTGGTGCTGGGATTGCACCACCACTGTGGTGCTGGGATTGAAACTTGCAGCACCACTGTGGTGTTGGGATTGCACCACCGTTGTAGTGTTGGAATTGAAAATTTCAGCACCACAGTCGTGGTGTTGGAATTGCCTCATCACTGTGGTGCTGAGAATTCAAATCTCAAGATTACAATGGCTACGAATTTAAATTCAATACATCGTAGTCTTTAATTCAAATCCCAACACTATAGTGGTGCAAGTCTGTTTGGCGAGAGAGATAAAATGAGAATTAAGTATGTTATTTGGTAAATATAAAAGTATATGACGTTTTTTGGACAATTTCAAACTTCAGTCGCATTGTTTGATAAATTATCGAAAAATTTATCATACTTTTGTCATGGCACTTCTAAAATTACTAAAGGCGAAAAAACTAACCACATTAATGATAAATGGTCATGTTTTCAAATTCTAATATTATTATTAAAAAAATAACAGACTGAGAGTAGATCTCTATTCATATTTTGTTTGAATTATCTTACCTCTGGAAATAAAGAACTACTAATTAAAAGAATTAAATTTTCTTTAGTTTTTTGAAACTAAAATTTAAAGATACTAAATTAAAAGAAAGACTGTAGTTGATAACCATTCACTATCGTCTGACAAATCAAACTAACGACTAGCTTTTAGAAGAAGAAAAAAAAAAGGAAAAACTAGGGAACATGCCTCATCATTAGTTGCTCAAACACGGTTCCACATCAAAGAACATGAGGTACAAAATATGCCCATGACTTAAACTGCACTGGATGAAAGATGAAGTCCTGAGACCTCTTAAGGTTTTGAAGCAAATCGATTGATTCTTGAACATATCGGCACGCATAATCAGGTCAAACGAGCATCGGGATGAGTATAACAAAGTTTTCCTCACGGCAACTGAAAATAAAGAAAGTCATGAAAGAGATTGACCTTGGTTGGCAATCATTATGATTAATGGAGAACTTTATAGATCTTGGGAAAACGTTTGATGAAGAGAAATTATCTGTGTTTCTACGTGCATGCTATTAATGCAGAATCAACATATTTAAAGTTGCCTGAGCTAACAAAGATTTATCCAGTTTATGGTGTTCAAATCAAATGAACAGCAGTTCCAAAATATAAATGGTGCATGTTTAACAAAAGAGATTAAGAAGAAAATTGCTCTCGCACAAACCTTAGACCAAACCAAAAACAGCATATATTGAATTCAAATTGCACATAAAGTTTCTTATCCCACAGTAATTTTTCCGCGGTGAAAAACATATTTCAAACTTGAGAGTTATGTCCAAAAATGGATCGACACAAGTTCAATCGTTATAATGGGTTCTTGAGGTTATTAATTAAGCTAATTCAGTACCCTAGATACATCAAGTTATACATTCGTGAAGTGTTACGATTATGAAATAAGACGCAGAAAGTGCGTACCTTATCTTATCTAGGGTTGATCAGTAGCTTTTAATTGTTGCTGGATCTGTTGAGGGAGTGTTGCTGCTAGCTGTAGAGTTGCCTGCAAGCTGCAAACGCTTCTGGGGATCTACTTCTGTGTCTGGCCAGAGGTTTGCACGGTAGGAACATTTGATTGTGGCTGCTGGTTCTGCAGCTTCTGCTTGAATTGGACACCTAAAGAACTAGAACTAGAAGGCAAAGACAAATGCATGTATGCCACAGAGTTCACAAAATGTGAATCTGATGCTTGAGAGTGAAGGTGAATTGCCAATTTGCAGCAACTTTGACAATTTGTTCTGACCATCTGTCGATAAGGCTGTCTCTTGACATAATTGTTTATGTTGCCCCAAAAGAACAGCAAGCTCTGGTAGTTCCTGGTGGCTGTAAGGGAAGCAGTGCATTTGAAGAAGCTTGAGGCTTAATTACCACTTGTGTTGGGAACATGCTAGTAGTGCGCAAGGGAACAGAGCAAGTTTCAGGCACATAATTGCTTGAAGGAGATCCTAGAGGAACAATACGATTTCCCAGGTGCTGGTCTGGAATAGCAGTACTAGTTATTTGTAACACAACACTTGGAAGAGGAAGAACAAAACTCCCAGCATCAGAACTTAGAATATGCATTCGATTAGACAGGTCAAGTTTCAGGCACATAATTGCTTGAAGGAGATCCTAGAGGAACAATACGATTTCCCAGGTTCTGGTCTGGAATAGCAGTACTAGTTATTTGTAACACAACACTTGGAAGAGGAAGAACAAAACTCCCAGCATCAGAACTTAGAATATGCATTCGATTAGACAGGTCTGGTGATGTTGCAGGATTTAGAGGCTGGCATTGGTCATGTCTGCTCACTACATGATAATCAGTAGAAGAAGATCGAGACCCCACTTGTCGCCGTCGCTTTCATTGGAGAACAAGGAGGCGAAGGCGATCGAGGGATTTGGGATTTCGGCAGCGGACGCAGCAAAAATACCATCTTTTTAAAATGTGTTTATGCAGAGCAAGAGAAAAAGAAGAAGGGCGGGAATGAAAGGATGAACAGATGCATCTCGACCGTCCGATCAAATTTAACGTTGCTTGTTTTTTTCCATGATGATTAAAAGCATTGAAAAATAAATAAATAAATAAATGGAGAAAAAAGATATCCGGAATTTAATTAATACTTATCTATTTTAATAAATACCATTAAAATATAGTAAAACAATCAATATATATTAAAACAAAATAAAATAATGGTAACGTTTCATTAGCTTGTCAATTCCCGGGTTGGTGCCTCTATCGCATGCAGTCAAGCCAGTACTGTTCATTCTTTCCTTTCCGAATTCCTCTTCTGTTTTCATCTTTGATGATTGATCGCACATCTCGTCGAAGGCTTTAATTCAGTGACAAGATCCAGAATTTGAGGAAAAGAAGCAGGTTTGTTAGCGTAATGGAAGAAACTGAGGAAGAGAGAGAGAGAGAGGATTAAAGGTCAAGCTTTGTTGATGCAATGGCTTGAGCTAGGAGACAAAAAGCTACGACCTTTCCCTTCATCGCCATTTCGCCTTTCTCCCAAGTGGATTTCTAATCCTTGCGATCTTGTTCGTCTTTCTTTTCGCCTTTTGAGGATCGCTTTTCCACTCGATAGGAGGATGTTTTCGGGGTTGATCCGCCGACCGGAAGCTTCCATTCCACCGGAGGAGACTCAAGGCCCGACCCTGGCCCTGACGGCGGACCCCAAGCCGCGCCTTCGATGGACGGTCGAGCTCCACGACCGCTTCGTCGACGCCGTCGCTCAGCTCGGCGGACCTGAAAGTTAGTATCTGTTGCCTTCACTTGAAGCTCTCCCTAGTCCTTTTTGCCGTAAATGACCGAGAAATGTCGTCTTGCGAACCGATTTCCGCGTCGATTTTTTATGGATTCAAGAGATCTGTGGTTCATTGCTTGCGTCCCTTTTTTCTCCGCCTTCGAAACGCATCCAGATCTGAGTCTCTCTCCTTTCTGGTTGACTCTAGATTTACTTTGTGATCCAATTGGGCGTTCTTTGGGTCTTCTGATTACGTGAAATCGCATGACTTCGAAGTCCCATCTAATTTGCATCTTCCAGTTCATCTTGCCACTGGATTGCCTAGCTCTGAAGTACAAAGTATTATATTCAGGACACCATTTTATTCTTTTGGCTTCAATTAAGTTCGAGCTTTGGTTCTTTGAGGCGTCTACAACCTATCCATGCCTCTAGAACGGCGACTCCAACCGCAGCAAGGAGTAACAGAGGCACTTGTGATCTGAACGCTGCTGAGGGTCACGAGCAGCCGCAGTGGGTTCGATGCGAGAGCTACAGTGGCAGTGATGCAGGACTTGTTTCTAGGTGAACTTATTCCCCAATGGCAGCAAGATGCTTGCAGGGAAAAAGATCCAGTTTTTGGCCCAGATATTGTAAATGTGAAGCAAAGAAAGTATGGATGTTGGATCGAGGTGATACTGAGGGTAGACTTCTTAAGGGCTTCGCAGCTTAAGCTGTTTGCATGGACAATCAAGAGTAGACTGGTGCATTTATAGAGAGAGGAGGGAAAAGAAGGCTACACCATTACATTAAACTCATGGCCTCCGTCAAGGGGATTGAAGATTTAGCTTGCTTTTATACCAAATCAGAACTAAATATCTGTATCTACACATACACATACGCATACGCATACATGCTTCAAATAAAATAGCTGTGACTTAGAATGTCATGTGGAAACTATGACCGTATACTCTACCACCACTTAATGGCATGGTCTGATATGGTGTTTCAGCATGTTGATTTGCCTGTTTTCAGACAATCCTGTTTCACTTATACGAAGCTATCTCCTAATATTTCGGTTGCAGCAGTTCGGTGATTTTAACAGACATTGTTTCCCACTGTTATTGGTTTTACACTTTTATTGCCATTGTTTACCAAAAGGGTTAAGTAGTAGTTTCCTTGTTTTTGTCATATTTTAGTTAAATATGAAGTTCTAGTTTAACTTATCTGTTATATCTTCAAGCAGTTAACCTTCAAAATATGTTTTTCTAGAAGTGAATTCTGTGATGGATCTTTTGTGGTTGGCACCTCTTCAAACAATTTATGCTACCAAGAATAATTGGTGAAGTAGTGAACCACATATTCCCAGAAGATCACAGTCACAGTGATTCATTGATGTAGTTCACCAGTTTAACAGCTAAATGTTACAACACGTTGAATATTGCAGAGGCAACACCGAAGGCTATCATGCGGACAATGGGCGTTAAAGGACTTACTCTTTTTCACCTGAAAAGTCATCTCCAGGTATCAACATGTTGAGTTCTACCAGCTCATGAAATTCATTCTTTGTTGGTGAAATAAATCAATAAAATACTTGGTTTTTTCCTGTTATTGCTTCCAGAAATACAGATTAGGAAAGCAATCAGGCAAAGAGATGACTGATCAATCAAAAGGCAGTAAGTCAATTGGCTTATATCTTTGTACTTGATTCATTCCAGGTAGAATAGAATCTACAAAGGCTTCTACGAAAGCCTTTTCTAGCTAGGAATGTGTTCTCTTCGAAATGTTACGAAAGTGGCTCAAAGCTATTTTTGATGATTGGTGACTCAGTTAGATCATTTGGGTCTTTAAGTTCTTTCACCATATCCTGTGAATGCAACTGGCTGTGTTTTGCCTGAACATACTTCCAGTCAGCGACCACGCATCGTAACTGGTGAGGGAGACCAAACTCATAATTGAGATTCTTGTCTCTATTTGAAATTGTTTGTTACACCGATATGGCACATGAGAAAGGGAGGAAAATGTTATAAACATTTTGCGTAGACTACTTTTTCCTATCGTTATTAATTGATTGTTATTCTGTCATTATGACTTGGTAATCAGGTAGGTAACCTTGCTGCAACAATTCTTTGTACCTTGTATTTCAGCTTCCTTCCTTTTGGAAAATCCAAGCAGCAGTGCTTTGCCCCCGAATGTGCCTACTCCTGATGTCAATGAGTAAGTCAAATTTAACCTCGTTATTGGTATAATCTTTCTAAAAGGAATCTTGCTGCAGACATAGCTCGAGTTAATTTGGCACGAATCAGCAGTTCTAAATATTGACATGGTTCTCCTACTTTCAGGGGTCAGGAAGTCAAGGAGGCCCTGAGAGCACAGATGGAAGTAGAAAGAAGACTGTTTGACCAAGTGGAGGTACCGAATAGCTCTCTTTGTTTCCATTTGCATTTTCCATCACCTTGGCATTCGCCAGTTTCAGTCTGGTAATTGTTACACTACATTTGAACGACCAATATGGATTCTAGGCAGCACCATTGATGATGAAAATACATGTATCGTCGTAGCTTTTTGTCGACTATTATGAGACTTTAAATCCATTTCAACATGCAATACCATCAACTAATATGTACATCGTCTGAGCTCAAATTGGTTAGCTGATTGTATTGACAACCTTTTTGGCAATTTGATCAGGTCCAGAAGCATGTTCAGATCCGAGTGGATGCTTATCAGAAGTACATTGATTCCTTACTAGCCAAGGCTTATGAGATAGCATCAGATCAAATCGCTTCTTTGAATAATTTCGCATGGACAGAGCATGGACTTCCAGACATGCCAACCAGAACCATTTGCTCCTCATCTGACCTCTTGAGCCAATCTGTTCTGCATCAGTTATCTGCAAGATCAATAAACGCACCTAGTCCTGATTGCCGGAGTACTGCTCCGTTATCATTCTACTCCTGATTACCAGCCATCTCTTTGATCAGAAGCCACAGGAATTGAAAAACAAACTATGCCAATGAAAAAACTCTTGCTATTGTATTAGATCTCTCTATGATTTTGGATGTGGAGGAAGAACCATTAGCTCCATTGTATGGCGATCTAGGAAACTTCCGACATTGTTTCGAATGATTTAGTTGACACTGGTCAATGTTTAGGCGA
The DNA here is from genome assembly GCA_025175895.1 of Wurfbainia villosa. Classification (NCBI taxonomy): domain Eukaryota; kingdom Viridiplantae; phylum Streptophyta; class Magnoliopsida; order Zingiberales; family Zingiberaceae; genus Wurfbainia; species Wurfbainia villosa. Next base: position 5,792,542 of record JAKLTH010000273.1, on the reverse strand, counting down.
TGAGGTGTTTCCACACTCTATTTGGATATCTAACTATTCTCGGCTCAGAAGACTCTTTATCGAGTTTGGTTTTATTCCTGAGCCTCGACGATGGAGGATGCTATTAGAATTACTATAAAATTTTATTTAAAATTGTGATATTGAAATTATTTATAAAACGAGGATGTGATGTGGGTAAAACGATACATAGTTTCAAAACTCTTAAGGGTCATCTTGATAATATTAAAATGCCAAAGGTATTTCCGCAAGAAGAAGCCTCCGAACAAAATAAAATTCTCCCAAAAAAAATGATTATCTATAAAATACGTGTTAATAATATAATTATGTGAAATTAAAACCTGAATAAAATCTCAATTGACAAATGAATTTTGAATTTTCATATTCAAATGCTGCACCATCCGAATACAACCGGTATTAGTCACTTAAGAACTTGACTTAACCAACTTAACTTACAGTAGGTTTAATAGCAAAGTAAAAATAGAGAGATGAAATAACTCGATGGTCATTCATTATCGATCGGATGAGCAATTCAGATGTACAATACTAGAATCCTGGCTAAAACCAAATTGCCTGGAAATAGCCAGAGTTCAATTGCAAAATAAAAGTGAGGAGAACTACGTTTTTATAAACCCAACTAAATTTTTATTAATGTCCAGCTTAATAACTGAAATCAGCTGAAGATCTTTGACGAGTTTCCGGTAAAAGTTACATTGTAATGACAATAACATCATCCTCGCTAGCATGATGCCTGAAAGAACCAAAGCCAAGGTTACAAGTTCATCTCATTTTCAATATTTGACGTGCATTTATGGAAATACAAACTTGAATTCTCCGATAATTCGAATGGAAATACATGTACAGCAAACTATTCTTCTAGATTTCTCTGCGAGTCTTTTGGAGAATAAACTAGCAAGATTGATGAAATTTCCTTGAATCTGAAAATCGAATGGCTTGAAAGTTTGTCTACTGGGTGTATGAATCGAGCAGGGCAAAGATTTACTAGAATCTGAAGTTGGGATCAACGTCCATTGACCATGCAAATTTCGCTAGTAGTGATTTGTTGAATATCTGGAAAGACAAAAAGTCAAATAATACAAGACACGAATATTAGCCATGGAAAGCTTGCTTCATGCATGCAATGCTCTGGGAAAATAAATAAATAAATAGGAAGCTGTGTACCTTCTCAATTGGAACTTCGTGTCTCTTGCACCATGCAACTGATATTCTCGGATCTAGGTAATTGATTTTTGATGTTCCAAGTGCAACTGTTTTCAGATCCTCTTTTATTTGTTTATCAATTTCCATCTTTTCTATCTTGGCATCAAGCTGAGCAATCTTCTTTTCGATCCTGCAAGTTGAGATGCATCAGATATTTGTATTTCAAAACAGAGGTCCAAATTCAACAATTCAGTAAGTCGCTTACGCTTCGGGGGCAAAGTTTTTCTTCGTCTTTCCTTCTTTATCTTTGAGAGGAGGCTTCCCTTTCCTAGCCCTGTTCAGATCCGTCGTCAATTCATCCCTTTGCGCCTGTTTACAGCACATTGGTATACTTGTGAGGAAAATCATGGAGAAACTATACATAAATATTTTGAGTAATTTACTGAAGCACCAAAAACTTAGGACCTTCAAATCATTTATCTTTTCATTCAACTTAGACATCTGATTTTCATGAGACTTTGAGACGCTCCGCTGATGGTTACAGATAATTGCAACCTGTATCAGAACACAAACTATTGATCATGATCACCACTCATTGCTAAAGAATAAAGAGAGAACAAGAACAAAAATTACTTCTTTGTTTGCATGCTGATAGACTGCAATTTTCTCAGGTACAGTGCCATCCTTAGTTTCCTTATTTAACTGCCATCGTGATGAAAATAACTAATAAGTCATCCTGATATGGCTTATCTAGGAAACTGTATCATGATTTTATTGATGAAAATATTAAAGGATCCTGAAAAAAATGGCACACATATCAATCCATAAAGGTATAATAGCACTAGAAAATAATTCGATTTGAACGATATCTGAATGCATAAAAATGCCCCGACCATAGAAAGTAGTTCCAATCATGAAAACATGTCTATCACCCCAAGATATGTTACAGGTTTTTTTCATTCAATATAACCTGTCAATTGTTTTGATCAAGCACCATCATTGTCTATCACCCCAAGATATGTTACAGGTTTTTTTCATTCAATATAACCTGTCAATTGTTTTGATCAAGCACCATCATTGTTCTTTAATAATCGAAACTTGAATGATATGTAACTGTAGAACTCATGAAGTACCATGCTAACCAGTATTTAAAGCAGGTCAAAAAAAATAGCTGATGGAGATTGGGAAACCTTGAGCATACAGAGGGATTGAAAATCAACATAAACTATGATCTCAGTTTTCACACTTACTATGACATCCAATGTGATAGAAGCATTGTATGTACGGAAAACTTTTGCAGTAAGTCCGGGCATGAGTTCCTTGAGATGAGCGTTGAGTTTGCTTGTATCCAGCAAGTCAAACAGATCGTCACCCTTGTCTTTCTTACCACCATTACTCCTTTTAGCTAACAAAATACAAGATACAATTAATTAAGGTCCAAACATAAGGTTGATAGAAACTCAGCTAACAAAAATTTTGCAGTTATGTCTCACCAGTTTGAAAATCGCCAATTGCTTTATAGACATGTTGTTCAACCTCCACAGTGTTCAAGTATCGAATAGAATCTTTACCTAAGAAGTCGAACTAGAAAAATCAAAATGTTAAGACCATTCTGCAAAAAGATGAGAAACTGTGTGCGTGATAGATTTTACCTTAAGCTTATTTGGAGGGACCAGCTCGACATTCTCCACCTTTAAAGTACAGCAACCAACGGTATCAGCTTCATCATCATCCTATATAACAATTTTCATAAGAAAAGGAACAATCAGCTAACACTTGCCATACAAAGTAATCTAATCAACCGCTCCTGCAATAATATATACACCAACGAAACAACTAAATGCCATGAAAATTTAATGTGATAACATAGTTAAACATGGAATTATAGCAAGCATTTCAGTATGAACATAAAATAATATTGAAGGTTTCATCAACTTATTTAAAAGTCAAAAGAAAAACAAAATCCAACTAGTATGCATGCAATAATGAAAATAGTTAAAATAGTGTCATCTAATTTGAAGCCGGACAGTTGAAGCTGAACAGATAATTGAGAAATAGAAGGAAAAGAGAGGCAAACATAAAAATTTTACAAAAGTCACAACAGGAGGAGCAAAAAATACACACATAAACAAAGGACCTAGTTAAACTTTGATGTTGAATTGGTACCTTTTCATTGCCAGCCCTAAGTGCTAGCTTATCAATAAGATAAGTTGCCACTGCAATTTGTCGCTTGGTTGGATCTTTACTGTTGAAATCTCTTGTATAGTTTGCACGGATATTTTGTATATAATCCTGCAATATAAACAGCATGATATGAAAATAATGCAAGAATATCTGATGGTGTAAAAAACTGTAGTGAGTTGCATTTGCTATTCATGGAGCAATGCGCAGGTCAAAACTCATGCAACTAGTAAAGTCAAGTAAAAGGAAAAAGTAGCTGTTACCTTCAACAGCCTGGCTTTCTCATACTTCTCTTTATCACTTTGTCCTTTTAATGAACTACTTGCTGCCAGAAAAACATACTTGAATTCTTTTGGATTGATTGGATCATTCCAGAATGCCAACCATGTGACAGTGTTATCATGTTTTACTTCTTTCCATCTGACAAGTAATCAAATGTTGACATAAGAATGATCTTATATACATGCAATTTTGCCCTCACAAACTATAATTAGTTTGATCTAGTCTGGTGCAAGCCAAATTAAACTTTTATTCTCTTAAATTATGTTACCTTTCACCAGGTATTGGGCATTCAGGAATTGGTGCATCTTTCCCTATATTGATTGTGATATCTCTTGGCCTAATTCTTTTTTTCAACTTGCCCATCTATAATCACAGCAAACCAACAGTAGTTCAGCAGTATAAAAAGATAACTTGAAATTTTAAATTGATCCAAACAGCCAGAAACAACTAAATTAGATACAAAAACATGGGAGTGTGACCTTTGGATGCTCTCCTCGGCCTCGGAATAACCCTGGAGGTTCGACTCTGAAGTTCCCAACCTAAAACGCAGCATAAAATAAAACAGAACACATGGTTACAACTTGTAAAATATGCATTGCTAATATTTAGTTATATGACACCGGAACAAAGTTTATGGAGGCGTTCAAATGATGTACAGCAAAACCATGAATCATATATGAGTTGACCTCTACAAGAGTTATAAAGCTGGGTAAAATTAGTAAGCATTTCCCATCAATGCAGCATAAAACTGGTTAACTAATAGCTTGATAACACAAATAGAACTAAGCATTAAGACTAACCTTCTCTTTCACACCATCAACAATAGCCCACATGTACTTCTCCTCTTGTTTCAATTTTTCTTCCTTTGTAGCCTTCTTTTCCTTCATTAGATGCATAGATACGTAGTTATTCCTACTTATTAAAAAATGCTTAACTTGATTCAAGAGACAAGAAAAAGAACACAAGTGAACAAAAAATCAAATAAATTATTACCATACTACTACTGATTCTTTACAAAAATATCTTGTCTAATTCTTATAAACTACAACAACGAAAACATTAAGTTTATTGCAAACATGATCCAGTAGTAAGCAAAAGCAGAATGATGGCCACTAGTCACATTATCATAAGTAGCTCCTCCCAATGATATCCTTGCATTCTATCCTATCTGCACAAAGCATGTATTATTAAAATTCAAGAAGGCTAGAATAGCTTGAAATGGAATTTCTGAACAAAGTTCAATTTACCACTCATGCCAAGTTATAGTAGAAAAGTAAAGAAATAACGTCTTTGCAATCCAAGGATATCTAAACAGTTATGGAGTGCGAATTGGGGCAAATGACAATACAAAAATAAGTGAATATGATTCCCCAAGCTTTAAAAAAATGCAATAAGATAAATAACATGAACCCATTATTAGTACATATTAATGCAAGAGCCAAATGGATAAAACATTGTGCTTATGTGTTCTGTCTGATAAAATAATTGCCATAATTTTGTGGACATTTCAGTGTAATTTACCTCAGAAGTCATTTGTTTCTTCTTCTCCTTCTCTTTTAGATGCCACTCATATATTGGGGTAAAATCACATAGTTCGAACTTCTTAATGATGTGATTTTTACCAAGTACAAGTCTCCAGTCATGCATAAAGTTCTCAATAAATTGCTTTTTGGTAGCATAATCTGTGTCCTTCATGACAGCAAACATTGTTGCAACCTACAGCCAGCATATGTTAAATAAAAAGAAGCTTCAGTTCATTATTCACAAAAGTCTGGAGTTTGACAAGGAAATAATAATTTTTTTTAAAGAGTGCAATAGAATACAATTGTCATATGAAGTAAAACAATACTAGAGAAAGAATTATAATCCTCAAACATGAAGTAAGACAACCATTTTAAACCTAACCTCCTCTTGTTCAGGTGTCAAATCAACTGGCTGTCCCTTATATATCATTTTAACCCCATGAGGCTTGTAAGGAGGAGGAAATATAACACCATTGTGCTCTAAGGTACTCCATTTCTGCCCCCCTCCAGAACCCGGGGGCATCTTCAACGACTTGGAAAATTTAGAATCCTTCATCTTTTTTTTCATTTTAATGTTACTCTTCTTGAGTGACGAGCTGGTAGTTTTGTGCAATGCATTCTTGCTGATTGATGCACTGTTAGAAGACACTGGTTTTTTCATTCTTTGTGCAATTGGTAAGTGATCATTATCATCTGTTTTATTTTCTCTCTTTACAAAATCTTCCTGTTTAACCTTCACAGAAGCTGAAGAATCTGAAAGTTTTGATTTCTTAATCGATGAAAAATCTGCTCGATAGGCATCAGAAAGGGGCCGCTTTTGTCCACCTTTGGCAGAATTCACATCACTGCTTTTATCCTTCTTGTCAGAACCATTTAACTTAGACTTGGAAGATGACTTCTCAGCTCCATTGGAGTCTTTCATAGATGAACCACCAATTGACTTGGCCTGAAACCTGGAAAGAAGTGGTTTTTCATCTTCTGAGTCATCAGATTCTTCTTTGGTCTTTGAAGTTAGTTTCACAGATGGAGGTAAAGCAGCCATCGTACTTTGAGAAGCCTTCACGACCTGTGCTGAGGCACTTCTGTTGACTGGACCTGATGAAGAGTATTTCAAACTCAATGGTTTATCGTCATCAGAATTCTCACTTTTTATGTTTGACTTGCTCAAATCCATCTTTCCTGCACTTCCACTTGTAAAGTTATCCTCTCTGGAATGCATACATATTTTCTCTGCTTCCATGGAACTTTTTTTCAGAACAGCTGCAGATGTCGAATTAAGTGTATGGCTTAATGGTTTATCGTCATCTGAATCAGATAATCCATCCTCAGGTTTCGGACTCACATCATTGGTTATTAATTTGTGGGATGCAGGTTGAAAAGATCCCACATTTGGGCGAACCAAAGGAGGTTTCTCACTTGATGCTTTAGGAAGTAACTTATCATTTTGGAAATGTGGGTTCTCACCATTCCGAGCAATTTGGTTAGAAACCAGATTAGAGTTGGCATCTTTTTGAGTATCACTCTTCTTTGAAGTAGAGCTCAAGTGGCCTTGCTTTGATGAAGAGCTTGCCCTCTTAAAAACAATAGGTGCATCATCATCTTCTTCACTGTCATCCATAACTGGATTGATGCAACCATGAACCGACATTAGCTATATCTTAGTTTGACCAAGTAGATCAGGTTCTACCTGAAATACACAAAAAGATTTAGAAGGCTAAAGGTCAGGCAGAGAAGACTACGTCAGCATCCATGGTACGAAGTGAAAAAAAAAATTGCAATATTTTGCGGTGTGACAAGAAGTTAAGGCTGGACGAGTAAATAGATAAATGAATCAGTATGCTTGCTACTCAATTTACATGTTTTTTTGTCATATTTCCAGCTGACATGTATAATTTCGAAGTATTGCTAGCTCAAGATTAAGAATAGGCAACCAAAGTTTTCATGCATCACATCAATCTCAGGGAGGAAATTTGAATTTACATCTTAAAACCTCACAAATTTTTCACTCAGAATACCGCATTCAACCATTTTTCATTGATTAGTCCTTACCATGATATGATTGTTATCGTAACATATGCATTTTCTACAAGCAAGGCAAACAACAAGAGCCTAACAATGACACCTATAACCACCAGGCCGACTCTCAACCACGACACCATACTCGAACAAATGAACAAAACATGAAACGCAACGCATGCAAGTCTACATCAATCCTGAAAAAAAAAAAAAAAAACTTCGCCGTGGAGCAGCAAATCCACACAAAGCACATTGAAACCAGCTAAAAATGCATCAACAATATATTTTTTTTAGCATACCGATGGAACGGAGACCAGCAAACTCCGTGCAAATTGTGGTCTTTTGGAGGAGCAAACTGACTTCTTTCAGGCGGAACCAGGGACGACGCGGATAAGCAAAAGGAAAGGAAGCAGAAGCGAATTCCGAGGTGCGATTACTGCGGCCGTTTAAGAGTTATAAGTCGGGGAAGAGGTTAGGGTTTTGACGAGTAATGCCCCAGCTTGCCTCTGGTCCCTCGCTCGCTCCCTCAGAGTCTAACGCTTATTACTCTTTGCGCCCGAAATCTACATCGATTTCGTTGCTTATTTTTGCTGCGCGACGAACAAATCGGTATCGATCGGCTTGCCGCCGCCGTCGGGTTTGTTTGCCCTCGCCTTTCCTCCACCGCACCGAACGAAACATCTGTTTATTGTTTTGGACGATAGCAACTTGCAGATAAACCCTTCCTTTTCACGAATTGTTTACAGAGATAATTTCTCCTCGACCAGCAAAATTTTGATAAAAATCAAAAAAGTATAAATTATTCTTTATTTTTGTTATCATCATTAAAAAAAAAACCCCTACATTAAAAAAAATTCTATTTTTTTTTTTTTCAAATCATACACTGCTATATATATATTTTTAAAACTATTTAAATTGCTTCTGGTCATTCAAATATTCATAAAAAAATATAATATTAGTTAAAGTTTAACATATTTTTTTAATTCACTATTAGTTAAAGCTTGAAGAATGAGAAGATATCTTCTTTTTTTATAATTTAAGTGTCTAAATTTAGTTTGAGTAATTTTGGAGATAGATAATTTTTCTTCATTTATTTATTAAATAAATCTCGAACACAATTTATACATATTTAAAAGCCAATTTATAAAATATTCATTCCTATTGGAATTTAAATTTTGATTCCCTTGTTATTTTTTTATATATTTTATCATTGTATTACATCCGCGAGAATAAAAAATCTCGTATTGACAAAGAGTGGGCTGTATTATACCGACACCATTTATCTGCACATTAGATTGAAAATTTCAAAACAGAAGAGAAATATTAATTTATATATTTAAAAAATAAAATAAAATATAAAAATCATCACAACAATATGAAGTTTTAAACTTTTATCCCTAATCATTGATACATCATACATATTATATTCCGTGGCAGTTCAATCGCCTAAGTTCTTGGTACATTTAAATCTTTCAAATTCCTCGTATAGCTGAGTCTCTTCTTAACTTATCGACTGTAGCAGTCCTCTTCAATTTAACGTAAACTACTTTAGCATATTCAATATTCTAACGAATCGATTTTTATTTAAAAAAAAATCACAAATATACATAGTCAGGGATCAATATAGAGATTCTTACAAATTTGATTATATCTAGGTATTTCAAGATAACATGGCATATTCAAAAAAAATTGTCAAATTTTATTCAACTCTTATTTTCACAAATACCATTCTAACTTAAATACCAAAGGAATATTGCCAAATAACTTAAATACCAAAGGAAGCACCATGTAAGGGATAGTATATCGACGATTTATCAAACAATGTTTCTGAAGTTGGGAATTGTCTAAAAAGCACCTTATATTTTTATATTTACCAAATAACGTACTTAATTCTTTTTTTACCCTTCAGAAATAGTGCACTTAATTTCCGAACGTGGTGCTGAGAATTCAAATATCAGTACCACTATGGTGCTGGAATTTGAATTTCCAGCACCACTGTGATATTGAAATTGTAAATTTCAACACCACTATGATGCTGGAATTTGAATTTTCAACATCATAATAGTGGTGCAATTCCAACACCGCCATCGCGCGCAATTCCAAAGACCACTATCAGACGGATTCAATTCTCAAGACCACGCTTCAAAATTAAGGTATTTCTGAAGAGTAAAAAGAAAATTAAATGTGTTATTTAGTAAATATGAAAGTATGAGATATTTTTTGAACAATTCTAAATTTCAGGAGCATTATTTGATAAATTGTCAATAGTATATCGATGGAATAGTATGTGAGTTATGGAATTGCCAATTTTTTATGAAAAATTTAAAATTTCTCTGGGCATAGAATGATCTTTTATCGTCTTATCGATCACGTCGAAACTAAAGATCATTTCGCAATTTATCTTCTTCACGCTAATTTTAAAATGAACTGATGGAAATTATTAAATTGATAATTTTACCTTTCAAAATAACGAGTGAAGGACGGATTAGATGACAGTGCACTTCGGCACCCGTGACAGGTTCAAAATCTCAGCATTTATATATATAAAAGGTAAAATATCAATTCGATTTATCCTTAAAGAAATGTGAAGTAGGTTAAATTTATTTTAATAATGCAATGAATTGTTTCAAGATGACACCTCCACTTGTTTCATTTTATATATATATAAAAGGATTTCTATCTTTTTTTAAAAAAAAATTGACTTGATGTGAGATAATAATATGCATGACCTATGAAATAAAGGAAGCGACGAATTTTAAGTTAAAATAATGAATGATTTTTTACATTGTTTTTTTTACGAATACAACAATAATTTCATTTTAGAAAAAACTTTATTTTAAAAATATAATTTAAGGTTTTCCCCTTTATTTACTTTATTTTTAGGAAAACAATGACATAAAATTAAAATAATATTCATAAAATATATGCATGTAAATTATTTTATTTTTTTTAACAAATTTTATTTTATTTTTCCTCACCTACGAGCCCCCATAAAGAATCCTATACGTGAATTCCTATCACCGTCCATCGTGAATCCTTCGTTGGCCATTCGTACTGACATGACGTCGCCTCTAGGAATGACAATCAACGGTGGATGGATATTTTCGCGTAGAAAATACGGTGAGGACGGATTCCGCTAGGACGGCGATGGTCGCATCGGCGTCGATTTATAGGCGAACCGAAAGAACACAAAAAATGCCATAACTTTTAGTCTTCAAATTCTCATTCCTCCTCATCTTCTTCTTCTCCCAGCTCTACTTGCGTCCTCGATTCCACGATTACAAGGCGATTTTGGATTCGATTGGGGTTAGGGTATCGATTCTGTTTGTTATTGCGAAATCTTCTTCTCTTTTTTCGTACGATAGATGACGATTTCATGTTCGATTGCTAACTCGCCCTTCTGATCGCAGCTAATATTTGGCCGGGGAAGATCACCATAGGCGAATCGCACGAAAGGTCGATTCGAAAAACTCCGTTTTATCTTTATTTTTAACGTTTTTTACTCGTTTTTTTTTATAACGAAGGAAAATTTCCCCCCCGAATTTTCATATTGTGTAAAGTTACTTTTGAAGATTTTTTTTTCTTTAGTGTTCAGCATATGCTCGTGACTTTCGAAGCTATCTTTTGTTTAAGCTGAGATATTTGGTTGTTTCTCACGGAAAAGTAGAGAAATTTGAATGTTCGATTCAGTTTGATTTGGTCGTTTGAACTTGAAGATATAGGTTTATGGTATGCTCGATAAGATCTCTTATCCTTTTCTGATCCCTTACTGTTAGGTTGAATTAGACTCTGTTCTTTCCTCTTTTGTTTAAGAAAGTTTTTTTTTAAAAAAAAAAAGAAACAAATGTGATAAAATAACAGTTCCTGATTTAGGATCTCAATTCTCAGGCTGCAACTTTCCTAATAAGAAAGTAAGAAACATCGATCGGTAAAACAATCCATCGCTGCTAGCATTAGCAACTGGCTCATTTGCGATGACTATAAAACTGTCGCAGAATGGTTCTTCCATGGCGGGTTCATTACGCCGCAAAAATACACTTCTTCTCCTTGGGATTTTCCTGACAGATAGAACGCATCACTCCCATCCTTGAATATGAATTTGATTTTGCTAGAGCTAATGGTTATATAATGCAGTTTAAGGAACCAATGGAGCACGACGAGACTGGTTGCCGAGCCCAGGAAAGACCGATCCTCTGCATCAACAACTGTGGCTTCTTCGGAGCTGCTGCGACCATGAACATGTGCTCCAAGTGCCACAAGGACATGATTCTGAAGCAGGAGCAAGCCAAGTTGACCCGATCCTCCATCGACAGCCTCATTGGCGGCGGCAGTGGCAAAGATCATGCCATTTCCGCTAAAGATGCTGATGTAGATGGTTATGTGGAACCCAAACTGAGTTTTGGACAGCCACCCGATGACTCGGGCGCCGCTGTTGTAGCAAAGGCCAAGGCAGGAAGCTCGAACAGGTGCAATGCTTGTAGGAAGCGGGTGGGACTGGCCGGCTTTAGCTGCCGCTGCGGCAATGTTTTCTGCACGACGCATCGCTATTCGGATAAGCATGACTGCCAATTTGATTACCGACGAGCAGCACAGGATGCCATTGCCAAGGCAAACCCTGTCGTCAAGGCTGAGAAGCTCGATAAGATCTGAGAATTAAGGCCGAAGGGGAATGCATTCTGTGGCCATGATATGCATGAGGATTTCTTCCTCAAGTCCTCAGGTATTGTTCGGATGTGGTATGTGATCTTGTAATTCGATCTTATGCTGGTATTATGCATTTATGCTTGTTGTTGTTTAATGTTCGATGTTCCTATCCATCACTGGCATTCGCTACCTCGCCTTGTATCCTAACGTTCATTAGGTATCTTCATGTTTTCTAAGACACTGAAGTTTAATTACATCCCTCAGTTTCTTTGGCTTGGAGGTGTTCTCTAGCTTTGCACTCATTTGATGTGACCGCAATCAACTCGTGTGTTCTGTTTTAGTTTGCTGCGTGCTTAAAGGTGAGATTATGTGCTACAGTTTAGTAAGAGGTATGTAAAAGTGAAGTTTAAAGTCTCATTTTGAACTAGAATTTTGGTCTCTGGACAAAATGAAAAAGTATCGGTGCCTTGCTGACATGCCAATCTGTGGTGCTGGAGAGGGTGGAATTCTAAGGAGGTGCACCACCTTAGTTTGAGCTAAAGGTATAGAGAATTGAGTAAAATTTTGTCGGTTAATGGGGGTAAATAGTGATGGATTTAAGAGTTTTTAGGTACGGTGTCTAGGGATGTTAGCAAGTGATAACAAGGGGACAGTGAATTTTGGCATGGCCATGAATTGCAATTCTTGCTAGAATTGAAGCATGGCAAGGAACGACTATGTGCCGTCTTATCTTTGGCACTGAATTAGGATTGAGGAACAGCATATCTAATGGCAAGGTTCATCCGTGCAGTAGTTGTTTAATATTTGGTGCACTTATTTTTCAATACCAAAAGGACTTCCTTAATAAAAAATTCTGCCAAAAAAAACAAACCACAACACACAGGGCTCGAGTTTAAAAGTCATCCTCAGCTTAAACATGGTGATCTCCAGGTTTCACCAACACAGATATGGAAGTTTAAAATCGGTAGATTAATAGCATAGATAAATCTGCTGCTTGAATATATGGGAACATTCGAGCCTTCATAAGCACAATACAATCAGGAATTAGAGGATCAGTTTCTGAATTGATTGCAATCGCTACATCAATTAGAGCCTAATTACAGATGTTATATCAGAAATAGGAGAGTGATGATGATATTTCGGTTTAGAGTTCTGTCTTCGATTGGCTCGCGTTCAGAGGCACTACAAAGAGAAACGTATACATAAACAACTTGAAATAACAAAGGAAAGATATAGATATGATTAAGATTCAACAAAAGCAACTCAACGATTTGTTATATGAAAAAACCTCTTATTTTTTTTAACTATATTTTAAGAATTCAATTGAAAATATGTGGGGAAAAAAACAGAAGAGACTTTATTGTTTCTTTCACTTTATTGTTGTGTGTGTAATAATACGTGAGCATAAATGTTCCTAAACACATGGCCACCTTTTAGTTAAGATTAATGCTAACTTTTTTAGGCAGAGGTAATCGACATGAACGAATTATCTAACATGTACTGTTTTTTTTTTACGAGACTGTAATAGTTGAGGTACCTTGAACAAGGGTATAGAAATATGACTGCAACAATGTTACCCACACGAACGAAGGGTACCGTCAAAATGATGACCAGAACTATATGATGATGTATGTGAATGAATGATTTAAATTTGCTTCTCCCCTTCATCTACGATATGATGACCAGAACTATCCTATCTTTGGTCAAGTCTCAAATCTGGACGAAAGGGATCTTTCATCCAAAGTTGTGGCCAACAACAGTATTATCCTAGTTGTTTTGCACTAGGACTGAGTCTCGTTGATGCCAGCTAGGACGAGACAAGCCAAGGTGAGATGTAAAGGCAGTATTTACCATGTGTCACCGTCTGTGATAGCCAAGGCAAAGCAAGAAGGAAACTTATCAGCTAGCAAAGTTTGAAAGTCGCAAAATGACAAGGCCAATGCCCGTTCTCGATCTAAAGAAGCACACGAACCAACCAAGCATGTACTGTACCGCTAATGAACTGCGTGCTAGAGTAGAGTTTATGAGACCAGCTTTTTCTTCCAAGGCAGAAGGCAGTCAGAAGAAAAGACAGAGAGTTGCAGAGGAAATCTACATGGGGAGGGGACCAATGGGAGCAGGTTGGAATAAGCAGCTGTGGTGCATTGCAGCCATATTAGACCAGAGGAGGTCCCTCGTTGCCAGAAGCAATTAATTATTTATAATAGCGTTGGCTCTTCTGCGATGCCATACAGCGGTAAGCATTTCCGATCCCCAAAAAACGGATCTCGTAGCAAAGGGAAAAAAAGGCCCGCATTTAAGTTCGAACAAAAAAAATATATATTTTAGCGCTCCACTCTACCTACTTTTTTTTTTTTTTTGTTATTTTACTTCATATAGAATGAAAACAAATGCACCTTAAAATTACCCAATATTTTACCCCGAAGTTTTATTAATATTAAAACCCTCAATACTTATGCCAAAATGTCACCACCATTCCAAGTGAAGTAGATATCTCAACAGTAGAGGAAAAGTATTGAGTGCATTTTGACATTAAAAAAAAAAATAAACTAGGGGTCGTTTGGCAATTGGATGAGTTAATTCAGAGTAGTCATGAATGATTAATGCAATAGTATTGGAGGAGAGATTACCTGAATTGGTGCTATCATAGCCAGAGAGGGAGGTCCCGGTCCCGGTCCCGGTCTCGGTGAAGAGAAGGGCATTGTGATGCGGTGCCGCATCCCTCTCCCACGCCATGGATGATTGTTGGGGGCAGAGGAGGTCGACGTGCCAGACCTGGTACTGCCGCGGCAACAGTAGTCGTCGTACGTCTTCGCTTGCAGTGGTGGAATCCGGTGACCACGAGTCAGGATCCCAGGCCAACGCTTCTCTTCCGTTGGCAGCAGCAGCAGCGCCAGGTTCGCACTGCCAACATCGCAGTACACGTCAAAGAACATACATGTGAAGCCTTTTGCCATTGACGTACCGGTCTCGTACGTGGACAGTGGACCACCCGTAAACAGCGAGGGGCCGTACGGTGCAAGCATTTAGCAGTAGTAGTGACCGTGTGCTACTACAAGGGAGAAAGAATGATAGGGTTGGTGGCTGGCCGCTTTCAATTGTGGAGTGTTGCAGCCAATTATTGTTGGTGGGGAAAAAAAACAAGGAGAGTTTTAGATTGTCCTGTAAAAATACCTATTTAACTTAGCTGTCGTACACGTACACCTCAAATTTGGTATTCATTCACACAAATATGAGTGGAGTTGCATACTGACTCAAAATAAAAGTTTAGTTATTAAATATTGTCACAAATTTATTTAAAAATTAGTTTATGATAATTTTTTATTAAAAAAAATAAAGTTAAATAGTGCTGTACAGGAAAGTTGGACTGATAAGTATCGATCGTAAAAGACCTTTCGGAAAATCCTCATGAAATTTCATCTTTTATAGATAATTAGAGTCTTACCTGCGTAGATAAAAGGTTGTCGATGAAGCAATTATCGATGCGTGGGTTTACTGCAGCTAGTCTCATCGACAGGAACTGAGAATAAATAGTAATATAGTGAAATTTTGTTTTTTAATTAAATATGAAGAAAAATTCATCAAACTGCACATAATCCGACTTTTTTTTAACATTGCCCTTTATGATATTTTAAAGTGTTAAAAAATAAAATAATATTATATATATTCCTTCTATACATATTACACATACATATAACAATATTAAATTTTATTCTCTTTTATTTTATTTTATTGTTACGGATCAAATCTTTATTTATCTTCTTTGTTTGATATGTATCATAGTTTCACATCGATTAACTGAAACATTTATTAATCGTCTAAGTATACATTTATACCCTCTTAAATATGTGTCTCTAAATTTTTCCTCAATAAATACAACTCTAACTCTCTATCTAATACTCTTATTTCTTATTCTGTTTATCTTCGTATGTCCACATATTCATTTAAATTTATATACTCATTTGACATATTTAAATTACCTTAAAGTTAAGTTAGTCGGCTAGTCGCCTAAACCTTCATTAAAAATTTAATAAAAAGATTTCTTTTACCGCTCTTTTATTTCTTTATCATTTTTTATTATCATATTGCATTCATCTTTAATACATCTTATTGAAATAAAATCTTTTATCTTCCTCTCTCACTTTATTTATTCTACAAATATCTTTTTCTCTTTCTTTTATATTCAATTTTTGATATAACCGTTCAAACATTTTATTTTTATTTTCTTTCACTACTTTCTTAACCTTTTCTTTCTTAAAAATATATAATTTCTTATAGGTTGTTCGCTTCCTTCACTTTCTCCTATATCTTCTCATTCCACTATTAGTGGTAGATTCCTTACTTATGCAACGTTTGATAGGACGTAATGTAATCAACATGGTAATGTAATCAAGTTTGTAATGGAAAGCAATGTAATCTTGATTATATTCCTATGTTTGGTCACAAAGTTACATGTAATCTTGGATTACAAGAGATATTACATTCTTTTGTTTGGTGTTTATTACAAGGACGACAATGGTTGATCACCGACGGCGACGAGCAACGATGACGGGCCGACCGACCGACGAGTGACGACGGTGGTCAACTGGCGACGGCGACGATCAGGCGGCCGACGACGGTCGGTGGCGGCGATATCATATCGATCGGCGGCGATCCGGCCACGGCGGCGACGGCCGGCCCGACGACGACGATCGGTCGACCGACGATGGCGGTCGTTGGTCGTCGGTCGACGACGACGCCAATAGTCGATCGGCGACGGTCGACCATCGGCGAGCGGTGGCGACAACGACGAGCTGTGGCGCCGGACGATGGCGGTTACGGGCGACGATGGACGACGATTTTTCATATTACGACTTGTAATATAATCGAATTACAATGGTTTTGTCTTGCAATCAAGATTACAAAACTCTAGTGGCTTTTGTAATTCAGATTACATTACATTAAAACTTTAAAATGACAACAAACAAAATATTCAACCTTGTAATATAATCTGGATTACATTACAAGGCAGATTACAACGTACCAAACGCAGCCTTAATGGTGTATGCCCCTTTGACTCACCGAGTATACTATTGACTACTATTTTCAACTTTGATATCATTTAATCACAAATCGTATTAGGGTCACCGTATATTTCATCTAATACTTGTACTTCTACATTCTCCTTAAATATGTTTTATTTTCTATCATTTAACTTTCACCACTTAATTCTAAGAGTAGTGCATATTTTCTTTCTATTAATTCTATGTTTAAGACATATATCCAATACTACTAATTTATGTTAGATGTTTAAGCTTTCTCCAAGGATAATATTACAATATATATAAATCTTTCTATTTCTTTTCCTAACCATAAAAAAGTAAATTTGTGATTTATTATTCCTATTTTTTGAACGTAACCATGTGTTCTTCCTTTTTCTTAAAAAGTGTATAACCACAAGATCATATGCTATCTAAAATTCAATATAGTTATGTTTCTTCATTTCTTATTCCAAATTTATCACCTCAACCACTCTCTCAAATTTCTCATTTTTCACTTTGACATGTCCATTTAGATCGTCTCATATTAAAATAATTTTATTTGATAGAATATTTTATAATATTTCATCTAAGTTATCCCAAAATCTTAATTTGATATCTTTATCTAATCCTATTTAAGGTGAATATATGATAATTACGTTTATAATTTTTTTCTCTACTACTATCTGGAGGGCTATAAATTTATCCCTTTCTAACTACTTTTACAATTTTATTTTTTAACAAACTATCTACAACAATACCACTCCATTTTTTATTTTATTCTTTTCTGTCTACCATAACATAAACCTCAAATTCTCTATCATTTTTATTTTCTCGTCTATCCATTTTGTCTTTTGTAAATACAAAAATACTAATTATTATCTTAATAATCGTATCTACTACCTCAATATTTTACTAGTGAAATTTTCTATGTTTCATATTCCAAATCTTAGATTATTAATTTTTCTATCATATTTATTTTTATACAACCTATGATGTAAAAATTCTTACCTATTTAATACTATACCCAAATTATCATTAAGATACAACGGTCCTCACCAATATGTTATAGTTAAATCTTACAATATAAACTTTTATATATTTATCACTACACTCGAATTCTGAAGATATAACAATCCTTGTCGAAATATTATAGTCGGACTTTGTAACGCATTCCTTTCCTCCTATCAGGATTTAAGATCAATTAATATAGCATTAACTCATCTGGGGTAAAATTTGTGACGCATCATTAATATGGATCAACAATGTCCTCTTTATTAGGTGGCGTTTGGTTGGTGGGTTTGGAATGAGAGAATGAGAATGAGAATCATATATAGTATTTGGTTAATAAATTTGAGATTGAGATTTTGAAATGATTTCTAGTTATTTGAGAATCAACGAAAGTACGAAACCCAATATAAGCGATAGGTTTAGGTTTCATTCCTATCAATTTGTCGCTTGTTGTTGTCATCCGTCGTCGCTTGTTGGTTGTCTACGGTCGTCGATGGCCGGCGAAGTGGTCGTGGGTCGATCGATCTGCGTCGCCGATTGTGCCGACGAAAGCCGCGCCATTGCCATCACCTGCCGCTGATTATCGACTATCGACCGCTACATCATCTCCGCCTTGATTCCCAACTTATAAACCAAACAATATTATCGAAATGATTAAACTCATTCTCATTCCACTCTACTATCAAACTTATTCATATTTCTATTCTCACATTCAAACTAAACGTCATCTTAATTTCTATTCTCACATATATATATATATATATATATATATATATATATATATATATATATATATATATATTTTACAGTAATTATCGGAGATAAAAAGCAAAGCATAAATTATAGGAGATAAAATTAGGAAAAAAATTGTAAAATGGTAAAATACAATTTTTCTCGCAGATATACCATTTATTAAAGCGTAAATTTGGGACTGGCAAACTCCGTATATAGGGTGAAGAACGGTACCTCAACTTGCCTTTGCAGGGACTGTACGTGGTTGATAATTTCATCAAGGACTAAAGCTGTACCTGTTATCTGTGTCAAAAAAAAAAAGTTAGGAGAATTAATTAATGTATAGTTTAAAATTTAGTACGGAAATCATTCGGATAAAATTTTCAGAAGGCAAATCATAAAGGCTACCGCGATCTCACAGACCTCCGCAGAGGTTGTCGAGGAATCGCGGTGCCCATCCAGTTTTTTTAAATGTTTTTTTAATTTTGTTAATATCAATATAAAATTGTTATTTTTAATTAATATATTTTATATTTAAAAATATTAAAACTATATCAGTACAATAGGATATGATATTAAAGTAAACTGTATTGTTTTAATTGGATACAATTCAAAATTTTAAACCAATAATTCATTTACAGTAATAAGTTGTTTGTTAGTTTCAGCCAAAAGATCGTGTGCAATCCTGACGAAGATCATTGTTCAGTAGCTGTAACAACGACAGGTATGTAGGTTGCTTCAGGAAATAATACAAAATTTTAACACACTGTGTCAGAATTTTAAATACCATGACTCCTTGAATTTAAGTCTCCGCTGGGAGGATTAATTAGCTTTTTATTAATTAATCATCAATGACAGATCCCGCTTCCTAGTGTGACAGTGAATGCATTTGGTATTGGAAACAAAAATAAAAATAAATGCATATATATATATATAATTAGCGGCTCCTCACCATTGTCTCTACTATAGAGGGGTTCATCATGATCTCAATAGTCAAGTACAAAGTAAGAGGATCATCTATAGTTCAAAATGACACCTATTCATTACGAATAAATTTTTCGAGCACATCAGTTTGCGCACCTGGCACAGCAAAATGTGCGCATATCAACACACTTTAGGGAAAGCTAAATAAAAGGCGCTACACCTAAGTTTTGTTCCATTGAAAATATTCATTTGCTAAATAAAACTTACTTATAATCAAAAGTGATAGCTAGGTAGACATGGAACATATGAAAATTAAACAATCACGAGGAGCTTCTACAGCGAGGGACCATAAAAGTTTTTTTTCTCCAAAATCTATATATTGCGATGACTGGTGTTCTTTGCAATCCATGCCATATTGATGTTGCAAGCTTATATATAGCTGTACCCGTTACGTCTGTCTCTCATACAGACTTGCGTGATAGGGCACTCGATCTCGCTAATCACGTCATGTTTTCATGTCTCTGTCCCACACGCGGCCTCCCAAGTCCCACCCCCCAAAAAAACTTTTCCTGCAATTGGCGCCTGGACCATCACTTTGGTTCCATCCTCTTCCATTCACCCGAGGACACCAATTTGCAGCAGCCCCATGCAAATCTATCGCTGTACATGGTTCCGCTGCAACGTGGAATCGATTCACAAACCAACAAATAAAACCCAAACAACTGGATGTGGGATTAGACACCTAATCGCAATAGCAATGCCGGATCACAGTGCAAGGAAAATGCCCAAATGAATCCGACCAAGTTTGGCCCAGTCAAAGGACAGACAATGCAGCTTACAAAAGCAAGCCGACAAGATGTTCGATGGGCCAAACTGCATCCCCTATCACTGGCTCCAGGCAAATCAATGCCACGCCACTCCCTCGTCTGCTAACTTTTTTCCTACTAAAAGGTCAAGAATCGACCCTTTATGCGTAACAAGGAAGTAATTTGCAAAATTGATTGCGTAAGGAACGCTAAAAGCTTCGAGCCTATCGATGTCATCAAAGTATACTTAGAATGCCAATTAAGGAACTAGTACCATCAAATCCCGGGAATGATTGAAAAAATTACCAACCTTGCTGCAACCGGGGACCAGCTCTTGCAGAAATTTCATCCGCGCATTTATTTTCTCCCTTCGAGCCTATAAAATGTAAACAATGGAATTAGTGATAATCCCATAGTTAAATGAAGTATTTTAATCGTTAATTAATTGAGTAGTAGTGGTCTGGTGGAGTACACGCTCTGCTAAGCTGTGGCTATCGGTTGCTTGTCCTCGGCGAGCGCGGACATGGACGTAGGGGAGCTTTTCGCCGGCGGTGTCTTCCTCCGTCGTCGTGGCCTTGATTGGGTCGTTTTTCTCTTTGGTCATCTTGGTTTTCTTTGCGGTTCCCCTCGCCTGTGTACCAAAATAGGAAAATGTTTCTGGGGGTTGGCTTCGTGGAAGGTCGATTAATTTACATACCTTGCTCTTCTCGCACGTCTCTTTCCTCTTCGCTGGCGATCTCTTCTTCTTCGGCGAGGGGAGAATGGGGACGGAAGGAGGCGAATCGGTGTCCAGCTGTTCCACCTTCAGCCGCGGTGAGATGCCTCCGCCGGAGCTCGAAGCGGGGGACTCCTCGGATGCCAAGACAGAGAACCTCGCCGCTCTCTCGACGAGAGCAGCGTCGGAGGGGAAGGTGGGGGAGCAACCGAGGGGAAGGCGCAGCTCCGCCGCCGCGCGGTCGCCTCCAAGGCGGAGCTGCCACATCTCGGCGGCGCCAGCTGGGGAGGAGGCCGCCGCAGTGTGGCCATTTTCGTGGAGGATCTCCGCTGCCTGGTTGCCGGAGAGACCAAGAAGCGCGGTGAACGAGCTCCCATTAGAAGCCTCGAAGTTAGGGTGGACGATCAGGCTCTGGATCTCCTCCTGGAAGCGGAGGGACTCCGCGATCTCCGCCGCACAAGTGCCGGAACTCCCCGATCCGACGCCCGAGATCCGCGGAGCCTCAACCGATTCCATCAAAACCTAAGGCAATCGCCTCGATCGCAGCACAATTGCCAGTTCCCGCCGAAGAACGCCACCGGAAACCCCCAAATCGAACCGATCTATCCCTAGAGCGGCTCGAGGAAGCAACCAATTGAACTATCTCGAATGGAAGCTCCTCAAATGGGCTCGAAGTCTGGAATCAGTGAAGTAGGCATGAGCAACGTTATATAGAGAAGAGCTCCACCACCGCCGCCGTCGTCAAGGAGACCGATTTCTTTGTAATCTTGCCTAAGTAATTTCATTTTTCGTGGCGCTTATAACGGCATGGAAACCGACCTGCTTTGAAATGCGACGCGCTGTGACCGTACAAATACACACATCATACCGGAAAAAAGGGGGTGCGCGAGTCGGGTCACCGTTGGTCATCCGTTTCAAAAGTACTCTTCGGTTTCGTTAAGAGACTAGAGGATTTAAGGGCATTTGTCTTCGGTGATTGGCCCATACGAATCAATCTCACCGGCTGGAGTTTTACGATGAGAATCTCACCGGCTGCACGCAGTCGACGATGGCAGGGCAGCTCGAGTGATTTAGTATATTATAAAATATTATTAGGTAATTTACTAAATCTAATATGAATAACTTTAACATCCAGTTCTGTAGCCGGGAAAATAATATTTTTTATGATCAATATTTAAAAAATAAATTTATATTCACGGCAAACGCAAGGATTTAATTGAATATAAAAAGTATATTTTATAAAAAATAAATTTTCTATCGCGGTTGTAAACAGCACAGTGAAAGTCTGCGTAGTACTTCGGGGTTTTATAATAAATATTACAATTTTTTTTCAACCTAAATTTTATTATTAGGACAACAATTAGACATGGTAAAAAGATAAAAACATGACGAATCTGAAAGTCGAAGTTAAGCGGCAAGAGCACAGGCACTGCTCCATTAAAGACCCGTTGAAATAAATTCATGGGAGTTAAGAGACATGGATTTTTGCCATTGATAATATATATATATGTATATATATATATACCATGTAATTACGATGGATTAGTAGATGGTAGGGGTTGGCAATGACGCTTATAATAATGTCAAGGACGACCAATTAGTAAAAGTAAAACTAATTAAGAACTGAAGTAGAGGACCCTTTTTACATATACACATGTAATTTTGTAATTTTGCTATATGAGTAAATATTATTTATATATGGATTGGATTATTTGGATAAAGAAGGGAAGAAAAGAAATTTATAATTTTAATCATATATTTATCTCGAGACGGTATGATGTTTTGGTACATGATATACAACAACAATCCTTTCAAAATAAGTCATAATAGACGTAATGAATTTGTCATGAAAATCAAGAAATAATTAAAATGGGAGAGCATCTTTCATGATTTGAAAAATATGGATCCTTTTTGAGGTTTTTGCTTTAAAAAAACAAAAGCAAGTGTTTTGCCGGCGTCACGCTGAAGCCGACTTTTGTTTTTTAACTTATAAATCAATTATGCGTTTCTTCCGTCCAATAGGGACGTCCCGTTGACTTAGTATTTCCTATTCCCCATCTAAAGGTCTTCGCAGTCCTCGTGGAAAGATTGCCTTCTCCGGTTCGCAATCTCATTCTCATTCCTGCGATTTCGTCAATCGAAGCTCGAAGAGATCGAGTTTTGACCGACGATTTTTGTAGGAGATCGAAGTTTGGGTGTGGATCATCAGCAAAGATCGAAGCTTTGCGGGATCTGCCGCTTGTTTTCCGGCGCAAAGGCTTCCCGGCGGCGCGATGAAAATGGAGAACCAGGCGGTGGTAGCGATCGATTGCATCGCGGGAGGCAGCAAGGCGGAGGAGTGGAGCGGCGGCGTCGGCGGCGACGGCGAGGCTGCCGCGCTGCAGACCGGGGACATCCTCGAGGAGGTCACCTTCGAGGCCCTGCCCCCTGCGCGGGCGCCGTTCAAGGGAGGCCGGGCGGCGGTGATGAAGCAGCTCCACACCGCGTACAAGCGCGGCGACACCTCCGTGCTCCTCAAGGCTCGCCGAGGAGGCCCCGGCGACCCCAGCGCCGCCACCATCGAGCTCCAAGCGTGCATCACGCCCAACCCGCAGGCCGGACGGCGGCAGTACGTGATGCGATCCATCCAAGACCCCAATCACGCCGTCGGCGTCATCGACAGCTCCATGTCCGACTGCTTTGCCTTGCAGGGTATCTACCTTTTCCCTTGTCCATTCTGTTTCCCTAATTAAATAGATCACCGTTTCATCAATAGTCCCCAAAATGAAACCGGAATTCGGACACGAAAATCGATTCTTATGTTGAGCAAAAAGGGAAACGAAAACAAAAATAAAATCATTGTTTCGTCGAAAATCGATTCTTAGGCTGCATTTAACCACTTTTGCAAAAGGAGCAAGGAATTCCAGAGTTGCTTATGCACTGAGCAACACCCAACTCCAAGATGGCTACGTCTCGTACCCCTGGGAAAAGATGATGCGTGACTCACTGGACACTCCGAACTCAAGCGGCTTCTTCTCCTTGCTCATCCTCCCCAAGGCATTTGACCCTTGGGGCACGCGCTACAACTCGGTCGACGACACCTTGGCCAGGGCCAACGCGTGGCTCAACTGCTCTCAGGCCTCAGGAGTCCCCATTACCTGCACCAGTGTCCAAACTGAGGCCCTACTCACCAAGGTACAAGACGAGTTATTGAACTCGATGGCTTTGGCAATTCTGTGTGTCATACTCATATTAATGCTCGATCGATCATCGATGGATGGCATATATAGATATCCGGCGAGACAGCTTCATCCACAGTGAACACGGGATCCTTGGCTGACCTCGCCAACTTAGCCAATGTCAGCCTCTACGGCTTCGAGGACTACCACGGGGTGGACATTGGGGTGGTCAGGGCCGTCAGGCTTTGGTACACCCCAAGAGCAGGGGAGATGACCGTCGAGATTAGGCTTCAGGAAGGCGACACTAAGTTAGGCTTTGCGATTAGTCGAACGGAAGAGGTTTAGCTCCAATTCTACAATGTGTTTTCAATTGTTTACGGTTCTTAATTCTAGTTTGGTTGTCACGTAGATTTAGGAGTTTGTGTTATACAGGGCTTCATCTACATATCATCTGTAATCGACGACGACAGCTCCAACATTGCGGCCACTAGATCGGGTCTCCGAAAGCTCTTCAGAGAGGCCACGGAAGTCTCAAAGCTACTTGTCGTTTCCAGGGTCGGCTGCAAGAAGGTCCTGCCATGGATGGTCTCCACCTCAGGCGCGATACGGTGCTTCGACACGGTCTCCCTCAGCCAGAAGCTCTCGCTCCACCGCCACGCATTGAAGCCGATTCTGCTCCACCTCTTCATGTGGGAGAGAGAGATGTTCCCTCGGAGCCCTGAGAAAATGGTCGAGAAGCCGGAGGACGAACCATCGCCTCCGCCTCCTGTGGCTCAAGTGCTTGATGACTTGGTGTACAGGGGAGGGCCTGACGGATCTCTCACTAGGGACACAGCTGGGGATCTCTCATTCAGATTCCACAACTTCTCCTTCACCCGGAAGTGGGTTTGATCGGTCCGACGATCGACATTGCTAACTTGCACTGCTGCATGTTTTCAGTATTGTACATAAAATCTCATGAGCCTTCAAGTGCTGGTGCTCCAAGACTCTGTTAAACAAAGTGTAGAACCAGCTCGATCAGTGTGTTGCTTGAGTACGTACTTGATATGTAAATGCAGTTTCGGTTTGTTGATCTCACTTCCTATTGCTCTTTTTGGGAGACATAATTTTCTTTTATATCTTTCTGAGATTTTGAATTGTGATCAATAAAAAAAATCATGTAAAAATAAAGTATGATATGAATTCGACTTGCTAGTGGTTCATAAATGATCGAAGGCTGAACTGAATCACTTACGGCTAGATGTTAACGTTTTGGGTCCGGCAACACATGTAATTCCTATAAATTTATTTCAGAGAAATAAATCATGAAGAATTTTAAGATCTTAATGTGATGATCAAAATATGTGAAGATCATCTGAATCCAGAAAAAAAATTTAAATTTTCTTTAGAATCGATCTATACCACTTTTATAAATACCATTATATTTTAATCATCACATCATCCATGTGGAAACAACACATGTAATCCCAAACAATAGAACAAGAGGGGTTCAACAATGAACTGCCTGTCATGTTACTAACTCCCACTAGACGAGGCTTAATGAATCTGTGCCGTACTGTCGTCCAGACTTCCGAAGTTTGTTAATTTATTAACACAAACTTTCCGAAGTTTGCTTAACAATGACCTCTGCACGTTAGCTTTGTGTCAAATAGAGCCTGTACGACGAGATTAAAACTCAGACGTTAAATACTACCTCCAGCACAAATCCGGCATCCAAGCAGAGAGAGAGAGTTGCCGTGGCGGCTGAGGCTCTAGATTCTGGCAAGGTCATGGAATTGGATGTTTCAAGTATAGGTTCAATAAAGAGAATTGACATGGCGGTTAAAGCTCTAAATTCTGGCAGGGAAGGAAATGGAATTGGATGTTTCAAACAGAGGTTCAATAGAGAGAGAATTGCCAAGGCGGCTGAGGCTCTAAATTCTGGCAAAGGACATGGAATTGAATGTTTAGAGTAGAGGTTCAATAGCCTGGTAGCAGTAAGCGTGGAGCAAACTGTAGAGTGGCAACCAAAACTTTTTGAACGACAACTTGTGATACTTGCAAGGAAAAGAGCCATCATGTACTTCTCTGCTGGAACATCTACAATACCTGAGTTGCCGATTATTACACATTATGGTACACAAATCGGAAAGACTTTGCCAGAACTCGTTGAAGTACCTGAGGGACAATGAAGTGACAAGGATGGAGCAAAGCTATAGAGAGGCTATTAAAATCAGAATAAATTGACTGGTCCATATTTTCCTTTATTGGCAGAAAAGATTAGGAGAAAAACTGTTCATCACTCAATTCTCGTTTGGATCATTACAATACCTGAATTAGCGATAAACACTGTTATAGAGACTTTGCTAGAACTCATTGAAATACTGGAGGAAGAACCCTCAATTCTAATAACAAAGCTTCTGCTACTACAACAAACAAAATTGTTAGTTGGAGACGAACAAAGTTGGTACCAGAGTTTAATATTTCCTCTACAATATGAATCCCTGTGAACAAAGTCTAAGCCGAATGTTTAAAAACTTTAATGAAATGTACTATTTGTGCAATTAAGGGTGGCAGATCCTCTCGGTCTCGGGTCATATTGGCAGGTCGTATTCTTCATGTCACTAAAACTATATAAAATCATATAAAAAGTCATTATACCTTAGATTAATAAACCTTCTAAAAAATCAAGTAATATAACCCAAAAAAATATTAAAATTAATTTAACTTTGGAAACCAATTAACCCATGTCATCCATTCATATATTCTGAGTCTCGGGGCATCGCTTTCACATTTTATCTGTAACTGTGTTTTGAGTCTACTCGAGTTGTGTCTAAAATTGCTAATCCTACTTGCAATATATCAGCTCAAGTTGCAAGTAGCTAAACTAAGGAAGAAAATAATCCAACCTATCTTTTTTCCTCCTAAGGTACGAATTCAAATTTAGGAAACAATTACCAAACCAGAAATTGTATGATTAGGAAATTAAAAAGAGAAGTCTATTAATCGAACCAAAAAAAAATTGGAGTACTTATCCTATAATTCTCACTGATCAAGGCAACTTAACCCACCATATCAGAAGATTCAGAACATAAACCATTCAATATGGATCGACTACATATCCTTCAAATTTCTCAGATCTGTACCAAATCATTAGCAATTCAAGAATCAAGATCATATCAATTCCAGATGAATCAACTCAATGACCTTGTTGCCATTATCTTTACAGGAGCAACTAAAGATAAAACTTAATGTATCAATTATTGGTTGCAACATCGCAGATACCTTGATGATTGAAAGAAACAAATAGCCACACATACATCGAGCCAACGACTGAAAACTGCAGCAATTCAAAGAAACATTCCCAGAATTGGATTGACTAAATCTAGATCAGTCCTAAATGCAGATCTAATCAAGCATAAAAGATATATACCAGATATAAATCCAAACAGAAGAAAGAAATTAAGGGCGGTAAAGAGTTCACCTCACAGAAGACGACACTTCCCACCAGAAATGAAGCTGCTGCTGGGTACGGGATCCACGGCCACAAGTCACTGTTCTAATAGCTGATCTAGCATCACACACTTGTAAAACCAAGAAAACAGGCAGCGACTCAGACAGAACAGCAAAGGAGAAAGTAGAAGGGACAGTGTGGTAATGCAGGATCAATTTGTAGGGCAGTGAGGCCTCAACTTTGGCTCTCCAGCGACTGAGGACGAGTCTCAATTTCATCCTAATCCACCCTTTTCCATGCGGTGGCATCAAACAGAAGGTGCTGCTTGGAGAAAGGGCATGGTTGGCCACTGGAGTCACATCACGAGGGGTCAGCTTGGTTGTAAGGGCACAGCTGTGAAGGCTGGATTCAGATGCCATATGGGCTTCGACCAAGGCGCGGCTGATTTCACATGCTTTCAGAACGTTCCACCAATGAAACAACTATTAACAGGAGAAAAATCCTAATTCAATCGGTCCATTCAAAGATTGGCTCGTGGTTCTTATTGATTACGAGCAACCAATTTGCATCAGATAGCAACAAAGATCAAATGAATTAGAGTAATTTTACAAATAGAGCAACTTCCATCAACTTGAAAAAAAGAACAACAGCATATCCTTGAATTCAAATGATCCTATCCAAAGATCTCCATGCTACTAATCAATGAATTAATTTAACGAACAGCCAACTTGCATCAGAACATAAAAGGGATCAAATATATAAGAAAAACCAATCTGTTCTACTGGGATAGGAGAAAAGAATACAAATAAATCAATGTTTTTGCGATTAGAGAGGTTGAAAATAAACACAACTATGAAAGAGTGACTCCCTTGATTCCAGAAAAAAAAACCACTGGTGCTTCATCAATCATTTGATTAATGAGCAACCAACTTGGATCGGAACACGACAGTGATCAAATAAATAAGTACGCTAGCAGTCTGTTCACTCGATAGGAGGAAAATTTACAAAGAATCAATATTTCAGAAATTAGATCTGATTCAATCAACACAACTATGAAAGGATGCTTTCACTTGATTCCAGAAAAAGTCTCACCGATCAAACCACTACTAACAGGGGCAAAACCCTAAATCAAATGATCCATTATATTCAAAGATATGCCGGTGTTTAAGCGTTTAAAACAGGGGCAAAACCCCTGATCTGTTTACTTCAATGGGAGAAGAATTTACAAAAAGATCAATGTTTCAGCGTTTAAAACTGATTCATCAACGCAACTACAAGAAAAGAGATTGCACTTGATACCAGAAATTCTCACCAATTGAGTTACTACTAAGAGGGGCAAATCCCCAGTTCAAATGATCCATCCAGAAATCCATTGGTGTTTCATCAATCTATTGATTAATGAGCAGCCAACTTGCATCACAACACAAACAGAGATCAAATAAATAAATGCACATTCGATCTATTCGCTTTGACAAGAGGTAAATTTACAAAATAGTAAATATTTCAGTAAATAGATCTGATTCAACCAACACAACTATGATAAAATGACTTCACCTGATTCCAAAGAGTTAGACCAATAGAACTACCACTAATAGTAACAAATCCCTAATTCAAATGATCCACTATATTCAAAATCCATAGGTGCTTCTTCAATGGATTGATTATATAAGTAGCCACAAGCCTCAGATTTCAACAGAGATAAAGTACATAAGTAAAACTAGATATGTCCTATTAGATTGGAGGAAAATTTACAAATAGATCGATGTTTAAGCAATTACATTAGATTCAATCAGCACAATTATGAAAAGATTATTTCACTGGATTCCAGAAAGTGTCCCTCTGATAGGAAAGCGCTAGTTCAAATAATCCATTCAAAAAGTTGCTGCTGCTGCTGCTTCATCAATCAATCAATTAATGAAAACCAGCTTGCACCAAGACAAAACAGAGATCAAACAAACAAGTACAGTCAACTTGCATCACCACACAACAGAGATCAAATAAATAAGTACACTGTCAATATGTTCACTTCGATAGGTGGAAACTTTATATGCCAATATTTCGGTTATTAGATCTGATTAAATCAACACAACCATGAAAAACGATTTCACTTGATTCTGGAAAGAGTCTCAATGACTGAACTACTGAAACAGGACAAATCCCTAATTCAAATGATCCATTCTATTCAAAGATCTATTAGTGATTCTTCAATGGATCAATTAAATAAGCAACCAACTAGCATTAAGACACAACATAGATCAAATAAATAAGCACACTCCTTAACTGTTTCACTTTGATGGGAGAAGAATTTACAAGTAGAACAATATTTCAGCAATTAGATCTGATTCATAAACACGACTGGGGAAAAAGAATTTCACTTGAATCTAGAAAGACACTCACTGATCAACTACAATTAACAGGAGCAAATCAATAATTTAAAAGATGCATCTCAAAATCCACAGGCGCTTCATCAACCTTTTGATTAATAAGCAGCCAATTTTCATAGGAGCACAGAGATCAAGTACATTTTCAACCTGTTCTACTACAATAGGAAGAAGTTTATTAACAGATCAATATTTTGGCAATTAAATCCATTTCGTTAGGCACGATTATGAAAAGGCTATTCCACTTGATTCTGAAAAGAGTCTCTCTGATCAAACTATAACTAATAAGAGTAAATCCCTAGTTCAAATGATCCATCCAAAGATCCACTGGATGATTAAATAAGCAACCAATTGACAACAAATCAACAACAATCAATTAAAGTAAAGCCCTAAACTCTTTTAATTTGATAGGAGTAGAATTTACAAATATATCAATGTATGGAAAATTAAATTTGATTCATCAACAAAATTATAGACAAAGTGATTTCCTTTGATTCAAGAAACTGACAATCAAACTACTACTGACAGGGGCTAATTCAGATGAACTATCAAAAAATATGTTCATGCATCATCAATCTATTGATTAATGAGAGGTCACATTGCATTGAAATAAAACAGAGATTCAATAAACAAGAACACTCTCAACCTGTTCTACTTTGATAGGAGGAAAATTTACAAATAGATCCATGTTTTGGCGATTAGATTTAGATCTAATTCAATCGACACACCTATGAAAGTGATTCCACTCATTCCATAAAGTGTCTATGCCACTAGTGCTTCATCAACTAATTGACTAATGAGCATCCAACATGCATTAGATCACAACAGAGATCAAATAAATAAACCCTAAATCTGTTCACTTCAATTGGTGGAATATTACAGATGGTCATCAAAATTTTGGTGATTATATCTGATTCAATCAACTAAACTATGAAAAATTGGTTCCAATTGATTTGAGAAAGAGTCGGTGTCTTTGCTCCAATTACCACTACCAAGAACATGCGCAAATTTGAAATGATCCATCCAATGAGATTCTTCTGCTGGTGCTTCATCCATCTATAGATTAATGAGCAATCAACTTGCTTTGGAACACAACCCAGCTCAAATAAAAAAGTATACCATCAAACTTCCATAAAAGGAATATTGATAAATAGATCAATGTTTCGACAATTAGATCTGATTCAATGGACGCAACTATAAAAAGTGGATCGAACTATTACTAACAGGAGCAAACCCCTAATTCAAATGGTCCATTATATTTAAAGATTTGTTGGTGCTTCTTCAATGGATTGATTAAATAAGCAACCAACTGGCATCAGAACTCAACATAGACAAATAATTGAGTAAACCCTTGATCTGTTTTACATCAAAGGGAGTAGAATATACAAACGGATCAATGTTTTGGCAATGAAATCCGATTCATTAATGCTGCAAAAAAGTGACTGCACTTGATTCCATAAACTCTCACCGATTGAACACCTACCAAAAGTTGCAAATCCCCAATTCAAATAATCCATCCAAAAATCCATCAGTCCTTCAATCTATTGGTTAACAAGCAGTCAACTTGCATTACAAGACAACAGGGATCAAACAAATAAAAGCACCCTCAATCAATTCACTTTAATAAAATGATTAAATTTGAGTCATTCAACACAACTATGATAAAATGATTTCACTTGATTCCAGAAAGAGTCATACCAATACGAGTGCTAATTCAAATGATCCATTATATTTAAAATCCACCAGTGCTTCTTCAATGGATTAATTAAATAAGCAACCAACCAGCATTAAGACCCAACATAGATCGAATAAGTAAATCCCTGATCTGTATTTCTTTGATGCGAGCAGAATTTACAAATAGATTGATGTTTCAGTGATTAGATCTGATTCATAAACACAAACTTCGAAACAAGTTATTTCACTTTAATCCAGAAAGACTCTCACTGAACAAACGACAACTAACAAGAGTAAATCCCTAATTTAAATGATCCATCCCAAAATCCAAAGGTGCTTCATTAATTTATTGATCAATCCACAGCCAAAATGCATCAGAGCACAAAGATCAAGGTAGTACACTTACAATCTGTTCTTCTTTGATATGACAAAATTTACAAATAGATCAATGTTTTGGCAATTAGATCAGATTCAATCATCACGACTATCAAAAGGTTATTCCACTTGATTCTGGAAAGTCTCTCTTATCAAACTACTACTAACAAGAGCAAATCCCTAGTTCAAATGATCCATCCAATGATCCACTAGTAAGTCATCAGTAGATCAATTAAATAAGCAACTAATTGGCATCAAAACTCAACAAAGATCAAATAAAAGGAAACTCCTAAACTCTTTTACTTCCATGGGAGTATGATTTACAAATAGATCGATGATTCGATGATCAAATCCAGTTCGTCAACACAATTATAGATAAAGTGACCTCACTCAAAATCCAGAAACTGCTATTTATTAAACTACTACTAACAGGAGCAACGGTTAAGTTGTTTCTTGTGACCTAGAGGTCACGAGTTTGAATCCTGAAAATAGACTCTTGCAAAGCAAGATAAGATTGCATATAATGGATTCTTATTCGGGACTCGTATAGCGGGAGTTCGTGCACCGGGTTGCTCTTTTTACTACTAACAGGAGCAAACCATGATTCAAATGACCCATCTAAAATTTGCTTCTGCTTCATCAATCTATTGATTAATGAATGAGAAGCCACCTTGCATTAGAATACAACAGAGAATAAACAAATAAGTACATCCTCAACCTGTTCTACTTTGATAGGAGAAAGATTTACAAAAAGATCTATGTTTTGGTGATTAGATCTAATTCAATCAATATAACTATGGAAAATTGATCTCACTTGATTCCAGAAAGAACCTCTGACCAAATCACTATTAGAAAGAGCAAATCCCTAGTTCAAATTGTTAGCAATAGGCAATTAATTACAGTAGCTCAATTACCTCGGTAATTGATTCTCTAATAAAGGTTGTATATACTCTCATAAATAGGAGATTTAGGTTCAATTACCTTTGTATAAAAGTTGTGTATACTCTCATAGATAGGAGATCTAGGTTATATTTAGGTTCCTAGATTTACTCCATGTATTTTATTTCCCTTGTATAGTTGGCAATCTTACCTATATAATGAAAGACCTTCTCTATAGCATAGGAGATCTTTCATGCTAACCCCTTACACTTCTGCCTTGCCAGCTGGTCTCATGCGACATTCCACGAGAATTACTAGTCCTTCTGATCGATATGGATTTCCATCCCATAACATGGGTAATCCTACATCTGCTCTCTCGGCTACTCTTTCTTCCATTATTGTTCCTACTAGATACTCACAGGCAATCAAAGAGGAATGTTGGTAGCAAGCCATGCAAGAAGAATTATGTGCTCTTGAAGCTAATAAGACTTGGGAATTGGTTGATGTCTTACTGGTGTAATCCCACTTGGTTGCAAATGGGTTTATTCTATTGAATTCAGGTTTGATGGGAGTTTAGATAGGTACAAATCCCGCTTAGTTGCTCTTGGAAATAATCAAGAATATGGAGTTAATTATGAGGAAACTTTTGCTCCGATAACCAAAATGAGTACTATACGCACTATTTTGGCTATTACGGTTTCACAAAATTGGAGTTTACATCAAATGTGAAGAATGCATTTCTTCATTGAGATCTCAAGGAAGATGTTTATATGCACCCTCCCGCAAGTTTAGTTTCCGACTCTACTTCTGTCGTGTGCAAATTGCATCGCTCATTGTATCGCCTAAAATAGGCACCCCGTGCATGGTATGAGAAATTCACTTCTGCCTTACTCAAGTTTGCTTTTCTAAAAAGTAAGTTTGATGCATCTTTATTCCTTCACAAGGTTGATCAAGGTATTGCCATTCTGTTAGCATATGTTGATGATATCACAATCATGGGTACTGATTTAGTTCTTATCTCTCGACTAAAGAAACATTTATAGGACTCTTTCCACATGAAAAATTTGGGTTCTCTCACATATTTTCTTCGTATAGAGATTAATGTTAGTTCCCATAGTATTTTTCTATCACAACACAAATATGCTCAGGACTTGGTGGCAACTATTGGTCTCCAAGATTCCATTCCCTTTGATACTCCAATGGAGCTTAATCTCAAGCTACGAAAAGAAAAGGGTGACTTGTTATCAGATCCTGCAGCCTATCTATCTTACTATTTCTTGACCTGATATCTCTTATGCAATACAACAAGTGAGTCAGCTTCAAATTTCTCCTAGGCTCCTACACATGGCTACAGTTCATAGAATCATTCCCTATGTCCATGGCACAATTTCTTGTGGACTTTTTTATCCTTCTTCTACTTCATTTAATCTTGTAGCATATAGTGATGCTGATTATGTAGGGCGTAGTGATACAAGGCGTTCTACAATAGAATGGTGTATGTTTCTTGGACCAACTCTTATTTCCTAGAAAAGTAAGAAACAAGACCGTGTGTCTAAGCCCTCAACTGAGTCTGAATATAGAGCTATGTCACAAGCATGTAATGAAATCGACTGGCTTTGTGGTCTACTGGCTGAGCTTGGTTTTTCTCTATGCAGTCCTACTCTTCATGCAGATAATACTAGTGTCATTCACATTTCTGCCAATCCAGTCTTTCATGAACGTACTAGACATATTGAGGTTGATTGTCACTTCATTCGAGAAGCTTATGAAGCTAGGATCATTTCTCTTCCTCATGTTTCTACCAATCTTCAAGTGGCAGATATTTTTCCTAAAGCTCTTCCACGGCCAAGACATAAATTTCTTAATGACAAATTGATGTGTGTGGATCACCTGCATCAATTTGAGGGGAGATGTTAGCAATAGGCAATTAATTACAACAGCTTAATTACCTTTGTAATTGATTCCCTAATAGAGGTTGTATATACTCTCATAAATAGGAGATTTAGGTTACCATATTTAGGCTCAATTACCTCTGTATAAAAGTTGTATATACTCTCATAAATAGGAGATTTAGGTTACTATATTTAGGTTCCCAGATTTACTCCATGTATGTTATTTCCCTTGTATAGTTGGCAGTCTTACCTATATAATGAAAGACCTTCTCTATAGAGAAGACAATTTCGGGAGATCAATTTGTCACAAATAATCCATCCAAAGAGCTACTGCAACTGGTGATTTATGTTTGACCTTACTATACATGTATTTCCATCGTTGTCTCCTTCCACGGTGAGCTCCTTTGATTTGGAAGATAATGATCATGTATCTTTTTCATTATGGCCTTTCTATATCTAAATCTCTAGTAGCATGCAATTCTAATTCTGAAAATAAAGAATTTAAACTACTTAGATTGAGGTCCCTCACAATGAGATAACACTTGACCACTAAGCTCCAATAATGGGCCTTCGGTAGGACATTTAATGCAATTTGCATAAGGTCCCTATTTGACAATTGTTCACTTATAATTGTTAGTTTTTTACTTAACTATTTATAACTTGAGTGCATGTCCCCGATTTGCTCCCCTTCAACATAGTGAATGAATTTAATTTGGATTGCAACAAATCCCTTTCTACTAATTTAGCCTCTATTGATCGTTCATGCATCACAATCTGGTTGTTGAATATTTTCCAATCTTGCTCATTTCTCAATCAAGTAGACCTTGTTCCAATACCAACTTTACTTCTATGTTAGCTACCACCATCTCCTTTTGCTTCTCCATTAACTTGAAAAGAGCAATTAAATTGTTATTTACGTCTGACATAAAATCGTGCTCTTCAATAGTTATAACCATATCTATGTCAAGTCTACAAAATAATGCCATATTTGCTTCTATGAAGTGAAGTTCCCTTCTAGGTTCAAATGAGGTCCCTATTTGACAATTATTTACCCACATTTTTCAGTCCTTTGATTAACTATTTATAGCTTGGGCGTATATCCACAATTTACTCCCCTTCAACAATGTGAATGAATTTAATTTGTATCGCAATAGATCACTTGATATTAATTTAGCTTCTATTGATCCTTCATGCATTGCAATTATGTGCTCCCATAATTCTCTTGCTGCTGAATATTTTCTGATCTTGCTCATTTCTTGTTCAAGTAAAGCTTGTTCAATACTAACTTTACTTTGTGTTGGCTACCACCTCCACCTTTTGCTTCTTCATTAACTTGCAAAGAGGAATTAAATTGTTTTTTTTGTCTAAAGGAAAATTGTACATCTCTTCAAATGGCTACAATCATATCAATGTCGAGTCTGAAAAATAATGTCATCTTGTGCTTCATGAAGTACCCTTCTAGATCCGCATGAGGTCCCCTATTTGACAAGTGTTCAGCCACATTTGTTACTTCTTAAATGAACTATTTGTACCTTGAGTGTATGACCGTGATTAACTCCCCTAAGTAGTGAATGAATTTAATTTGGATGGCAGCAAATCCTTTGTGCTAATTTTGCTTCTGTTGATCCTTAATTCTTTCATCGTTGAATATTTCCCGATCTTACTCATTTCTTATTCGGGTAGAGCTAGTTCCAATACCAGTTTTACTTTTCTGTCAGCTACTAGTTTTTCCTTTTGCTTCTTCATTAACCTAAAAAGAAGAATTAAATTGTTATTTTTATTTAATAAAAAAGCATACCCCTCTTTAATGCCTATAGTCATATTGATGTCGGATCTGAAAAATAACACCATCTTGAGCTTTCATGAAGTGAAGTTCCCTTGGAAGTAAATATCAAGTCCTTGCTTGACAACTGTTCACTCATATTTGTTAGTTAATTGACAATTTATATCTTGAGTGCATGCCCATAATTTGCTCCCCTTCAACATAGCGAATGGATTTAATTTCATCGCCGCAAATCCCTTAGTGCAATTTATATCTCGTCCCATGGTCCCTCAAATGCGCCAAGTTTCTTCATCTCGTCCCATGGTCCCTTAAACGCGCCAAGTTTCTTCATTCTCATGAACCTCAAACCATCAAGTTATCACAACCCTTGGCCATGCCAAATCGACTTGTATACTAGGTGGACCCTTCACAACTTAACACACAAGTTAGATAAACACAAATCTAGCTTAAACTCTTTGCTCAAATCATCCAAACACTTAACTATCTAACCGCAAAGGGAGACAAGAGTCCCTTAATTTGTTCACTTAGTTGGAATAAAATTTATAAATAGTCACCAATATTTTATTGACTAGATCCGATTAGATCAGCACAACTATGAAAAATTGATTCCACTTGATTCAAGAAAAAGTATCTCTTATCAAATTACTACTAACAAGAGCAAATCCAAAGTTCAAATGATCCATCCAATGATAAAGTTGCTGCTGATGTTTCATAAATCTACTAATTAATGTGCAAACAACTTGCATCGCAACTGAGATCAAATAAATTACAACCTCAGTCTATTCTAGTTCCATAAAAGGAAACATTTACAAAAAGATCAATGTTTCAGCAATTAGATCTAATCCAATAAACACAACTACAAAAAAAAAAAAAATAATCGAACTAATACTAACAGGAGCAAATCCCTAATTCAAATGTTCCATCCAAAGATCCGAAAGGTGATTCTTCAATCTATTGATTAATAAACAACCAACTTCAATCAGAACGGAACAAAGATCAAACAAATAGGTAAATCTTATCTGTTATACTTCAGTGGAACATTTAACCAATTCAACTGCCACAAGTACGAGAAAAGGTTATTATGCTTGATTCCAGAAACAGAATCTCCAATCGAACTGCTACAAGCAAGAGCAAGTCCAACAAATACAAATGATCGCTTCAGTAAATTGATTGAATAAGCAACCGAACTTGCATCAAAAGTTAACATGTATCAAATAAACAAGTAGACCCTATATCTGTTCTACTTTGATGAGAGATGCGGATTAAAAATAAAATGCACGATGATTGCGGAAGAGAATGAAAGGAATCAGAGACGCACCTGATGATTTCCACTTCGATCTGGATCTCCGATTTGGTGGAAGCGTCAGGCACTTATTCGCCGCTAGATCAGATTATTGATGTGGTTTGTTAGATTCGGAGTAAATATTAAAGGGAAAAGAAAACATGCACGACGATCGCGGAAGAGCAAACGAAATCGGAGGTGAACCTGATGGTTTCCACTTCGATCTGAATCTCCGATTTGGTGGAAGCGCCAGGCACTTCTCCTCCGCTAGATCGGATTATTGATGTGGTTTGTTGGATTCGGAGTAGAGATTAAAGGGAAAACAAAACATATATGCACGACGATCGCAGAAGAGAAGGAAAGGAATCTACCTGATGGTTTCCACTTCGATTTGGATCTCCTATTTGATGGAAGCAGTAGGAACCTATCCTCCGCTAGATCAGATAATTGATGTGGTTTGTTAGATTCGGAGTAAAGATTAAAGGGAAAACAAAACATGCACGAGGATCGTAGAAGAGAAGGAAAGGAATCGGAGGAGTACCTGATGGTTTACACTTCGATCTGGATCTCCGATTTGGGGGAAGAAACAAGAGCTTCTCCTCTGCTAGATCAGATTATGGTTGCGGTTTGGTAGATCGAGAGAGAGTGAGAGGAATTTGGAGTAGAGCATTGGAGCAGCAAAAAGGCGGGCGTGACAGCTTGCCGACGTCTATTTATAGGGGAATATCAAGGGAAGGGAAGGGAATTTTAAATTTTGGTAGTTTGGATGGGTTGAAAGCAAGGGGATGAAAATTTTAAATTTTATTTAGAAAAAAAGTGAGAGAAAAGAAAGACATTTGTATATTTGTAGGATTCATTATTGATTGTGAGACTGTGGGCAATTAGTCTTGCT
The DNA here is from genome assembly GCA_025175895.1 of Wurfbainia villosa. Classification (NCBI taxonomy): domain Eukaryota; kingdom Viridiplantae; phylum Streptophyta; class Magnoliopsida; order Zingiberales; family Zingiberaceae; genus Wurfbainia; species Wurfbainia villosa. The sequence continues at coordinate 5,753,783 of JAKLTH010000273.1, read as the reverse complement.
TAGTGGCCATCTCTAACGTAATCCCAAATTAAGTGTGCGAATGCTACAGCAAGTGCACCTATTAGATATAGGAAGTAGTTTCGATGCTACGAGAGGCACACCACCACGTCATTAAGATAGCGGTGCAAAACAAAAACAAATAAATAACAAGGTTATCTAGCTAACCAAGAACAAACACATCGTTTGGGGCGAGCCTACCGATTCTGTCAATCAAGATTTCACTAAAACGGTTAGAAATTTGCAGTCAGATACGAACTTCAGCAATTTCAAGAGGTGTGCTCTGATTCAATAACCAGACTTTTTCATTGGCACGCTAAATTGTTTTCAGTGATGAAACACAGCAAGAACACGATCCCTGAGCACAGAAATGTAATCCCACACTTAATTCAATGTCGACAAAAATCGCAGAAGAAAATGGAACCTATGCGGAGAATGAGTTCTCTAGCCTCTTCAGCCTTCAACTTTTATACTTGCAGCATTGGGCTGTCGGTTGCCAGCCCCATAGTATTTAGGCCATTATCAACATAGACAACTGACCCAGTCACAGCCGATGCAAGTGGAGACACCAAGAAGGCTGTTGCATTGCCGACTTCATCTGTATAAACAAATTTACTTTGTTATATGAAATAGTTTGCTCAAGTCATCTTGATGGATAACATGAAATAATGGACAAATCAGTTCTGAATTGTGTCGTGACCTGCAAGCAATTCTTTCTGTAATGGGGCATTCACAAACGAATAATCAATCATCTTTTCTATGAATCCGATAGCTTTCGCAGCTCGACTTCCCAGAGGGCCTGAGCATATCATATTAGCATACCATGTTTAGGTGATACTGAAAAATGATTTGCCGAGGTAAGTTTGACTAAACTAATGGGAGTAAGGTTTGCACAGCCCAACCGTAACATACAAGGAAACATTGAGACACACCTGCAGATATTGTATTGACTCTAACTTGACCTTTTCTTCCGGCTTCAAAAGCCAGCACCTACACCCAAAAACAAATGCAATACTAGATGAAAACATCAAAATTACTGAATCAATATTTTGCCAAATATAAACTCAGATGAGTGAACTACCATAAAGTTTGGGTTTAAATATTTCCAATCACTAGCCGGACTTGACAATCAATTGCACATACAACAATTATAGAAGAGCTGAACTTACTCTAGTATCGCTCTCCAATGCTGCTTTTGCTGAGCTCATTCCACCTCCGTATCTGCAAGTTGATGCAAGAACTAAACAAGTATTCCAAATTATAAACTTTGGAATAAACAACATAAACGTTATACCCTGGGATTGTCCTTTCGGAAGCTATGTACGTTAAAGATATTGAAGCACCGCCTGCCATGTTTAGCAGAGACATCCAAGATGAAGTGAAGATGAAATATAAAATCTATGTGCCAACAAGAAAAGGGATTGTTTGATAACTTCATTTTAGGTTTTATTATAACTACTAGCATTGCTTTATTCTGTCCCTAAAGAAGAAGATATAATGATGGATTGATAACGATGTCCTTTTCAGGATCTCAAATTGAAATATAGACACAAATGAAACATGCAATTGTTTTGTTTTCATGGAAATTAAAGAAACCTGGATTCATAATTGGAAGAAAGTGCTGAAGCAGGGAGACAAAAGAGTAACTCGATGCTGAAATTGCAGCAAGATACCCTCTTCTAGATGTCTCCAAGAGTGGCTTCGTTACCTGTTTATGAAAACCATAACTTAGAACTAAAGTAAAACCATTATGATTATATGATGGTGTAAGGTAGTACTTCTGGTCCATTGGCAAGAGAATGCACGAGGATGTCAATGCTTCCAAAATCCTTCTTCACAGACTCAGCTACTTCCTGCACCAGGCAAAAGAAGACATCAGTAACACAGGATCACATGAAAAATCAAATGAATCATCATTCCAGGCTTTAGTTCTGTTTATTCCGTCTCTTGGAGAAAAAAATGTTTAATTAGCTTACAGAAAAGGGAAATCAAGTTCTGGTGAAGACAAGGAGTTGGTATCTACCTTGACAGTCCAATTTGAGGATCCAGCATAGCGTTTGTTGGTCTTGACCTAAAATAAACACCATACTAGCTGCTGATTATGATCATAAATTGAAATAAGTTCCAGGAACTAATTTTATCAAAAACTTCTTTTACATACATCTTCAGGAACATCATCAGGTGCATCATAAACAGCATCAAGAGGATATACTTTGGCAATCTCCATCAATGAACCATTTGACAATCTGTAAATACAATCTGGGAAAGATTACTACTGAACATAAAAGATAAAAAAAAAAAATCCAACCATGTATCTTCCTGATACTAGAGGAAGACATACTTCCGTGACTCATCAAATTTGCCACGTCTTAAGCTTGTCTCAAATATGTTCATTGCCTATTGATGAATGATCCAACAGAAGGTTTATATTTCAGTGTTTATCTAATTACATAATAGCAGATTAAACAAGACTTTGGAAGCACTTACAGGCACCCATGTACCAACAAGTATTTCTGCCCCGGCAGCGGCAAGAGCCTTTGCGATTGCCCAGCCATAACCATTATCATCAGCAACTCCAGCAATAAATGCCCTTTTACCTAAATAAGAACACATCACAGACTTGAAGCTTACCAGCCATAATGTTACCATGAATGATAATCATATCATCCCAACAGTAGGAGTGATCCTCCCACTGGGTATTAGTACTTTGGTATAAAATATATCCACTTATCTCTGCTCTTATAAACATAATTGTTCTCCTATTTTCAATAGAACAGAATAAATATCAACCCTTGTACAAAATATACCGAAAATGTTAGGTACATAGGCTTTTCCAATTTCAATGCAATAAACAAAGTGACATACTGTCTAGCTTTATTGGATAAAGGAATATTTCCACAAGTTCACCTTGGTATCATGTTTATCCCTCTTCTATTCATCATAAAACTGCCAAGTGATTAGATACAGTATTCCCAGCAACTAAAATGTCATAAAATTTAGGAATCAAGCATTAGGATATGTGGTTTTTCTGAATGTAGGTAGTGAAATAAATAACACTGGTACCCAAAAGGTGTAATGAACGATGATTCTCATTAATAATGCTACATGAAACACTGCATGGTGAAAAAGGGAAAATAAGAACACAATTTTGACATCTGATATAAGGCAACTCAACTGATTGTTCGCAATGCATTAGGATAAGTGGGATCATGAATGTAGGCAGTCAAACATAATAATCGATATACCCATCAGACGTTATCAAAAATAGGCTACACTTACAAATACAAGATAAAACACTACATGATGAAAGAAACAAGGGGAAAAAAACAACCAAACTATGATAAGAAAATAATCTCATAAGAAAACAAAACTACAAAGGTCATAAGTTACAGAAGTAGTCCTGAAATTTTGAGGAAACTAACAGGGCAAACTGTGAAGAACCATATATACCTCTTAGATCAATAGGCAATCCATATGCAGTCTCTTTCTCACTTTCCCCAGACATTGCCCTGATAGAAAACCTTTGACACTTTGAAGGAGATGGATATCTCACACAGAGAGGCTGGAGAGACAAGGAACTTGGTGAGTTTGCTAAACTTTGTTTGGCTACTTTTAGATTGGACCCAGAAATTGTCGTCCTAGAGGTGAGCATTCTTCTGTGAGAAGAGACGCAAGCTTTTGCTGCCGTAGCTTGCAAACTAGTAGCAACTAATGCCTCCATTGTCTCTAGCAGTAGCAGAAACCTGGACAAACCACAGAATAACAGTGGGTTTGCCATCATAAACACTAATTTAGATCCGCTCTGTATTATGCAGATGTAAAGTTATCCAAGTTATAGACATCAAGCTTCGCCATTAGCATTCCAAAAAGCTAAAAACTATTTAGGTATTAGCTTTTCATATATCTAGCAACACAATGAAATGTAATCAGCAAACTTAAACATCGTCGTGTTGGATGGTTAGGAAGCATAACTATCAAAAACCCATTATTTGGGTCTAGAATGAGCTAAAAGCTTTCTTTTATGGAAGGATTCCATTTTGGGCTCTCACTAATGACAAATCAAGCTTTTTCATATGAAAATTCTCATGTATCAATAAACACACGACCAAAGGCAGTCAGCAAACAATAAATTTCATGTTGGATGCTTTTGAGCTAGGAAGTAAAATTAAGAAACTCGCTATTCAAATCTAGAAGCTAAAAACTCCATTGCATCAAACGCTTCCAATTCGGATTCTCACTGGTCACGGATCAAACATTTCACATGAATTTTTTACCAACATGGCGACCTTGTTAAACAAAACATCACTAGAACAAAAGAACATCCCGAAAAATCTTTTAATTGTTAGAACGACAACAACTTCAGATGAGATATAAGTAAAATAAAAAAATAAAAATAGGCCAGAGATCTCAAACTACTCGCTCGTGACAAAAATGCCGAGAAGGAATAACGGATCGCTAGAATAAGCAGGGACCTCTCGCCTGACGGAGGACGACGGGCGGGCGCCAAGGGCAGTGGCTCGCCTTCGGATCAATCCGACGTTAGGCTGCTGGTTAAATCGAAGCGTATTTCGATGACACCAAGGCGCTGATATAGAAGCTGGTCCGCACTACAGTCCTGCGGAGAGATCGAGAGAGAGCGCCTCGTTTGGTTTTAAGCTGTCAATGGCGATGGGTTAGGGTTAAAGCTTGGAGTTGGCTGAGCTCGAGCTCGAACTCAGTCGCTGAGTTCGTCCATCGTTATTCCATAAATTGTCCAATTTAATTCTTATTATTGATGGGCTTTGAGCCTCTACGGCCTGCTTTGCCTTTTGAATCAAGTGAAGACACGTGTCCTGCGGCGATATTAGATTTAATTAGTTAATTAATTAAAAAAAATACCCCATTTTAAATTGAATATATTATTTTAAAATTTGATATACGTTTATTCTCTTTATTTCAAATATAGTGTACATTCAATTTTCTCATTTAAGATGATAATTTAGTGCTAGCAGTAAAAGATGATTATATTCGTTCTTAGTATTTTTTATCATTGATTTTCTGACAATGATGAAAAGAAGTAAATTATGAAAGACTATATCCTTTGATCTTTTGGTCAGAAATAATGAAATTTTTTGTGAGTTTAGATGAAAATTTTAAATTTCATATTAAAATTTATCCTCTGTCTATTTATAACAATATTTAGTATTTACATTGTTATAATCAACGGATCGTTTCGATAGGACAATACAGTACTATACTACATCAAACAACAAATATATTTTATGTATCATCATCATCATTAATTCAGTAAATATCAATGTAATCTCCTTTTTATATTATACATCATTTTAGAAGTTAATAGACCTTTTAATTATGGAGATATAAAAACCAAAGATTAGAGCATATTATCATCTTCGCTTTTAAAGTTGCAATATAATATTATGGTCTATATGGCAAAGAGATGTTCCTTTAGATTTTCACGACCACAAAATTCTAATTTTGAAAAAAAAAAAGTATAGTATATTTAAGATTTTAATTATCTAAATTTAGATCTAATAACCTCAACTCTTACATCCATCTCTCCATGTCATCCACGTGTTAATCCTAGTCATTGTTATTTCCTCACACTCATATTCTTTCATCTTTTCATGCTCTAATTTTTTTTTTGTCCTTGTTGCATTTGTTTTTGTGTATTCTCTTTCGACTTTCACGTGTGTTATCTACTTTTTCACACGACAATGAATATTTTTTATTTATTTTTTAATATTTTATGATATAAAAGATTAAAATTAATCAATCTAACCATTTCTACCCATTCACTTTCAGATTATCATAAATAAAATAAATCAATGATAAATCTTTGACTCTGGAAACTAATAATAAACATTTTTTTTAATATTTTAGTGTTTGGAATAGAACGTCCTTACCTTTGATATGATGTTATTGTATTTAAAATTATTTATATGAAATTTTAGACACCTCATAAAATGATTTATTTAAATAGTGATAAAACCATAAAAACTACTAACAAGCAAAGCGGAAAATTTATGTAGATTTAAGTAAAAAAACATCATTATAATTTTTCCACAGTAATCTTTTATGCGTGGGTTGGACTATGGGCGAGTTGCTAGGTCCAAATCACGAGCGCGTGCGTGTCACTCTCGCTCCATCTCGCTAGGTCGACGCCTGCTGCTAGTTACCCACACCGCATCGGCATTTTGCTTGTTTTGCTCGACGATTAGGGTGGGAGCGATACGGGACGGAGCTCGTCGTGGAGTGTTCGTGCTTCCCCTATCGGTTTGCCTTCTCCGAGTGTTAATTTTTCGTCCTCATTTATTTATTTATTGTTTATCTCCGTTGTTCGCCTGTGAATCGTCCGTCCTCCGCCAATTATCGATCTGATGGTTGCGTCTATAGGTTTCTCATGCATGCAGTGTCTGATATCATATTTGGAAGTCCTGTTCTTCCAGCTTACCTTTGCGCTGTCTCACAGGCACAACACCACGTCCGCCGACGATTGCTTTGTCGTTGCTTAATGTAGTTTTCTAAAATTTGTAATAATCCGTGAGAATCTTTCCCGATTGAGTTTATTATTGTGATTGAGTATGTTTCATCCCACAACATCCTCATCGGCTTCTTCTAGTAACTAACTGTATCTTTAGCTGAGTGTTTTCCAATTAAGAATTAGCTCATATCTCTCTATTAACTTCTGCTAGTACATAGGGTTACTTGATTATGCATTTGTGTAGATTTAGACTGCAACTAGCTATTTTACATAATTTGAATATTTTTGACCCTGTGTTTCCTGGAATTCAACATCCAGAATTATTATTTTTTCATTGACAATACTCGACCTACTATCACTAGACCTACTATTGTGATGATAATCAAATCAGAGTTAGATTGGATGTTAGTTTACTTATTTATGGTCTTAATATCTTCTTCTTTTTTTTTGAAGAAATCTTTATAGGTAAATGTATAAATATATTGCAAACATTTCTATGCCATGATACCCATATGTCCTTTATGATAGATCATTGGATGCTGGAAATAGGAGCTTTGGAGCTGTCAATAGTCCTAGAGAGGAGTGGGAGAAATCTATTTGGATTTTTTAGGACATTTGAGGGGTTCTTGCTTTCACAAAGGAGAGCTGAAGTGGATGGTTTATCCAACATTTAATTTGCATTGATTATTGCTGTTGAGCATTTTGGAGGGCTTGGGCAATGGAGCTTGTGGAGCACCATTCGCATCAAGAATTTCTTTCTTGGTTTGCTTCACAGTTTTGGCCTTTTTCATCTTTAATTCATAAGTAAAAAAGGGTCCTTATCAACTTGAATCGACATCAATGGAAGTTGGGAAATAACCTTATGCAAGTTTCATTTTATGCCTTTTTATATCTAAACTTTGTTTTTTTTTATAGGGACTACATTTACAGTGGCAACCATGAGTTCTCGACTAAGTCGTACAATTTATGTGGGCAATCTCCCTATAGATTTACGGGAATCAGAAGTTGAAGATTTATTTTACAAGGTTTCTATCTAAAGCCACTTTCTTCAGCTGTTAGATTTGTATCGTCTCATTTTTCTGATCAATGTTGAACTAGTCTGAAAGTTGATAATAATTTGTCTATGGATTTCGCTCTTCTAGTTGCTGCCTGAACTCCAAGCACATGCTTCCCACAAACTCATAGAGGATTTGTGACAAATGTATTCTTTAAATGTACCATAGGCATCATCTCCAGTCATTAATCAGTTCTTTGACAGTGATATTTCTGATATATTCTATCAACAGTATGTCCAATCTTGTCATTATACAATATACTGACATGATTTGGAGAAGTATATTATATGTCACAATGAGCTCTAGTTTTAGTACAAGAGGTATAGGGGATAGAGATTAGATATATTTGTGTGTTGAGTAGTTCTAATGGCGTTAACATGCAGTCTTGCATTTTGTTGTTGTGTGTTTCTCAGAATTTGGAACTGTTTTTTTTTAATATATCAATATAATCTCATTGTAGTATGGCCACATAGTGGAAATTCAATTGAAGAATCCACCTAGACCCCCTGGTTATTGTTTTGTCGAGGTACATGTTTGTAACTGTGACTTTAATTACATTTCAGTTTTTTTTTGCTTCCAAATTTTACGATTTATTTTTGTAGTTTGAAAGTTCACGGGATGCAGAAGATGCAGTCAGGGGCCGTGATGGTTATGAGTTTGAAGGACAACGTCTTAGGGTAATAAGCATTTTTATCGTGTGGCTAATGTGTATAATTACTTTGTTTTATCTCATTGTTCCAAAAAGGTTGAGATATCCCATGGTGGTCGAGGGCAGCCATTTCCAGTTGGACGAGGTAGTCGACGTGGTGGGGATGGAAACAAATATGGAGTGTCACATCGTTCAGAATATCGAGGTGATTTCCACTAATATCTAGATTTTTTGCTAGGTTTCTATTTGATGTATTACAAATTTGACATTTTTACACTTTTACAGTGATTGTTCGAGGCCTTCCTTCTTCAGCTTCATGGCAGGATCTAAAGGTATGTAAACTTCCTGTATACACTTCAAACAATTGTTTACATTTTTGTTGGCCTTTCAACTTTTGTCGTCCCAGGATCACATGAGGAAGGCTGGAGATGTATGTTTCGCACAAATTTACCGTGATGGTGACGGTAGGTTCCAAAATTTTATTGTGAACTCTCATCTATTTGGTAGCTAGTACTTGCAAAAATGTGAAAACAGCCAAGATCATGGTGCCCATTGATATATACTTGTTATGCACATTATATACTTGTGCGCATTTCACAACATTAGAAACTAGCCAATGGTTTTGATTTTTGAGTGGTAGCCATTTTTATTTGTTGACTTGAACTATTAAGCACTGGACAAATTTAATCTATGAACTATGTGTGTCATATATAATAACACATGAGATTTAAAAGACTTGACTATTGCTAGATAGTAATGCAAATTTTGTTAGCATTTAGTGGGATAAATTTCATGTAGTTAATGCCAGGTAAAGAGAGAAAATAGATTAGGGTGGTATGACTATGGTCTACGACGACTGGTAGATTTTATTGTTAGGCAAGTTAAATTGATGAGTTGAAGGTTGGAAAGATAAGGGAGACCAAATATTACCAGTGGTATACTGGACGATCAGTTTACAATTATAAATTTGTATGATATCCTGACAAGTGATGATTCATGTTTTGTTTGATTTTCCTTTTTTGCACTGAGAACCAATTTACTGTTAACTCAAGTTTTTGGCCTTTTTGATCTAGATGTCTTGTTTTACCAACTACAATTTAACTGAGCCATAAAGACCATCAACATTGCTGTCATAGCATCACTTGTATACAGTATGATTAATCCTCACCTATAGTTTGAAAATACATATGTTCTTGTGTGTATAATGATGCAATGCAGATAAATTGTTACATCAGGAGCATCCCTGATTAATCATCTCGCCCATAATCTGAAATACAAGCTGAAATGCATACATACACCGTTATCTATAATTCAATAAGAATATGGAAAACTAAGTCTTCTTTGTTAAAATTTTGAATTTTCCTCCAGGTGTTATGGGCTTGGTCGATTATACAAACTATGAAGATATGAAATATGCTGTAAGAGCATTTCTTCTGCCTTTCCTATTCTCTTAGGAATGCATTTGATATATATTATTTACCTTTTTTATGCCCTTGCCAGATTCGTAAGCTTGATGACACTGAATTTAAAAATCCCTTTTCAAGGTCCTACATCAGGGTATGTTCTTTCAAAATGGTAGATGTGAATTACAGAATGAAGTTTCTAATAGTCTTGTAAGGTTTAAAGTATCGTTCCATGGTGAAGGTTTGGTGTACAGTTCCTTGTCGACACCTGGCATTCTTCTAAACATTGTGAAGCATGCTAAGATTAATTCGAATGAGTCATCTTCACTTAGCTGTCTACCTCCTAATATAAGCTTATTGGAATTACAAAGTCAATTCAATTGAATTAAATTTGTGGCAACAAGATGGAAGCATCTTGACTAATGAGTACCTTTAATAATGGGTGTCATGCATGGGATGAAAGCATTATTTCTTGTACCATCCTAGTTAAATTGACCCTATGATTTTATTATTTTTCAGAGTATATAGATTAAATAATGTTCCCAGGACATTTTATTTAGTTAGCTATTGGGAGTGGTACTTAGATTGACGCAACTGAAATTAGAAAAGGTGGACAAGATATTGATAGTCTGATACATCTCACGTTCTTTGACTTTAGTGCTCCTTTATACGCTAGTATTGGTGTACCGGTTATGCTTCCATCCTCTCACTTTCTATACTCTGTCTCCTCTTTGTGATTTGTGGATGAAATTGAAGGATGAGTCTAGTGAAGAGTATCTTATGGTCTCATTTGGTTTTGGTGTAACCTTAAGCTGACACAAACAAACAGCAAGAAATGTGTTTGTTTGTCAAATATGCAATCTTATCCAACACAAACCAACAGATCAAACATAGTTTGATTGTTTTCCTCATTTTCTCCAGGTGAAAAGCTATGAGAGAAGTATGTCAAGGAGCCGGAGCGCAAGCAGAAGCCGTAGTAGAAGCAGAGGCCCTAGAAGGAGTCGGAGGTAAATTTATATACATTCATTAATTGACTTGAGTTCCAGCTATATTTTAATTATTATAATTATTTTTAGTTCAACCAAATGGTTTTTTGTGTGTGTGTGTGTGTGTGTTTTGGACTGTTTGACCATTTCTCTTTACTATAATCTCATTTCTAATTATTTTCTCCAGCAAATCATATGAAGGGGCTAAATCAAGATCACCATCTAAGCCTGAATCTCCACTTCCCAGGTCTCAGTCTCCAGCCAGATTGTCAAGGTAGTTTTCTGAGCAAGGGCTAGGTCCTCATCTTTTTTATGTGCAAATTTGTCAACATTCTTGTTTCTTCAAATCAACCTCAGCGAATATTTTGCTTCCAGATCAAGATCTAGGTCGAGATCCAGTTGATTATTCCAGGTGATTTTTAAAACCTCAATTATAGCAAAGTCATCAAACTATATGGAAAAGAATATGTAAATTTCTGAGGAAAATAATGTGTGTTTTTGGCTTAAACTAAAAGATTTTCGATGCAATCCTCTATTTACATGATAAATTAAACAAGAAAAGGAAACTTGTAGTATGAAATTGAAGTGTTGACTAAATGAAGTTAATGTTCTCATTTGATCGACACATTGCGAGTATAATGGTGTGTTTAGTTCATGGAAATAACTATTTTATTCTTTGTGAATTCCTATGAAGTAAATAATCTATATTTGGTTACAAAACTAAACTTGAAATATTAGTTCCCATTTATTTGTGATTCTCTATTCATAACAAATAGCTATTCAAATAATTATTCCGTGTCAATTACATTCTTTAAATAATAAATATTCTTACTCTATCCAACCATCTAAAAATAAGAATATATATTATGAATGCGGGTGGGTGGATCTGTCAGGTTACTAGGCAATCAGGTGGATTTAGTGTTCGGGCATGCCAATGGAGTTGGATGGGTTGATTGGGTTAGATTGACTATTCTATCCCATTAGGCCAGGTTGGTCGGGTCAGTTGACACATCCATTGAATGGGAAGATTAGCCAGTCAGACAGGTCAGGTCTGATGGACTGGTAGGACAGGTTTGGATATCTACACATTGCCTTTAATGTATTTAAAAAAAAAAACACTTGGTAAACCTATGTTTTTTATGTGCCTCTCATTCCCTGATTTTCCAATAGTTTTTTATTTTTATTTTTACATTTTTGCAGGTCCGCTAAATTCTGCAAACTGTGTATTGCTTCCGTGTTTTCTGTATTCTCTTCTGCAAACTACCACCGTCGCATTCATGTTCTGTATTCTTTAAATTCTGCAAACCTCTGCGTTGCGTAGGCAATAAGTGAATTTTATCTGGCACGCTCAACTCTTGTTTGGTCAAACTAGTTACTTGAATTTGAGTTCTATTTGTTGTTTACTCTTAAAAACTGTGGATCAAACAATTATCAACTGTTTTGTGTGGAATCATGACTGCCTTTCTTGTTTTAAATTTTGCAGGTTGTGGGGTTTATTCCTCGACATTTTAATTTCTAAATTATTAATTTGTTAGCGTTAATATTATGGGCAACCATGGAATTTGAATCTACATCTTCATTCTGTAGTTTTTTTTTTTCTTGTTTATCGTCTCTCGTTATCTCCTGTGTTATTGGATGCGATCGCGATTTCATGACTTGTAAAATCCATCGTTTTTTAATAACCTATTTCATATTCATTTGCTAGATGTATAATTGTCACTCGAGCTTGCACTTAAAAAACTTATTGTTCACTTACTACTTAAACTTGCTTAATAAATGTGTTGCATGACTATTTGTTGGTATTTGCCGTCTACGCCAATCTTATTTGGTTCAATTTTTATTTGTCTTATTTGGATGGGTTCTATCACTTCGGCCCAATCGATATAATATCCACGCGCTCTAATCGAAGAAATATAGTCCTTCAAAATTTTTTGTGCTCCCGGTGAATGAATTCCTGTTCTCTTTTTTTAATTACGAAATTATCATTTGTTGTCAAATATATGATATAATTCGTTGGAATACAATTATAACGAAAAAAAATAAGGATATGTTCTTTTCTTTTCTGATCGTGAATAACATGAGTCTTACCATGTCACAAGAGAGAATAAGCTGATTATCTCCTCTTGTCTTACTGGAACTCGTTCTACGCTCGTATCCATTTCGTCCCTTCTTTTATTATTTCCCTACATTTTACTCTTTGCTTCGTTGCAGACTCTACACCCAAAATGTATAAGATGACGAGCATTAGATCTGTTTACTTGTTTGTAAGGGATTCCATGCAATACACGGAGGCAGAAGAGTTATCATTGTAATGTCTTTCCCTAACATTTGAGCGGCTACATGTAGTCCCATCCATGCTCTTTGGCAGAGTAGTTTCTTTTGGTCGAGTAAACAAGCTATAATATATTTTGTTGGGAGAATTTTTTATTTTTTTTTTGTTTTCTATTGTTTCAGAAGAAAAGGAAAATTTGCGAGTATTTTTTTCTTAACAAAACAACAATCTTTTATATCTTTTTTTAAAAAATACATATAAAAGAAATGTGAAATCAAAAAATTAAACTTCAAAGAGTCGACCTACCTACGAATAGACATGCTTAACAGATTGGTTCAATCTGAGACTGAATCGAAATCAATTCGTTAAATTCAGAATCGGAATCGATTCGGATGAAGCGGTTTCGGAATCAAATCCGAACCGTTTCGATTTCGATTCGATTCGGTTCCAACTGATTTGAAACTGATCTGATTCGGAACTGTTTCGGAATCGATTCTGGTTCCGATTTAAATCTAGTTCCGGTTATTAATTTAAAGGTGAAAATTCTTAGCATGTTAACATCTCTACAAGATTATTTTGCGATAGAAAAAGAAGAATAAGATCACCAGCACATTAAATGAATTTGGAAGCTCAAGTTCGAGGAAGGTGATCCGGAACCGTTTTAGAATCGATTGAGAATCGATTGAGCAAATCGGAATCGTTCACGAATCTGGCTTTTCGATTCGAAATCGTTTGAATCGATTCGAAACCGATTTCGGAATCGATTGTATATTCGGAATCAATCAAAAATTGAATCGGAATCGGATAAACATATTTGTAGTCGTCGTTGTCGCAGAGCAAAAAGGTAACATCCGCAGGATGACGTGACGGAATCTGCTGCTCTCCGTGGCGTCGCATATTCGTACGGTGCGCTCCGTTGTTCGCCCAGGACTCGCTCGGGGGGATTGAACTGATGGCTGTTATTAACTGCCCACTCACACTCCGCCACGTGCCCACCTCCAACAGAATGCACGGCTATAAGTACCGCTCCCACCTCGTGATCTTCCTCACTCTCACTCCCATCTCGAGCGAGCATCTCATCCTCGCTCTAACTCTGCCTTCGATAGAGGAGATCGCCGGTGAGTGCAGTTGATTTCTTCCTTCTCGACGGTCTTAAAACTAGAGTATTGTGTTGTGTTTCCTTTTTTTGTTGGAAATTTGAGCCATCTCGTCAGCTGATTTCTTTCTCCTCTCCGATCCGAAACTTAGAGCATTTCCTTCGTAGATTGTTTCTGTTTGGAAACTTATTGTCTGCTCCGTTCTAATCGGTGGAAAATTTCTCGGGGAAGAGCGATTCTAGTTCAGGTTCTTGAACTAAATCCTTGTGATTAATGGTGCTTTCTCCCGCCTCTCCGATCTGAAACTAGCATTTGTTTATTTACTTTTATTTTAGAAGTTTTGCTTCTGGTCTGTTCTCATCGGTGTAAGATTTCTTGAGGAAGAACTCGGATTCTAGCTACCATAATTTTTGAAGGAAAACCTTGCGATTAATGGTGCTTCCACTCGAACAGTCTATTTCCTTCTCTCTGATCTGAAACTAGATCATCTTTGTTCTTTTCTACTGGTGGTGGAAGTATTCTAGAGGTCCGGGAAACCTGTGGCTTCTAGCATTTGATCTGAGTTAACATGGTTGCGATCGTTTTGTTAGAACGTCATATTTTCTGCGTTGTCATTCTTTACGCTAATTTTAGTTCCTGTGCTTCGTGTGTCCAGTTCCCCTTTTTCGCTAGTTTATTCTTCCTTAAAGCTAGAGCATTTTGTTGTTTATCCGTCTTTATGTTAATTACGTCTTTCCTTGGTTCTAATCGGTGGGAAATTTCTCTAGGAATTCGTTTTCTATCTACCTTAGGTTGTTGAATTAACTTATGATGTTTCCGCTGCTATTTACTGTTTTCTTTGTCTGTTTATAAAATGCAGTCGTTTCGGCTTCCCACATTTGAACTCAGTTTACTGGTCTGTTTCATGGCTAGTGCCTTATTTTTCATCTTTTTAGAATCTGATTGTGTATGCGGAAAAAGAAAAATAAATATGTAAAGTTATCCACAGTGCTGGGATCCGAAAGAACCCCAAGTGTCGATACAAAGATTGTCTAGAAGTTGAAAATATTTTCAGTACAAGGAACTTCTATTGGGGATATTTTTGTTTTTTTTTTGTTTTTTTTTGGAATTTTCAAAGCTTCCAGTTATTTGAGATAACTTGATATGCTTCTCGTTCTATCAAGTTCTTGAACATGCATTCATTTTATTCCAGCGAGAATACCCCCATGGCTACTGTGACTGCATCACACTTCATTGCTAAAACCTCATGCTCCAGCTACAGTGGAGCTGGTGTTCCTGAGGTTTTGGCCTTCCCAATCAGAAGGATCTCCTGTCTGAGTAACCGTGCCAGCAGTTTTGAAGGACTGAGATCTTGGAACCGGATGGCTTCACGTTCGATGCAATGCGCAAAGGCAACACCTAGTCAAGCTAGGAAGGGGATCCGACATGCTAGTTTAAGACGCACTGTTGTCTGTGCAAGTGGAATGAACTTGATCTTTGTTGGTGCTGAGGTGGCTCCATGGAGCAAAACCGGAGGGCTCGGTGATGTTCTTGGAGGACTGCCACCTGCCATGGCGGTAATCTTTCTTCACGCAGATTGACCAAGTCATCTCCTTGCAACAGATTGACCAATTCTTTTTAGTCTTTTATGCGCAGGCAAACGGACACAGGGTGATGACTGTGGCTCCGCGATATGACCAATACAAAGATGCATGGGATACGAGTGTCTTAGTTGAGGTATAATTCTACCTTGTTGAACTTAATGGATTGTTCGGATTACATTTTCTTTCTTCAATTTCTTTAATGTCATGTTAAATAATGGTCCCTGCATGCAGTTGAAAGTTGGTGATAGAATTGAAACTGTTCGCTTCTTCCACTGCTACAAAAGAGGAGTTGATCGGGTGTTTGTGGATCACCCTTTCTTCCTTGAAAAGGTTTTCTTACATGACCATGTTTTCTTGCTTGTTAATACTGTCGAGTTCCTCCAATTAATAATAAACTAGCGCTAAACTTAATTTACTGCATTCTGAAGGTTTTGGGAAAAACTGGAGGAAAGATATATGGTCCTGTCACAGGAACTGATTATGAAGATAACCAGCTAAGATTCAGCCTTTTGTGTCTAGTAAGTCTTCTTTGTGGATGTAAGAAGCTGGTTTTTTTTTTTATACTTCACTAGGAATAGTTTTCTGCAATTTCTTTCTCTTAAACTTCGATCCTTTGATATTATGAAATGAAGAAAATTTTATGTCACGTTCTAAAGTTTACATGTTTTTTTAAATGCCCGCTAGAGTTTTAAGATTATTAACATGGCCCAGAGAGTTTACCTCCAATCACTCTCCCCGTTTATTTAATGGAAATTCACCACATCATCCATCAATCCGTCCTTTAAGTGATGCAATGATAGTGACTGGAGAATAAATTTACCCATGGAGAATAAATTTACCCATGTAGAATTTGCCCATGGAGAATAAATTTACACTACTTTGAAGACTCTTGGAGGTACTTTGAAAAAGCATGTAAACTTGGAGGGTGAAATGAAAGGAAATTTCTCCTATAAAAAACAAACTTGAACACATTATAAGAACGCGATACTTTTGATGTCAAAAGAAATTCAAAATATAAATTTATAGATCTTATTTCTTTATCCTTTTAAATGCATTGAAGGGAAGTTTTGGCTCAATGGTAAAATTATTACTATAAGTTTGAATAGTAAAAGTGACTTCTTGCAATGTAGGGTACGATTGTGTATCCAATATGATCCGATTCTTCTCAGAGATCAAGCAACGTGCATGGGCTGCCCTTTATCCCCATAAGTGCATTACAATAGCTATTCGGAAGCTCTTAGTTTTTATTGATAAGAAATTGTTCCCGCCGAGTTCTTTTTGTGTACCAACCTCTGAAACATACAAATTACTAACCTAAACTAGAATGCAGAATTTTTTCCTGGTGAACCGTAAACCATCAGAAATTGCTGAACCATTTAGTTAGAGTGCAAAAATATTTTATCCGCTAGGGTATATTAAGTGTGCACTTTCCCATTCATTGATCTTTACCTTTTATTTGGCAAAAAATTTTGCTAATTGGCTTATGTATTTCATGTTCGAGTCGTTTTTGCTTGTGGAAGATTTATCAAGTTCAGTTCAAATTTCTTGTTATTAAGATTCTTACAAAGGTGTGGATTCACTCTTCCAGGCAGCTCTGGAAGCTCCAAGAGTTCTGAATCTCAACAACTGCAAAGAATTTTCTGGAACATATGGTATTTGTTAATACTTTCTGCCAATGAGCTTTTCAACTGATGATACCTGCCAATTGTTTTGATCTTTGGCAATCACTTGTTCATCCAGGGGAGGATGTTGTGTTCATTGCTAATGATTGGCACACTGCTCTAATACCTTGCTACTTAAAAACCTTGTATCAAGCCAACGGAATTTACAAGAATGCTAAAGTAAGTCCGACGAGAACTCTTATTTTGTTCTTGCTTTTCAAAGCGTTATTACTGGTACAGATGATTTGATTGTTTGGCAATACTTTTCTTGGTTTCAGGTTGCTTTCTGCATTCATAATATTGCATATCAGGGTCGGTTTCCCTCTGCAGATTTTTCACGTCTTAATCTTCCTGAAACATTTGAATCTTCTTTTAATTTCATCGACGGGTATGCTCCTTGATCATGCACCATTGCTTATTAATCTCGAGTTGTAAACCATAACCATGTGGCTTCAGTTTTTTGCGAATGGAGAAAATCAGATATATTTGCTTTGCAGCTATAGCAAACCAGTTGAAGGGAGGAAAATTAACTGGATGAAAGCTGGAATTATAGAATCGACTCGAGTGTTGACTGTGAGCCCATACTATGCCCAGGAGCTTGTTTCAGGGATCGAAAAGGGAGTCGAGTTGGACGATGTACTGCGCATGAAAACCATCCATGGGATTGTAAACGGAATGGACATCAATGAGTGGAATCCGTTGACAGACAAATACGTACCAGTAAACTACAACGCAGAGATGGTGAGTCAATGTCGTTTTTTTTTTCTAGTTTAGCTTCCTCATGAAGCTCACAATTGATGTTTCAGGTAATGGAGGCAAAACCTCTTAACAAGGAGGCTTTGCAAGCCAAGGTTGGACTACCTGTCGACAAAAACATCCCCATGATTGCCTTCATTGGTAGACTAGAAGAACAGAAGGGTTCAGACATTTTAGCGGAAGCAATTCCAGAGTTTATTAGCGAGGATGTTCAAGTGATAGTGCTCGTAAGAAGGCTTTCTTTTCTTTATTCTCTACTACATACGCAATTAGACATCACCATGCTAATTGCGAATGACCATAGGGTACGGGTAAAAAGAAGTTAGAGCGTCAACTTGCGTTGCTGGAGGACAAGTTTCCGGACAAATTCAGAGCGCATCTAAAGTTCAACGTTCCTTTGGCTCATGGAATCATGGCAGGTGCCGATATGCTTATTGTTCCAAGTAGATTTGAACCATGCGGTCTCATTCAGCTCCAGAGCATGAGATATGGAATTGTATGTTGCCTCTTATTCACCATTAGTCTTCAGTAAAACTCAAATCATTG
The DNA here is from genome assembly GCA_025175895.1 of Wurfbainia villosa. Taxonomy (NCBI): domain Eukaryota; kingdom Viridiplantae; phylum Streptophyta; class Magnoliopsida; order Zingiberales; family Zingiberaceae; genus Wurfbainia; species Wurfbainia villosa. The sequence goes on along the minus strand of JAKLTH010000273.1, from coordinate 5,735,294 downwards.
ACCTTGAGCATCTCATAAGGGAACAGAGAGATTATTTTATGAGGCATTTGACTTCGACCCTTTCTGAAATTTGATGCAGCCTCCCATATGTACCACCACTGGTGGACTTGTTGACACGATAAAGGAAGGCATCACTGGTTTCCATATGGGCCCCTTCAGTGTAGAGGTAAGCAGATGCTTCCTAATACTAGATGCATGCATCGCAAATCACAATACACATTAGATGCATCAACAAGATTCTGATAAGCTCTGCTACCTTATTCAGTGCGACGTCGTGGATAAATCTGACGTGGACAAGATTGTAAAAACAGTGAAGAGAGCCCTCAAAGTGTATGGGACACCAGCCTTTGCGGAGATGATACAGAACTGCATGGCTCAAGATCTCTCCTGGAAGGTGCATCTTCTAATCGTCAATCCCAACTATTCATTTTTTTAAGGCCTGCCACTTCAAGCCTAATCGTTTTTGCGTATCCTTAATATTCCTTTTGGCAGGGCCCTGCAAAGGAGTGGGAGAAGTTCCTGCTGAGCCTTGGTGTTGAAGGTAGTGGAGCTGGAATAGATGGGGAAGAAATAGCTCCTCTTGCCAAGGAAAACTTAGCTACTCCATGAAACTGATCTGGCTAGGTGTTCCTCTCGTTCGCATAAAAGTAGTTTACCTATCACTCCTCACTGTGCGTAACGTCCACCGATCCATCATAATGCACCAACAGTGTTTGCTTAATGCGAGTAGTTGGTATGCTAGTTCAAATTTTGAGAAAATTAGCACATTGATTTACTGATGCAATTCAAATTTTGAGAAACTTAGCACCTTCCTTAATGTGAGAAGTTTTGAGATTAACAAAATTACATATCAGTTGCTCCTACGAAAAATTTGAAAGAGAAGATGATTAGAATGACAAATATTTTTTTTAATGATAATTTAGAAATATTTTAAATTTTTTTAAAAATATTATTTTTATAACATTAAAAATTAATTTAAAAAATAAGTGCTGAAGTTTTCATCCCACACCTTTTTTTTTTAAAAAAAATATCTTCGTTACAAAATAGATTAGCTGCAAACCAACTAATAGTTGCACTAATGGATTATGGAATCCAAATGGTGATTCCCTTTATTTGAAAAAAAAAATACACTACTATAAATATAAATTCAATTACATATTTAAAATAATTCTTTTCCCGATTAAAATTAATTGGACCAACATCATCTAACATAATCACCTTTTTATTAAAATAATTTAATTAGTAAATATATCAATCTCGACCATCAAGTAGCATAATCGAGCCTGTTGGTAAGTGATTTTTTGATGAGCAAACGAGGCTAATAGAATTTATTTTTTCCAAAAACACATGAATCCTTAGTTTTTGAATCAAGCTCTACAAGACCCCTTATATTTGTTGTGCGATGGATATTTAGGACACCATCAGAACCATGACTGAAAATCTACACATCATTTGAATCAAAACTAAAGCAAACATTCAAGTTCGAGAGATCAAACAACTCCAAAAGAAAGAAATGAAGCTCATGAACTACAGATTGTGGCATAATAATCTAGTCGATAGATGGTATTCATATACGAGCCCAAGTCATAAATAAGAGATGCCAAATGGCCTTGAAATTGGATTCAACAGAATAGGTTTATGATTCTGCAATTGTCACTTCAACCTCAACACCAGGCTCGATCGTAATGGAGGTGATCTGCTTCACTACCTCAGGAGAGCTGAGAAGATCAATTACCCTCTTGTGCACCCGGAGCTCAAATCGATCCCATGTATTGGTTCCTAGAATAACGAGTTGCTGATCAAGTTCCTCTTCCAAAAAAAAATTGCAGAAAAATTAAACAACAAAATGCATCGGTTACTAATAATGAAACTAGGATAGTAAATTTGTTTGTGATTGATCATCGTACTCATAATCATATAGTAAGATTGCAGACTCAGACAGGAAGTCTATAAATCACAAGATAACGTGTGATTAAAATGTATGTGTCATCATTCAAGTCAGACAGCAGTTTAGCCTGACTCCATCCATCTGTTAATGGCATTCTGGTGAAATAATTAAGGATCATGTCCACAAAGTTCATAACTTCAGACCAAACTGTTAAAGACTCAAAGAGCAAGCAAATTAGTGAAGATAAATCAAATATCAACCTAAACCAATACGTCAATATGAGTTTTAGAGGGCTTGATTTTTTATTTTTTATTTTTGTGTAGAAAACAACCATAGGAAGAAAATTCTTGTCATTGTCTGCATTAGTCAACTCTGACCAACTCTGAAAAAAATGGATACACTTTTTTCCTTTTCAGAAATACCATCCACAGCAAGAACATATGACCACACAAAATTTCCATGATAAGCACGAAGGAAATTAAATCTAAGGTGACTCGATATTACTATTGAAAATTATTAAGAAGGCTTGCTTATTTCTAGGGTAAAGTGGTCATATTTTCCTACAAATCTCTTATGAAAAAAGAAAAAGAAAAATTTCGCATTTCAATAAATGCTGATGAGAATACAAGTATTCTCTTCCTAAATCCTAACCAATATCAGAATACTGCATCATCATAGTCACACAGAGATAAATATGCTAAAAATGACGAGGGCAAACTCGAACTATAAACTGAAAAATTCGGTAGAAGAGAGGCTGCATTACCTTCACCACATGGAGATTTCCGGGTGGTAATGTGAAGCACCTTGGTAGGCATCCTCACCGGCCCCTTAACAGTCAGCGCCTTGTCCTTCGCGCCCTTTACCAGATCCGCACACACTAAAGCATCGAGCTCGATCAAAAAATGGAAAAACAAACACCAAAAGAAGAGTGAACCGACGTAACAGATATTACAAAGCCTCACCTTTCTCCAGATTCTTGACGTTCTTGGAGGAAAGGGTGATCCGGATCCGGTTCAGATCCTCACGGGGCTCCTCCAGCCCTATCTTAGTTGGCTTCGCTGCTGCGTACGCTGCCGCCATCGCTTCGAATCTGAACAAGTCGATCGACAAAGTGGTCGGAGGAACCGAAGACGCCAATAGATTAGAAATTAAATGAGAAATCAAACAGTTGAATGATCGAATCTCCAACTCCGACCTTTTACTGGCCGCCGCACGCGCCGACGATGCAACAGAGGGAGGTGTTAGGGTTTCGGTCTCTTCGGCTACGGAAAGATGTTATATAGTTGCATGGACCGAGCCTTAACGAGACCATTTGGGCCTTTAGAGTTGGACCCAACCCGGCCCATCACAGTTCTTGGAATTTGTTTACTTGGAGGAGTAAGAGATGAATCCACGTAAAAGTGAAGAAACTCAAATATCTTTTTCCATAATAACATAAAAAGAATGGACTTAAATGACGTCAAAATCTTAAGAGAAACTGTTAATCGCATATTTAAGATACAGGTGAAAAATTAATCTTCAGGGATGACTCAGAACAACTCGCGGTCGTTTTTTAAAACACTATTTACAAATGTCGATGGACTTGCATCCTGTTTCGTTCCTCGAAGATATGAATTTTACTGTCTCCACTGAGAACTGGAAGTAGCCATTCTTGATGCAGAGCTTCCCCAGCCGCCGATGCAACATGCAACAATTCACAATCGATCCAACAATCGCCACACCCTGATCAACACACGGCCACGCATTATGCAGGCACTTTCATGGATCGGAGTCTTAGAATTCAATGCGCAATCGCCTCAGCTCGGATTGGAATATGGGGCTCGAAATGAGAGTCCTGTGGGCGAGCAGTCGAATATCTTCTCGCGAGCAGTCGCGAGATATACGGATGAGCTCCCACAATGCTCCCTCACCAATCATGTCCTTTGAGTTGATTTCTACATTGCAGAGTCAAGGGAAAACGACGATAATTAAGGTTTTGTGTTACTGCTGGTGTTTAGGATATGTCGAAGCTTACCATGTTGAGCCAAGTGGCATAACGCGAGCTCAATGTGGCGTCTTATAGGCGAAGCTTCATGATTGGCATTTTTCACAATCCAAGGGAGTGCTCCATCCTCTATCAAAAGAGATACACTTGCCTTGTTACCTGGTGAAGGCCGAATCAACATGAAGTGTGAGCGATTGTTATGCAAAGAGACTATGTGTACCGACTAAATTTGGAGGACTTTAGAGTGCAAGAAATGATACACAACATTTGTGTTAACTGGCTCGCATGAGATGGAAGATATAAAGAGAACACCGAGATCAGTAGACAACACATTGGTAAAATCCACTGACTATACGTGCAAATGCAGTAAAGAAAATAATATAAAGGAAGGTGGTCTTGACTCTGGAACAATAATCAAGGAATATGTTTTTCACCTTGAGTAGAAGCTCTAGACTCGCACTTCGCAAAGTTGGCAATGCCTCGAGCAACTTGTGCAAGGACATCAGGGTGTCCACATCTAACCATACCTAGTAAAGCTTTGATGCCACCTTCTCTACTAAGCCTTGTTTGTAGCTTATCTGCAGGAAACAATAAGAATCTCATTTATCAATGTTCGCTTGATCCAAGATATAACAATAGTTCAAAAGATCAGTAACTAGTTGTAGAGAAGTGTCAGAGTAAGATGTTGATAGAACGAAAGTATATTTATGATTGTTTCAGTTCCAAAGAGAACAATTAGAACAGAAAAAAGATTGTATCTGCTCAGTTGCATTTGATCGTGTAGAGTTGGGAATCAAATGAGTATTTTGCGATAATCAAGGTACCCACAGTGTAATTATTTATTATTTTCCAGGTAAATTACAACGAAAATATCAATTCTTAAAGAGACAGCACAAGTTTGAGACAAAATTAAGGAAAATTCTATGTGTGTGGAGGAAACATTGCATTATTCAGTGAGCATGGAGATGAGGTAAACAATAATTCTGTTGACCTGGTCAGTAATTATCATTCTTGTTATCTTTAATGGATTAACTATATATATTGAAAGTACAAGAAGATGAATGTTCCAAGTGAAATATAAGAGTTCCAAGAGGCTTACTTGTACCCTTTGACAATGCATTCAGTTGACACTCTAGAGGCAGAAAGGTACTATAATGTCCTCTTTCTTAAGTACATTTCTACAAATATATTTAAGATCCTAATTGACATTAGATACAACCTAACACTAGATCCCCACCAATGAGTTGATAAGAACTCATTTATCCTTGTTTGATGTTAATAAAATATAAAAACAAAAATAGCGAGCTTGATTAGTTATTTGTTCACGAACAAAGCTCTTGAAAAATCCATTAAATAATTTTATACAAGGCTCCCTTATCATTGATTACTTTAGTCTTTCATTTGATTGCATAATATATATTACATGGATACATTATGATGTTAGTTATATTTAGTGTTTATGAGATCTTACAAATTTTAGAGTTTGAATCATCTATATTACGTTAAAATGAGAAAATAATATTAGTTTCATTCTTTGGACAATGTTTTAGTATTGCTTAATATATTTCTTTGGACAACCTTGTATCTAGTTGAACATGGTAAAAGCTCCTCCAGCTCAACTCAAGTTCGACAAGATTTTTAATAGACGAGTTGGATATTATCTTTTTAAGCATAATAAGATAGCAAACAAGTTTGAACACAATCAAATGTGACTTGGCTTCGAAAAGTGTGATCTATCTCTTATGTTATCATCCATAGTAAATCGAACTTCCAACTACAAGCCGATGTTGAAGTAGGGTGGAAGCATTGGCAGCTTGAACAAGGATATTAAAAAGGGGTTAAGTCTTACCATTCCCACATAAATTAGCAATGGCTCCAGCAACCATTCTAAGTGTCTGGGGGTCCTCAGCATCAGCAGCAGTCACAGATAACAAACCAATGCCACCTTGAGCCATGATAAGCTCTTGGTTGGTCTCTGCAGTGATAAAATGAGTAGAGAGCTGAAATTAGAAAGTCAGAAAAGGAGTCCGCACTTAAGAGCGATAAACTTATGGTTCTTGTCGTACGATGCGAGAATGAATGACAATGCATAGGAGAACTATAGAATATACTTGCCATTCATTGCAAGGTTAGCAATTGCACCAGCTGCTACCCTACGTATAGTTTCATCCTCTGAGCTTCTTAGAAGCATTAGTAATGATGAAAGCCCACCAGCCTCTACAATCCTCTCTTGGTTTGCTTCTGGTAACAAAACATATTAACATTATTCAACAAATAATTAGTATGCAGAAAATTAAATACTAAATTTCAGGGACTCATAGTAAAAGAATCAGATTGCAGACGGCAAAGATGCACAAGTCAAAGGCCACCTTCAGCTGCTAGATTTGCTACGACTTTCACCGCGTGAACTCGAACATCAAGATCTTCAGATTCAAGTAATGACAGTATCTTGTGCAAACCCACTGACAAAGGAAGAACCATTTAAAAAATTCCAAAATCAAACACAATAAATTTTCATTAACCATTAATATCACCAAGTTGTATAATTTATGGTAAATTTTGATGGATGATTCAGTGAAAGATCTGAATTAGCACCTTGCTCAAATAGTTTAGCAATTGAAGCCTTAGGTCCATATGTTGAATCTCTAAGCTGAGAATGTCTAGCTTGACAAACAAGCGAGTCCAATCCTGTTGATAATTTTGAGGGCACACCTCTGTCAACGCTTCTCTTAGTCTAAATCAGAAATAAACTCAATCAGATAATAAACTCGTTCAAGCTGGATACATATACACATATACATGCACACATATATTACATACATATATGCATTCAAAAAATCTTTTGCTTGATTGCTGAGGAAATTGCAGACATGCTCAAGATGATTGCATAGAAATAATTTTTAGCCATGTACCTCGTCAGCCTGGAAACGTAATTGCAATAACTGACTTTTCAGTATTGCTATTTCTTCTTCAAGTTTCTGCTTCTGATTAGCTTCACTCTCCAGCATCTTGCGAAGCTTCAAAGTTTCAGCATTTCCAACTTCCTAACACCAAAAAAGTATAGATCATACAGAATAAGAGCCAATGTCAATCAGATTCTAGGTACCAATAGGCATTCCGAATTATATCCAAAGTACACATACCTCTAAATGTTTCCAATGTGATACTTCACTTTTAAGTTTGTTAACTTCATGCTCAATAGACTGTCGCAACAACTTATCATTCTGATGTAATTGTCTAACCTCGCTAACATCATCTGAGGTAGATGTTGATGGAGCCTTTGTGCCAGAAATTAGTAATTTGGAATTGTTAGACAATCTAGAAAAGGAGCAAAAGCAAATATGCATTTCATCAAAGAAAAAACACACGATAGCAATCTGAAAGTTTTGCTAAATGTTGGAAGTGTATGAAAGGTATTGTGCGGGAAGCCATCGATGTGTTAGAATTTCGGTCATATACTGTGGCATGTTTAGCTTCATATTACTCTATACCTGAAGGACAACATAGAGACCTCTAAATTCCAGCAAAACTATATTAAGATCGGCAGATCTACCAAAAGAGCAAAATACTTAACTATGTTGTGCATCCAAGTATGTTACCAAAAAAAACGCTTGCATTTTACAATTGGTGATGACTGATGAAATCAGATAACATGAATAGGCATCTGAAAAGGAAAAATTTTACTGTAGCCTAAAAAGCAGTGAAGATCCAACAGAATAAAGTTAGCACAAATAGAAAACTTCTGCAAGAGACTAATCTGAATTATACATATTAAGAAGTTCTAATGGTCATTAGTTACATTATTTTATGTATGAATATTGCATCTCCATGGCACTTTATGGGCATGAAAGCCAACAGAGTTTGCTTTCTTTAGTGCTAGTATTCTGCTTGAGAATCCACTGAAAGAAAATGCAATCATAACTATATTTGTGTCATATCCATCTAGCAGATTATTTATTCATATATGTTCATCTATAAATTATCTGATATATCATGGCAGGCCTAGAAGCATGGAAATAGTATCTGAAATATTGTATGGATGGACATCAGTATATACCTCTACATTATGTGCCTTTTCAAGACAAAGATTCTGATGTTCTATTCGAGCTTTCTCAACATTGCATTTCCACTTCTCCTCAAGCTCCTTTATTGAGTCCAAATAATCTTGCTGGTACTTCAGTCTTTCATTCTATGTAAAAAGGGAGGAAATTAAACATATCAATGAGATGTAGACTAAACCACATTCGATAATAAGATTAAAGTTGGAGCCAGCAATTGGCATCAAACAATTTATACAGATTCCAGATAAAAAAAAGTAGCTACTATATGAGATCAAATCAGACAATGGCCAAAGTAGTGAAGCACACAGGTAAAGATGGGGCTACAATAATCTAGTCCAAGCTTTCAATTCCAATGAAAATGGATCTTTCTGTAAGGAAACGTGATTTCTAATTATTAACATTTACAATTTTCATGTTCATGTTACCCTGAACATGGTAAAACTTCAAGGTGGAGGCATAGACCTAAACAACATTTTTAGACTTTACTTGCCGAATAAGTGCCAATATGATTCACCGAAGATGGCCAAGAACTGAAGATCACTCAACATGGAGGCAGGGACATAAATCTCGACAAGGAGGCATGAACATAAAATTCATTTTTAAGTTTGACTTGTGCAAATAATTGTACAATATGACTCACTGAAGATGTAGAAGAACAGATGATCACTCAAAATCAAGGCTTAGCAAACGAGAAAAAAAACTGATTGAAACAATACCTACTAAAGCTGGTGATACTGGATAATCAACATAGGAAAGCCACAAATTGCTATCTTGTGGGAATTGACTCAGCTCCATCTTAAACTTCACATTCTTTGTATTATTTTTGATAAGTAGAAAATTTTGTGTACCAAAAATGCATATTATATTGTATCTCAAAGCAAGAAGACTTGGAGTGTCAGGAGCAGATGGACCCTCATGTGCATTCTATGAATTTTGAAATGAATTGAGGAGCTACATGAAGCTTATAAAAACCTTTAAGTTTCAAACTCATCAGCCAACCAAATAATACTTTAGATATTAATGCAGTGAAGCACAGGAGAATATTAGTTTAGATGTAATCATTATTTGTTAAATCATAAGTCCAAACAATTTAAGAAACTTCAAGAAATTGCCTATAAATGAGATGGTGAACTAAATTTAAACACACCTCAAGAGAATCTATGTAGCTTCTTTCAGCTTCAGCAATTCGGCTTTCTGATTCCATTTTAATTCTCTCAATTTCATCTTCAAAATCTTTCCGTTGCCTTTCATTTTCCGCAATTAATTTATCAAGCTCAATGTCAAGCCTCCTGCATAAACTTTTATAATCAAATTCCTCCTTTAGTTTGAGCATGTTCTCTACCTTCATTGCCTGCAATTCACAAATTGAATTAAAAATACCTCTTAAAGTGAGGCACTCTGTGCAAGTTCCTATGCCAATCTTACATAGAAAACATCAGACAAGCCAAAAGGGCATCACAACTAATTTTTATTTGGTGCGAGGGAAAAATCAATATAGAATAACCATACCCTCTGTCCGAACATTATGGTGCTTGCAGTTTCTCCTCTATGGCGAGGTGATGGGCCAATTGTGATCACCAATGAAGTTCTTGCACTGCCTGTAAAATATTTGCATTTAATAAAACATTAGGACAGATAGAGCTACCTGTGTCAGGCAAAGAATATTTGAAGATTCACATATGATTCAACTAAAGTTATAGGAGATTAAGACAGAGATGTAAATAAACATCAAAGCCCATAAACCAAGCATGCAATCAAACAGTCTACAAACAAAGAAGGCATAGTAATTTAAATCAAGAAGCAGAGATTAGGCAAGATTCAGTTTGGGATTCTCCAATTTTACCAGTATCGGGCTTTTTTTCATGATTTTTTAAATACAACCATGGCAGTGTTCATAAAAGTATTCATCAAGTCAAATCATCCAAGTGAAAATTTCAGGTATATAATTAACAAGTAAATCGTAGTCCAAGACGTTCCACGTCATACCTCCAAATGAATCTCGAAGAAGTCTTGTAAGCTTTGAATCACGAACCGGAACATGAGGACTATTTTCAGCAAGTGCATTGATGCATTTACCTAAAGCACTCAGTGATAGATTTATTGATTTTGCTTCTTCTAGAGTATGTCCCTCACTTCCTATAAGGAATAGTAGTGCAGAAAAGCATCAGATATGTCCTATAAGATCCATTACCATATAGAAGAGTATATGTTCTGTAGAGCAATAACTAGAAGAAGTCCAATCAGTCAGATACAGAAGAAGAGTATATGTTCTTTATAGCTACAAGAAATCCAATCAATCAGACATAGAAGGATCAAGATAATTATGTAAAAATTGTACAGAATATATATGCACTTTCTGTCTGATAGAAGAAAGAAACAAATTTGAGTGAATGTGTATATTCATATCGTCATTGTAAAGGCCATAATAGAACATGATTCAGGATATAAAGCTTCAGACTTCTGGAGGGTGTAAACGTTGCACATTAGGGAGGGAAATCCTATGCATTTCATTTTATATTTTATTCTTGGTTGGTAAGAGAGGCAAATCCTATAAGACTTTTGCAACTAAATTTTGGCCAAATAAATGCACAAGTACCTGACTTGTCAATCCTTTCAGAACCAGCAAGATCCACAACAACTAATTTACTTTTTCTAACAATTGGCGGCCTGAAGGATGAGACCAAATTGGAGGCCACGCCATTTCCACCATGAAAATTTTGGTCAGCATCAAGTCTTCCTTTCACTGACCTCTTGACATGTACCTATATTGATACAGCAAAAGTTATTTTCAAAGTTCAGTTATCACAAAAAAAAAAAAATTGATAATTTTTTTGCTCACAATCAGAATAGCATGGCTCCTAGATGATTCTGTGTTGAGCTTTGTATTAGCAGCAAAACGGTGTGCTTCACCTACTCTTAGGAGCTCCATAAAGCTTTTTTGATCTCTAACTTCTACACTCGTTGCGCCTGGTAGTGAAACATCCCCAGTTTTTGGGTCTTCTACAATGTTAATATTGTCATTTGCAGGAGCAAGAAGATCTTGTATGCTTTCCATATAAAGCTATATGAAAACATAAAAAATCAAATGTTAGTCCACGTCTAAAAAATAACTATTGTAAAGCATATATCCTAGTAAGCTGGCAAATTACATATAAAGTTCTGTCAATTCAGATGCTTTATAAGTCTAATTATATGGAATATAGGATAATCACATTTTAAACAGCAACAAACCTGCAAATATGACACTGAAACAGAATCAATCTCTGGAGATGTATCTGAGAGAATGTCTTCAATTGCACGGACCATGATGCCTCGGGCAGCTGTATCTTCTTCTCCAAGTCTACCAAGAGTAAAAGTCTTGCCAGTGCCTGTCTGTCCATAGGCCATAACTGTTCCATTATACCCTTCCAGAACACTCTGCAAAAGAAACTCTTAGCCAGTGGTTGCAAAACCAGAATAATATTGAAGGTAATCGTACCAAACTCTATAATGTTGGAATTGGAATCCATTAGGACCACAATCACTTCAGCTAGCCAGAACAAGAAACAAAAGTACAATAGACTGACATATTTGGGACAAAGATCAAAGAAACTCAAATTTGCCAGTCTAAGAAAGGGGAGATTAAATGGGAAATAAACAGATTAAATAATTAAATAATTACTTGAGCAATCTCAGGGCAATTTAAAATGGATGTTTAATCATTTGTTTCTTATCTTCAAAGAGTAATGTGAACATCTAAAAGGACAACTGCAGTATCAAGTATTATTATGTAAAGCTGTATGTAAGGACACAGATGTGGATGCATCACATGGAGAAAGGAAAATTTTGGCTGCGCGCAAGAAAAAAATTGATCAAAGAATTAGAAAATGACATAAAAATTTAAGACAATAAACACATCTACAAATAGAGAAACAAATATTATAGTTTTCCATTGAGATTGACCTAATAAGTTGTGTACAAGTTAGAGGGGGATTTAAAATAGCAAAGAAGGTTAATTGGAAAATATTCAAGTTATGCATGTATATCATGCATTCATATACCTCTACGACTGGTTTTGCAACAACTTCATAAACACGCTTTTGTGAGGCAGATTCTGTCAGCACCTCATCAAACTCATAAGTTTCTGAATCCCAGTTATTCTTACGGAGCTTTAACCTTTTGAGCTGCAACCCATCATTAAATGTTCATTAATAGAACTGTTAGTAAACTTCAAATTTTACACTGAAAAATTCAAACTTATATCTCAGATTGCAGAAGATATAAAATTCTTTCATTGAACATAAAAAGCAGACAAGAACCTCTGGTTGCAACTCCACGCAGTCAGCAAAATCAGCATCTGCTATCATCTCCTCCGAATTTTTAGGTCGAAGTCTTACAGCCACACGAACTCTTCCAGGAACTATGAATTATGAATATGAAGGGCATGGAAGACTATTAAGTTTTGAGATATGAGAACAATCCAGAAAGAGCCAACATTAAAAAAGGTCTACCAATTACCTAGTGACAAATTGGCAGGTACGAACATTACCCCATTATTTCTAGGGACATTCTTCTAGTCAGGCATACAACAACTATGATATTAACTGAGGATCATGTTGTGCTATACATCAATGTACCTACACAACCCAACTACTATCCAGACTACTGTGCTTACCAACAATAATTAATAAGTTGAAATATTTAAAGGAAACCGTTCTTCCGACAGATGTCCCTCTTTTCGCTTAGGACAAACACACACATTGTTCGAAGAAGAATGCTGGCAATACAATTATCTTGCGGAGTATATTATCATCAAGTCTACTTATATGTGAAATATTACCTTTAAAGAAATCTTTCTTGAAAGCAATTAAAAAGGCATTATTTCTGAACTACATGAAAGCAAGATAATGAACCTAATAATCGTATGCAGAGAATGTGAGAACGCAAACCATTTCAAAATAATAGGAACGGGAGATAAATTACAGAAGAGCATCAAGTAGAAATGACAAGAAGAGAATGTAAAGGCAAACAGAAAAAACCGAAGATAGACCAAGAAAAAACTGTCAGTCAGTTTCAGCCTCAGTACATCAGGATTAATTCAGCTCAAACTTGAATGCTATGTCAGTTCACGTACCTCCTCCCATTTCACATAGAACCTAGAAAAAAGTCCGATCTCTACCCTACCAGGAAATTGATCAAACAGCAGGGGTTAATTATTCCTTTGGGACATCACTTTCGGAGGCACTTGCTCCATAACTGTAGCATAACTACCCTGAAACTTCTTTAAAATATTAATTTCCATCGGGAAGCGGCTTCATAAAGTTCTACAAATAGAAATGTGACTAATTGGCCAGTTATAAGCCCTCCTAGGCAGTCATTGCCTTTATTACGTTATAGAAGAGGGTGTCTATGCTTCATACCTACTACACTCAGTTGCGCACTAGTCACAATCACAAGAACCCTGCGACAGTGTTTTCAGCAGCATTTCTTCCGACTGAATTACTTCAGGTGCCAGACACACTTTTAAGCTTTCTGAAACCAATCACACAATTCCATCCTCATCTCTAATGTTCACACGCTACGATCATCATAAAGTTGATAGTCTAACATCAATTTCACTACAGCATTGCATTTTTCAGCCACGCTAGCCTCAAATACCAACCCAGAGCGCAGAAAACTAATCGATAGCTTAGCGAATGAATTTTTGCTATTTTTAGGCTAAACAAAAATGAAAAGGGATAAACCCACAAAACAGAATCATACATCCCTCAAGAGGAAAAAAAAAGGGGTTTTTTTTATCCCTATTCAAGTCCTGAGATCCAATTAGCCCACAGAACGACGCAGAGTGATGGCGATCTAAACCAGATCCCAGAGGAGCGGAGAGGAAGGGGGGAAGAAGGACACAAACCTCCGGGGTCTCCACCAGCCCTGCTGGCGGAAGGAGCCATAGAAACGCCGCGGCGGGAGGCGCCAGTGGCAGCTGAAGGCCTGGACTTGGCAGAAGGCTTGGGCGTGGCGTAGCCGGCGGAGGACGGCGGTAATCGGTCGAGCTTGGAGACCACCTTGACGCCTCCATTCCGGTAATTCCCCGATGCCATACCCCCGTGAAAAATAAGAAGAAACCAGAAATGTAGCTCCTTTCCCCCTTTCACTGCGCCGGTCCCGGCTCTGCTTCTTCGATAGCACAACAAAGCGCTTCTCCCTGCTCGATCGTGACGCAGAGAGGAGACTAGAGACGAGATGGAAGAAGGAAGGAAGCGATTGCAAAGATAGTGAGAGATGGCGAAGAGTTCAAATCAAACGAAGTAGGAAGGCCGTAAAAGGGCAAGCGCAGTTGGCGTCCGCTGGCTGCCTGTGGGTCAATGTCGTTGGGGAGCTGCGCCGGGGCCCACTGACGAGAGACAAGAGAAGGATGAAGACAGTGCTCTGCGGTGTCGGTGTAAATGGGCGGACGACTTTCGGGTAAGGGAAGATAAAAGCTTTTGTTCTTGGCAGTGTCATTTAATTATTTTCATTTTATTTTTACAGTTCTTTTCTTGGTTTTATTTTGCCTTTTTCTCTAATCCATCGGACCTCTTTACGTTACGTACTAACTCTTGCCTCCAAAATTACTCAAAAACAATAATTAAATTACGATAAAATATTTGAAATTGTGACAAATTTTATTAGGAATCAGTTTAAATTATGCTAATAAACGTTATAGTTTATACAAAATTAATTCGAATCAATTAATTATTATTATTATTATATCATGAATAATCGATTATATTATGTCTACATCTAGGTTGATAGAATGATATATAATATGAAATCTGATTTAAGAAATGACTACCTACTACATCCACGTATCAAACGCCATAAATAGCGACAAATATATACTTATGACGTAATAAATAAAATGAAAATTCCTCATATTAAATCAATAATTATTTATAATTTAAAAAAATGTTCGATTATAAGTAAACGGGAAGGAGACACTAATAATAAATTGAAACTGTTAGAATTTTTTATTTGGAAAGTATTTTTCTTTTTTCTCAATATAAAAGCAAAAGGTTTTAAATTTTGATATTTTACTGTTTCATTTATTATGATAAAAATAAGTCCGAAAATGATAAAGTATCATATTTACATATATTTTTTAATTATTATGGAATAATAAATGTAATGGGTTTGGGTTTTTTAATTAATTTATTAAAATGATTGAGTTCTCTCGTAACGCTGGCTACTCACTTACCTCGCGACCTTAGCGACGAAATTATATACTGTACCCATGAAAACCTACCCATCTACACCAACCAGATTCCTCAATAAAATGAAAGCATAATCTCGGCCCCAAACTTTGGGCCCCTTTCTCTCTAACCAATAAGAGAGCCTTATTAATTAATTTTTGGTGGGCAAAAGCAAGCCCAAACACCATGCGGCCGTTACATGGGTTGTCGGCGAAATAATGATAATTATAATAATAATAACTTTTGATAAAATACATACTTTGACATTGATCCAATATCATCGAGTTCACTTTAAACCAAAAATAAATTAAAATAATGATGTGACTCATCTCATCATAATTTATAAATAAAAATTATTAAATTGAATGGATATATAAAATTATTGTGAATAATAAAATTCATTAATATTCAAGAGAGAAAAAAGATTAATAAACTCTATAATTAAAATAGTCGAAAACATATTTTTTTTAAAAAAAAAAAAGCACGAAATAAATTTTTACACTTTTTTTTTTAAATTTTATTTCTGAATTCTAATTAACAAAAAAATCAAGAATATTTTCAACAACTAATCATTTGGTTTGCCCAATCAAATCTTGCAAGATCTAGAGAGACTGATACAACTTGTTTGCCAAATTAAGCGATGCCGTTGTGATGGCAACTTGCTGCCTACAATCTCTGATAATGGCCCAACACATTTACACTTTGAAGAAAAGTTGTGCGATAGTCAACAACTCTACAACTTTTCGATTCAATTATTTTTGCTTTTATTGTTCCTGTTTAAAGGGATGATCAATTGGATATATTCCAATTACAACGGAGGACCTTTTCACAATATCTATATTAATATTATTTTTTTAAATATCAACTCTCGGCTTGTTTTACTTAAATCTCGATTGAAAATAAGGGAGTCGGTCTACTAAAAGACTGAGTATAACATTATTTTCACACGTAAACATAAATATTTTTTTTCCCCGTGTATTGTAATTGTTAGTTTTATGTCCACGTAGATAATGGGTCCCATCTTTTTGAATCCTTCCCTCCCATATAAATATACTTCTTATTTTATTATGAGAAGTATAAGGATGCATGATGATGAATAGATATCTCGTCGAGAAGATTAATTAAGAAGATAATCATCTCTCATATTATTAGGTTGAGATCAGCGACGTTGTAATATTGCGGTGATAATTCGATATTCATGATTATCATTCCGATTGTGAATTGTTCATAATCATAATTTATAGTTCTGGAATTTTCTACAATTTTAATTGAGATATTCTATGAACTCACTCCGTGCACGGCATGTATAACCGCGTTATTTGGCCCTCGCTGTTCATCCCCAACCAAATGCAAAACCTTAATTAGACACTGAGCAAAAAGAGGATATATAATAGGCATTTAATTAACGTTAAAAATACTAGAGATCGATCACATTAGCATCCAAGTCGGAATAGGATTATAAATGATATGATGCACTCATGCACACCATTGTCACTTGAATTGAAGTAGACTCGCTCGACCCACCTAAATACAGAGTGTCAGTAGATGCACAAGATTGGAAAATTAAAAGAAGGCTAGCTGCCGATATATGTAATTTTCACTTAATTAACGTGTCAAGTGTTCATTAATTTATAATCTCATCTTTCATCTCTTTTTATGCTTTCCGGTGCACCGATGACTTTAGTTTGCTACTACTTTTGAACTTAAAAGTTGACCTTTTTCTGTAAGCTGAAGTAAACGTGTAATATATATAATATATTACGGCGTCCGCGTCGGATGGCTGACGGGCATTATCCCTTGCTAGCCGGCAGCGTCGACGTCTTGTGGGCGAGGCGGTACACAATCATACATATTAAAAAAAAAATATCAACAAAAATCAAAAGAATATCCGATACATTTCACATTGTAATCGTAATATTACAGTCAAACGAGTATCCCACAATACTTCATGCGTTAATTACTAGTTTCAATGGTCAAATTAAGACCTATCGTGATTAATTTATCTCTCTTACGATGATTTAGAATGGATTGATAGAGACTACTAAATTGACGGATTTCAACCTTTTACATCAGAGTATCTCACAATATTTTTTATTTTTTATTTTTTATTTTTATTTTTATTTTCAATATATATGGTTATAGTAACTACGACTATACTACTATGATTAACACGTAATAGTTACAAAAGTATAATTACAATGGTGTTATAATAGTTTTTCGTTTTAAGCATTGTTATAAGTGTCGTGACTAATTGTTACAGTACCGTATAACAATTATTTTATAGCTGCTGTAATATATAACTATTAGCTATTACAAAACTATTGTTTACAAAGTTGTAACAGCTGCTAAATAGTTGTTAATTATAACTATTTTTAAATGATTTTGACAAATTTAAAATGAGTTCGATAGAGTTTAAATAATTTCGATTAAATTGGTAAAGAGAGTATTTTGATATAATAATAACTATGATTAGAATTTAGGGTTTAGCTATAATTATATAACCTCTATCTAATCCACTGTTTTAAAACAATTCTGACTAAATTGATAAAATATATATTTTAATATAATAGTCTAACAAAACTAGAATAAAGGATTTTTTTTTTTTGACTATTTATATAATTTAAAGTGTCCTTTTTAATTTTCGGTCAAATTAAATCATCATTTTGTCTCTCAATATTTACCTTATTCTTAAAATGTTCAAAATACCTTATAAGTTTTCACATTTATCATTCCACTTATAATTTAAAAATTATTTTCCAGTCAAATAACAAACGATAAGGAAAAGTCTTCTTTTCTTAAAAAAAAAAAAGAACAAAAAGAAAAAAATTACCCGAGACAAAATCCAAGTCATGCATGCATAAACAAATTGAAGAAAAAAATGTACAGCCCGACACAAGTCAAAATAAGAGGGGAATATTATATTAACCTTAACTTAATACAAAACCTGAATATTCACTCCGTGTTTTCTTAAATAACAACGCTCTCGATAGTGCTAATTGACTCACGCATTTGACTTTAATTAATTTCGATTTTTGCCGGTCGAATCTATCGCAGAAATTAAACGGATTGCGCGGAAGTCAACCCTTGTGGAAAAACGAAAATTAAGATGACGTCATGCCATAGCAAAGCACGGAGTTTTTTCCCAAAGAAAAATAGCAACAAAACCGAGATGACGTCACTGTTCGAATACAAGTATTTTAGAAATTTTAAAATTAAACTGAAATCGAAACAGTTTAATTTAATTGAGTCCAAATTAAATTCTTAATTATAAGTATTTTTCCTCTATAAATAAATTTAAAATTCCAACCGTTTGATGGAGAATGGCCGATTTTTAATGACGTACGGATGATTTCCTTCGTCATATTCTTCTTCGAATACATTTAGTGACGCCGGTCAAAGTTTTGAATTTTTAGGCTCTAAATTTTGAGAATGGTTGACTTTTTTCCGTTTGACTCGATAATCCATTGCCCGAGGTTGTTTGCCGACCTCATTAGTACAAGACTCATCCGCATACGTTGGTCTCTATTGATCTGTCTTATGATCATTATGAAAAAAATAAATCATAAATAATTTTTTGAATTTTGATATGATGATCAAAATATATGAAAATTATCTGAATAAAAAAAAAAATTAAACCTCTTCTGAAATTGATCCTTATTTTATTCGTAAATTTCATCGTATCTTAATCACTTATCTTCTCGAAGACATTAGTATAAGACTCGAGCAGAAAGTGAGAGGAGCTGTGCCAACAAATTTCTTAATTATTTTAATCAATTTGGTTGTTTTGTATTTAGATAACATGGTTTTCTTAAATATAATTTTTAAAAAAAAATTATTATTGAATAATTAAATAGAAGATATTGACTCTTTTATGACTAATTAAATCGTTGGAAATTACTTATCGGGTTTGGTAGTTGGTAGGCAAACTAAAATTTGAAAAGTTTACAGATTTTCCCACCTCATTAACTTTTCGTTTTCTGCAAACAAAATTTAAAAGTTAAAAAATAAAACCAACTGTTTTAATTATTTTTAACATTTAATTAAAAAATTCAATTTTTTCAGAAACTCACAAATCGATATTTTATTTATTTATTTTTTTAAAAAAAATTTATTAATTAATTATAATATTATTTCAAGTGATTAAATAAGCTAAAGTTTTCGAAATCACATTTTGGAAAGAGACGAGCGGCAGATGGTGTAGTATAGTTTGGCGAAGGAAAATGATACTTCCCTAATCTTTTTAATAAAAGTATTAATTAACTTTTTCGTGCGAGCTTCCATGGCGTCCACGTGGACTATAGATCGCGACACGGTGCGACAAACGCGCGACCGCGTTGATTACTAATCTAAACCTGACCAAACATTTCGTCACTGTTGAATTCAAAGATTTCCCACGTACGATGTATTTGTTTTCTTTCTACGCAAGCAAGCTATGCAAGTCCACCGACTTTTTCTTCTTCTTATTATTATTTTTAATTTCTGAAGATTATAATTATTTTATTTTACGTTTGGTTAATTCATCGATTCAAATTGATCTATTTTGTGAATCAAATCTATTTAATTTAAATTTGAATTTAGGCTAACATTTTAAGCGTCTGGACGTCATTAATTAAATGTATGTTACGGAAGAGTGGTTCGAGACAATGTAAATATAGAGGGTGCTTTTTGATAAAATGAAATTATATATAAATAACCCGCGCTGCAAGTCTCCATCTTTGGTTCTCACATTATTTCTTTCGCTCTTTTCTGACCGCCTCGCCGGCGTGCTGATGTCGGTGGGCATTACCATCGCGGCGCCACCGAGCATCTCGCCGGGAATTAAGTCCCTCCACCGCCACGTCATCTCGGCCCATGCTGACACCCCCTCAGCCACCGCCGCGATCACCAACCTCGACCGTCTCCTCCAGAAGTCAGTTGCTCCGCTGCCTCCGTCACCTCCTCCGCCGCAGATCGTCGAGCATCGGCACCGACGCCCGCCGCCGCTCTCTTACCTTCCTGACCTGAACTTCTTCCGTTTCTTTTCTTCTTCTTTTCCTTCGACTGAGCAGCAGGCTACCGCTGGCGCCGGTGATCAGATCTCCCCGCGCTCCGTCGCTCTGCTCTCTGACTCTGCCCGCCCCTCCCCGCGCGGCTCCATTTCCGAAAGCTGGCGCAGCTACCACGGCGAAGCCAACTGGGACGGCCTCCTAGACCCGCTCGACCGCCACCTCCGCCGCGAGCTGGTCCGGTACGGCGACCTCGTCCACGCCGCCTACCGTGCCTTCCACTCTCAACCCTCACGGCGGCCGGTCGACGTCGTCCTTCCCGACTGCTCCTACCGCGTCACCCGCCACCTCTTCGCTACAGCCTCCATCGACCTTCCGACGTGGCTGCAGCCCCCGCCACGCACCAGCTGGGTCGGCTTCGTCGCTGTTTGCGACAGCGAACGCGAGATCCGCCGTATGGGGCGCCGCGACATTGTCGTGGCGCTCCGAGGCACCGCCACGTGGCTCGAGTGGGCCGAGAACTTCCGCTCCGGATTGGTGGACATTGGGGATTCGGCGAAGGTGGCGTGCGGGTTCTGGAGCCTGTACAAGACGGCGGGGACGGAGGTACCGAGCCTGTCGGAGGCAGTGGTGGAAGAGGTGCGGCGGCTGACGGAGTTGTACGCTGAGGAGGAGCTGAGCGTGACTATGGCGGGGCACAGCCTTGGGGCGGCCCTAGCGGTGCTGGCGGCGGAGGAGGTGGCACAGTGTGTGCCGACGCCACCGCCAACGGCAGTGTTTTCCTTCGGCGGGCCTCGGGTAGGCAACAGGGCGTTCGCGGAGCGGGTGGAGGCTCGCGGAGTGAAGGTTCTGAGGGTGGTGAACTCGCGCGACGTGGTGCCACGTGTGCCACCGGAGGGCGGCGGAGGCGGGTACGCCCACACGGGGAAGGAGCTGCGTCTCGACAGCCGGACGTCTCCGTACCTGCGGCCGGATGCGGACCCGGTGTGCTGCCACGACCTGGAGGCGTACCTGCACCTGGTGGACGGATACATCGCCGCCGGCGGGCCGTTCCGGCGGGACGCCAAGCGAAGCCTCGCGCGGTTGGTCACGGAGCAGAGCGGCAACGTGAAGAAGCGTTACGTGAGCGTGGCTCACGCGGCGGCCAGAGAGAAGTCAACTCCGGCCTGCCAGTTAATTTCCCGGTGCAGCTCCGCAGGAAGCCCAACGATCGGTTCCAGTCTGTCCATAGAAAACGTAAAAGTCCGATGACATTATATTTTAAAGGATTTTTCCCCTTCTTTTTCAGATGAACATTTCAAGAGCTCTCTAAAAAAACGATATTATATTTTTAAGGATTTTTCCCCTTCTTTTTCAGACGAACATTTCAAGAGTTCTCTAAACAAAATAGGGAAGAAACCGTCACATTTCAAAGCTCTCTTAGGTACATTATCGAAATCATTATTCAAAGATAATTGTTTCTAATATGACATACAAATAGACATCCTATTTAATCATTGTTTTTAAAGTTTTTAGTCTTCTTTATTATTTCACTAAAACAATTTTTGAGTTAATCCTTGAATCTTCAATTCCATGGCGAAAAGACATGTCCAAGAGAGGGTAAGGATTACAAAACATGAGGCTGTCACAATCTACAATATGGAGGTTGGATGAATATTAACAGAGAAAATACTCAAAACAACTAATTTAAAACCCTGGTTGAGTGAATCCTCAAGACAAAATCTCTTGGTGAATAGAATTTTAAACATGTCATTGCAATAACCATTTTTGGAGACGGGCTCGTCAACATCATCTTGATAGTTTGTGAACAGAGTATAATCATCAATGGCCGAGACAAAATCCAAACCTGATCATCAAGATGACTCCATAAGATTTGTGTTCTTCAAATCTTTCATGAGGTGATGGATTGATACAGAACACAGAATGCAAAGTAATCACTCACAGCTTCTGGTTTACAATAAAGTCAAGTAGGCAAATATTTATAAACATCAGAATTAGTAAATGTATTAATCACTGAACTGGTTGGATCAGACACGACTCTCAGGTTCTTGAAGCCATTCCTTAAATTTAGCCTCTTGCTCGGATTTAAATTTGTTGTAGCCTTGCAACCCAGACATGTCGTGAATGCATAATGTCTCAGTATCATCAAACTGATCCTCTGAAAGTTGGCTTGATAAAGGCAATTCCTCACCTTCTGTATCTGTATGGCTGCCATCTTTGGATACTTGCAACGGTGCCCCAGATGAGGATTGATCACACTTGTAGTCTTTTACTGTACTTGACGGGGGCCATCCGAGACCAGTTGCTTTCTGCTTCACCGAGTCGAAAATAGTAGACAGATATCTGTGACTGAATGAATCGTGGGTGTTTGGGTTGCTTACTCGAAAGCCCCAACTTGTGTCTCGAGTCAATCTACAGACAAATCAATATTCAGATATCAATCAATCACTGTGGCACAAATATTACCATCTTAGCAACAACATTATGTGGCAGAAAGCTTTGGAGAACAAGAACATTTCCTTGCACTTTCTCAAGAAAAACAGCAAAGAAATTGTTAATTTTTCCTTGGCATCATAAATATACTTTGAAAATAACTAAAGTACATGCTTGAACGCTACAGTTCTTTCCTGATTAAATATGTCAACTTTTGAGAGAGTGGCTATGAAAATTAAAAAAACAATAGTATCAGCTTCGAGAATTCATTATCAACACAATGACTCATGGTATGCAACTCTAACTAGACCGGATCATAAATGTAAATAAAGCTTAAAGACCACATGCTGAATTTTTTAATACTGATCATAATTAGGCCCCATACGGATGTAATGTCCAATCGCACCTGCAATAACTCCATCCAAATTCCAAATAAGCAGAACATGCAAAGAAACATATGTATATAAATTTCCCACTGCAAACCCATGTATTCAAATATGCCATCACAGTCATCTAAGGGATGATATTTGTTCTCCAAAAAAGGCCAATTGTGGATTAGAGATTAAAAAATATTTTGAGATAAGAATGTGGTTTCATCTTGCTGTTTGGAAGTACAAAAAAAAAAATCATACCAATTATTGATATTATCATGCTTTTGAGTTTAGTATTATGTAATTATGTCAAACAGTGAATAAAAGAAAGAGCTTAAATGAGCTATATTTTGCAGTGGGACAAACAAGAAGGATAGAACTATTATTTTCCTAAAAATTAGGACTCTTTATCAAGGCAAGCAAGGCTATTGATGGGTAAAAAAAAAATTTATAGAGCAAATTAGAATTTAATGGATAAGAAGTATCAATTAGTTAACGAAATTTTGGCACCAAGGTGAACATGAGAAAATCAAAACCATCAGCCACATATCAAATGGAAATCAGCAATTTCAATGTGCTAAATGATGATGATGGTTCTTGTTGCATATAGAGAGAAAATTATAATAGACATGACTTAAATTAGCAAACTAACTACATGTTGAGATCGAACCTATTAACAGATGGATACAAGCACCTAAATCAAAATTGAAGGAAAATAAACACTAAAACATCTTTTCCCATATTAATTGGTAGTAAACTAGTCATATACCCTCTCTTAAGTTTGGAAAGCGACATCAATTGTAGAGATCTATTAATGTCCTTGATCATCCCATCAGCAAATGGAATGCCACACTCTGCCATTGACCTCACTGAACAAATAGAATCCTCCATATTTTCAGTGTGTAAGCTTACTTCATGAATTTTCTTCCTAACCTTGTCCTGAAATATGGAAGATCATGAATTTTCCACAAGGCAAATGGTTGAAATATCTTCAACCCAAAAGCAATATAGAAAAAAATAAAATCGCTCCATCGATCTCTGTAATAAATTGATCAAATTTATGAGCAGAACGAGTATTCCAACTTCAAACCAATAGATGAGAAGATGCAGTCCAACATGAAAAAGTAATGCAGTAGTTGCATCTTAATAGGTCATCAATTCCATGGTTGTCCAACAAAATATAGTTTAGGGATCGTAAAGCAATGAACTTTTCTTCCAGTTGTGATTGAAAAAAGTGAAATTTGAAGTAAGAAGTGATGAATATTTCAAAATCTAATCCATCCGCCCAATCAATCTCTATAGTAGATTGATCAAAGTTACAAATAGTGCCCCAAATTCGAACCACTATACAGAAAACTACAATTCATGATTGTTCAATAAGGTAAAATTTAGGGATCGTAAAGCCCTGAACTTCCAATTGTGCTTCAATAAGTGCTTCTGAAGAAAATTCATGAATATCACAAAACCTATTCAATCTACCCAATTCAACGAATAAAAAGGGCTACCTACCTTGACTCCGAGGAGATAGGGCATGGAGGCATGGGCGTGCTGCTGGACGAAGAAGAGCCCAACAGTGGGTTCGTTGGCTAAGGACACGATCATCTCATCTACCCCTTCCTTCACTGCTTTGCCCAAAGAAAAGAAACAAACTCAGGTAACAAAAAATAAGAAACCAAACCGGTATCCGAACTACAGACACAATCACACAAAAGGGCAAAGGAAGGAAGAGTACCGTCGGAGAAGAAGGCATCGATCGAGGAGGAACCTTGATGCATCCTTGCGTCGCCTGGATGGAATACGCCCTCATCACTTAACAAGAATAAAATTATGCAGCGAGAGAGAGAGTGGGATTCGACTCGGTCGGTGGGAGATGACGACGACGACGGGTAGATAAGGAAGGAAAGGGAGGTGGATAAAGCAAAGAGGCGAAGAACAAATGACAAACCTTGTCTTCTTCCAGCTCTGCTGCTGTTGCAGAACGCGATTCCAATAGATGGCCTTCCCTAGGATTTCTACGGAGGGCATTTCTCAACCATACGATCCACAAGAGAATTATTTCCAGCCGCTTATGAGCGCCTTTAGTTTATTAGGCAATCAACGACTAGAATTAAAATCCTATGGATCGGACGGTGTATTATAGACTCGCAGCGGAGCAGAAGGAGCGACCTTTTTTAGCAGAACGAAACGTGGAATGGATTAAAAAGGGGCCCAAGGCCCAGTTCTACTCGCCGACCAACTTGACCCGACCCACTACATTTGAAATGCTGGTATCCTTCTCCGCGCCTATAAATATCTCCATTTCCCCTCGATCCCCAATATCAACTCGGTGCATTCCTTACTCTCCGCTTCTTCGTCCTCCGAAGCACCCGAATCCGTCTTCTCATCCCCCTCGTTATGCTTCAGATTGCTTCATCGGAGCCGAGATCGGCTGGATATCTGTTTGCGGCGGAAGTTTCCTACGGTGGCTCGTGCGGATCTGAGATCCCGACGGCGAGATCGGACTCGTCACCCCCTTCTGCTAGATCTGGCATGGCATCGACCACTGGAGAAATATCAGGGACCGCACGGCTCTGGATCGTATCCGAAAGGAGGTGCTTCTCGGCCTTCGCTTCGTGTGCTCCGTTTGTGATGAATCTTGCGGAAGGAAACTGGACACTGAAGCAGGACGACTAGTTCATGAGGGTGGTCGCTTATCCTGGATCGGTGAGTTCGATTTCAGTAACTCATCACTGATTTCTCACTTAGGGTCTATGACTTGTGCTCTCCATTTCTAACTTAACTAGTTCCGAGTAACGAAATCATACTAGGATTACTTAATCTTGTGTTTGTAGCTTTTTTGAGATTCCTTTACTGAATGTTTTCGTCATCTACTGTTTTATATAGTCGCTGAGGGTTCTCATTTGTTTGACATGACAGTAGAATGTGCTGACGACGATCATGCCAAGGATGCACTCGATAAAATGCATAATTCAGCAATGCAGGTACTATCTGCAACATTTAGCCTCCGTCTAGATTGATTTCCTTATGTAATTCTCTTTTATGTGTTATTTTGCGATGTTCATTCCATCTCTCGGCTTATATGCGCTTGCATTTGTTGTATTAAGATCGTATCCACTGTTTCTGATAGTATTGCGTCACTAATTCCTTGGGCCTAGGATGTTGAATCCGTCAAAGATGTTTGTTTCATAATAAACTATTTATTATCATTTAGCCGTCTTTTGAATCCATCAAGGTATTGAGAAAGAGAGCAAACTATAAATTTATGTTATTGATACTTGGGTTCAAGTGCGAGTGGATGTACCTAATTAAATCAAACGCGCATGATAATTTTAGTCACAAACACTCTCGAGCCTAAGATCTACTTTGTTTCTGTTTTTTGGTTTACCATTCATTCCAAAAGCTTGAGATGTTAAGAAATAAACTAACCTATATATAAATTTATACTTAATAAAACTCTATGCCAGACTATATAGGTAATTATATTAAATTACTTATTTTTTTTAGTTATGCAAACTGGAGCTCCTTTAATTTTACATTTTTAAATATAATCGATTTAATTTGTTTTAACTAGAATCAATTTAGTTTGTCAAACTATAGACTTATTAGTCGCATTTGAATATGTCCATATGAGTGTCCGTAATCATTTTAACGTTATATGAAAACTGTTAATATTCCTTGACGAGTTTAATTTCGCTATTCCAGTTTCTAAGGAAATTCCAAATCCAAAAGTTCTTAGAAATATAATCTCTGGAATATATAATTGCTTATGATATAAAAGTTGGATGAGCGAGGACTATTTTGATAATGGTCTGATATTTTCAAACTGCGCGTGTAACTTTAGATGGGTATGTAGATTTGCTTCTTCAGGTTGTCCTTTCTGTTTTTCCATTGGTCGTTACATGTCTTCTAATAAAAGAGAGAACATGGTCTGTGTAGGATGGGCCATATTGATCAGACTCTATTGATTGCTATTATTTCCTTTCTCAAAAAAAATTGTTTTTTCCAACTATGATCTAGAAATAATTTGAAGTTATTGCTAAACTAGGAAAATAATAAAGAAGTTTATATAATAGAAAATATATATATAGGCAATAAATATATACACATAAAGAGGAGAAGAAGAATGATAAGATGATTCAGGGAGATAATTAAGATGTACAATAATTGATGACTTTGATGATGTGACTCTGACCTGAAGTGCGTATTTAATCTCTGATAGATGTTGAGTTTGCAAAAATAAAGAGGAATATCAAGGTTTACAGGTGGAAGAAAGATTGTTACAATATTTATGCTATTGAGGAGAAAAAATTGGGAGAAAAATGAGTAACACTGATATTACTTCGAGGATCAACAAGACAATGTTAGTGATTTGTAGGGTAAGAAGGGAAGGATATTTTGTAAGAGAGATCATGAGCAATCCATATTTTGAAAGACAATAACTCATCGTTTTTGAAGTCTTGCAAATGATAACCATAGAAATGGACGACAAGAGATATTGAGGTTGAATTAGGAATCTATAGACTTGTCAACATGAGGAAGAGATGAAAGATATGCCACTATATCAAACTCGTAGCCACCTTTTCAAACGGCGACCCTAGAAGAAGAACCTTAGGTTTTTCTTGCTTGGTTTATTAAATAAAGAAAAAAAGAAACCAAATAAGAGGAAGTAGAGTATATTATATTGTGATTGTGATTAGGTTAGTTGATTTTCTATTTGTTAGGTTTTTTTTTCCTCTAGTATTGCAACATAGCAGTAAAAAGTGATTTGCTCATCCCACCCCAAGCGCTCCTATCAGTTGATATAGTAACGGAGCAACCTCATATATGGACGGACAATTAATCTTAAGAAAATAAATTTTAAAAATCGACTCTTGTCTTATTGATAGCAGCAACTATGCGAATACCAACTCCAATAAACATGTGGAGGCAGCGTTGCAACAAACTATTAGTATTGATGGTTATACTTTGATTTCAAGCTTTTTAATGTATAAACTTAATTCGAGCCAATTGAGGCTCGTTTCATGAATGGATTTCTAGGTGTGCTATTTAGATTCAAATGCATTTTGGCCTCAAATTGAGAACTCCCTGATAATGAACGAATTGACTGACGACACTGACTCAATCAAATAAAACCAACCCAGTTCAAAGCAACCTTGCTTTTCTTCTCCCTCTTTCCCTGCGAGTTGGATGCCTGTTCCATACCTTCACAACCCTGTGATCTAATGCAATTGTGAACAAATCTAGTTTGAGTTGGGGCTGAACCGCTTATTAATGGTGAATATATTAACGCAAAGAAATCTAAACAATCCAATTTAGCTATAATAGGTAATTAGTGGAATGGGTGTTTTCTTCTACCCTTAACACGAAGGCTGACACCATCTTGTGATTTCACTATCCCTTGTTCGTAATGTCTTCCCCGGGCACCGACCTCCCAGTTTGGAAAGATTGGAACCGGTGTCTCGAGTTAGAAGGTGGGCATCCCTCAGATTTTGTTAGTTTGGTTGCCTCTCCCCCCATTTGAAAGCCAACTGATGCTCGAGTTGGAAGGGACTCACGTGAAATAGACCTGCAACCATGCCTCTTCCCTTCCTATTGATTCAAAAAGAAAAGAATCGCGTGGTTGAGCTTTCTTGATTTGGAAGGCGGTGTGAGGTTTGGAGGTAGAGACACTTGATTACAAAAGTTTGTAGAAGAGGGAAATTATAAATGAATTGTTCAACAAGAATGACATGCGTCGACATAGCAGGGGTACTTTACAATTGCTTAAGTCTGGATCTGGTGCGTATGGAAGAAGAGGAATGACATGGTATTCAAGGTTGCTCGGTAGGAAACCTCCCTCTTTTTTTCACCTGGCTAAGTCAGTGTGAATTGTCAGCAAACTAGATCATGAAAAGATGTAAATAGTTAAAATTCCTATCGAATTTGAGGACCTTTTCTTCTTCTTTTTCAGTGCCTTGTTATATACTTGAACATCTCTGTTTCAGATTGTTATTTTTTTTTCCTTTCTTTTTTAGTTAGAGGTCCATTTTTTTTTCTCTTTTCCTAATATTGTCACCGACACTGGGGGCTGTACTAGACTCTTATCCTTTACTATGCTTTCTAAACATCTATCAGCGTAGGTTACTCTCATACGTAGTAATTTAAAAAAAAAAAAAATCCTTTACACATACAGCCTACCATAGATTTAATCGGAACTTTTGTTGAAACACTGGAGAAAAACAATTACAGAACTTTCTCGTACACGACATGCAAGCAACAAAATCAACAAAAATCTGCCATGTAATTGCCATGCATCAAATTCATTATGAGAATCTCTTAAATTCCCTGTCAAGAATATAGTCTAATAATTAAGTGTAAATTTATATTAATAATTGCTCGTCATGTAAATAAAGATTTTCATTCAATTTTACATACATTAGCTAACTTTTGGCTGAATTTTTTGAATTTTTCGATATTGGATAGTGCTTCTGACATCTGATGTTGTACACGATATGCTCGTGAATATTAAATAGGAGATAGCTTCAAAATAATGTGAACTTAAGGGCCCAAACAAAAATATACTATTTTCTTTGGTTTTTCAGTGCTGTTAATGGCAACACTGGTGAAATCGTAATTTATATGTATCTTTAAATTCTTTATTGTTTGTTTCATTCGCCTGTCTCAATCCATGCCCACCTCATAATAAATGAAAAATTAAATTTCTTCAAACTTGTGTCATTATAACCTCAAGTACTGATACTATTAAATGAAAACGATGCCTCGAGTTAGCCATATTATCTTCAACCCCGGTGATAAATTAATTAGGTGGAACTAAAATAACACAAATTTTCAAAAGTGTTGCACTTTGATAATATAAAATTTCTGAGTATTTTGTAAATTACGTAAATTTGGGAGGTGAATGGAATGTTCCTCGTCAAAAATCAAAACCAATTCATTTCGCTTCACAATAACCTTCCTTTTTCGCCCACTTCACACACTGCGTTTGACTCTGCCGATACAGCTGTGAGCGCAAAGCCGCTGCGGAGAGAACGGTAGCGCCGGAGGCAAAAACGACTGTGAACGCTGGAAAAGAACGGTCAGTGGCCTTCCTCGACGTCCTTTGCTGTTTCCGCATTAACAATGTTTTCGATCTTTATTTTCTTAGTTCCTGAACCTGATTTATTCTCTCTCTTGCTCCGTACTCAACTTTGTTGTTTTCCTCTTTTTTCTTTGTTTGGCTTTCCTGTCTCGCATCTCGATAGTTGCAGCTCGATAGATCATTGTCCGTAGAGGAATGCTTCGATGCGACAGCATTCCGTGGGCGGTTTTGTCGTCGGATTCTGTTTGATGGGCTCGAAATTGGAGCCCCTTGCCAGTTTTTAATACTCACATTGGTTTCTCCATTACTCCTGAAATAGTTTAGTCGACGGATTGACCTCCACTGAAGCATCAACCCCTTCTTTGTCGATTGCTTTGGCTCATCAGTCATCACCACAAACGGGGTAAGTCTTCAGGTTTTCCCCGCTATTTGAGCTCTCAGAATCTGAATATACCGAGAGACTGTGATGCTATGTTTGCTTTAAAACTGTCTGCGACAGCTTTATCGGTTAATCCTCTGTCGTAGATTTTGTTTTCTTTCCATCTTTCTGCATCGCACTGGATCATGCCTACTGGATACTGCACCTGTTTTTATGTTGCGGTTGTCCTCAGAATCTTTGACAACGAAACAATTTATAACAAGAAACTGCGAAGCCACATGTTGGCTTTAAAACTATCTATTATAAGTTAATTCGTTCCGCTGAGCTTCTCCTAGATATTGTTTGCTTTCTCCCACTTCGTTGCCTTCATTATGGATAATTTGAAGTTAATTCCAGATAGATAAGTGACTTTTTTGACCCCGAAGTTTTTTTTTTTTCACTTCCCCGAGGGTTTAAATATCGTTCTGTGCCTGTCAACGTGAATTTTATTATTCTGCCCTAACAGGTTAAACACTTCTATATATTTAATACCCGAATGTCTTACTCAGTTCTGGGAGCTACGAGCGTTTGTATTCCTTCGCTGTGAACGTCGTCTTCAATTCCAGCTGCGAGTGAGGTGGACGATTCGATTTGCAAGGGGTTTCCTCAATTCTGGCTGAGTGGAGTGGTGGGTCGTAGCTGACGGGTCTTCCACGAGCCATGCGGTGAGCTAGGGCAGATTCGACAAGGTAAGCCGGAAGCTTTCTTTCTTTCTTTTCTTCCCCTGACCAGTTCCACTCTGCTCATTGGTGTCCCGTAAGCATGGCAATGATATTGTTTCATTCCAGCTGAAGATTAAAACTCTGACTCACAATAAATTTTTAAACCTTGCTTGCTTCCCACTGTTTGAAAGGCGCCCTTCTCTGGTTTCTCTGTTTCTCGACTTCAATTGCTTGCGTATTCTATTCCACTGTGACTATTTTTTGGTTTCCCAGTTTCTGTTTATAGACTCTGTTAACTCCCTATCTTAAGTTTTTTTTTTTTTATCACCTTCATAATCCCTCTCAGGTGACGAGATGAACGGCTCCTAGAGTGGATGGGGGCGGGATCTGTTTTGGGACGCATGGGAAGGATGATTAGCACACTTAATTTGAGTGACGACATGCCTAGAACCTAGCTTCTGGCTGAGACCACATGAAGAAGGTCTATCCAAGCTTGGTTATTGGAAGTTATAGGTTCTTACTCATTTACCTCGGACTAAATATCACTGTTAGGCTTGCATACAGTTCAATTAATGATAAGTTCATATAGGGGATCCAAAAGTAATAAGGGCAATGTAATTTATCGCATCAAAAGGTTTTCATTTCTCTTTATGAGCCTGGATATTAAAGCGTGTGTCACAAATAGAGGGTGGAGGAAGGACACAAGGAAGAAAAAAGAGATATGGAATTCTATTTTGCCCATGTCTACCAGGCACAAATGATATATTAAACCACGGGCTTAATATCATTTGTGATGACTTTGAGTGCAAGTCCAGATGACTTTCCATAAACTCTCTTCTTAGTAGCGTCGTCTCCATTCTCAGTACATAGTTTTGTTTTTTCACTACCTTTTTTTTTTTGTTTCCCTCCTTTTATATTTGACAAAACTACATGTTTATTTTATCATCAAAATGTTAGTTCCGGTGCAGTGTCTCGATGCACCAGATTTGGTTAAAATTGACTTTTGCCACCTCATTTCTCGCAGTCGTTCGAGATCATTCCAACGCGAGATAAAGATCCCGATATGTTGCGTTGTGGAGGATCCAGAGGAAATACATGCAAGCGCTCTTATATATGCGAACTTGAACAGTTGTTTTCCTCCGGTTTAATTTGCATCTCAACCGCAGTTAACAAGTGCACGGAGGATTAGCTTGCTAAATAAAATCTCTGGAGGAACTCCAATTAAGATGCTTGTACTGGAGGAAATGTGGGGTGATACAGAATCTAGATCAAAGAAACTAAGTGTTGTCGCAAGACTTATGGGACTTGATTCTATACCAGTGCAGAAGTCTATGGCAAGCAAAGCGAAAGTTAGAGACGATAGCTATTTAGTGAATGGTTTGAAAGCAGCATTTCAACAATGGCAACAACAGAAGGCAAGTGCCTATGTTGAAGCTCATCTTTCTTCTGCTAGTGAAGGGGACTATAGAGATGTATATGAAGTAGAACAACAGTTAAAGAATGCTTGGGTTGAAGAGCAATATCCACAGAAGTTAAGATATGAACAGGATTTCTATCGAAGAAGATTGGCTCTTGTTCGCCAGAAGTTTATGGAAGCAAAACACTTGGCCACCAATGGCGAGCTTTTCGATTCTGAAGAGTTCCAAGATTCAGCGAAGGTTCTGAACTCAAACAGAGATTTGTTTCTCAAATTTCTGGAAGAACCAAACTCAGTGTTCAGTAAACATCTCTTCGTGCCACAGAGCGTTTCAATAAGTTCTGGGACAACTCGTATAACTGTGCTGAAACCTTCGAATTCCACGGGCAGGAAAGGTAACAGATTCATCGAAAGACAACTTTTATCAGATTCTGATGAAACTGTAGGGAAAGTGAATCGGCATTGTTGGAGCACTGGTTCATGTGAACAAAAACGCCATGATTTATCTCGACCGACAAGTATAGTTGTTTTGAAGCCCGCCGGCGGAAGACCCTATGATATGAAGACTATACCTAGAGGAGATCTGGCTAATGATCAATTGGTGACTTCTAGAAATGAAGTTGAAGTGGTAAGCAAAGAAATTCTAGGTAATAATTTATCATCAGAATCATCAAATGGTTATATCGGTGACAACAGCTCATTCGACAAGTCAGATAGCGTGTATTTTGATGACGAGGTTGGCAGTGCAAGTGACTTGGAGATAGCAATTTCAGCTACAGAGGATTCTTGGGATTATATAAATAAAATTGCTAGTCCACTGCCTCCCTCATCCTTCAATCAAATACCCCATTTTCCTGAACCATCAGTTATTCGAGAAGCTAAGAAAAAGCTTTCGGAGAGGCTGGCTTTCGTATCATCCAACATCGATTTTCTAGAACAACGAAATTTAGGGGCATGCAGAAGCACCTTAGGAGAGCTGCTTGCCGTTTCTGAGGGAAGCAACAAGGAGCTTACTCATTCCACCAAATCCTTCAAGACAAAAGACAAATATACCGAGAAAAATTCCCAGGACTTGTCGAGACCGAAGTCTCTCGTAGTTTCTTCCTCAACTGTCGGTGTCGATGAGTTTATTGTCGGGCTCTCAAGTTCCTCAATCACCAAACCCATTGCTCAAATGTTGGTTCCCAAGTCAAAGCATAGGATGTTATCTTTGAAGGATAAGGTCTCAAATTTCTTCTTCTCTAGAAGCAAAAGGCCAAGTGAAGACGCACATCCGGGAGCTCTCTCTGATGTTTTATCCTCGTTCAATGCTACTTTTGCACCTATAACTAATCTTGGTGATTCTAATAGATCACTTGATGGATCCATGGACTTGCCAATCTTTCCTGAGGTATTTAAGTTTATACTTTACTTTGCTTATTCATTTCCTAGCCTTCATCCATGCTATACAAGATGGTAAAGAGGTTTTTATATATTCCACTTTGATATTTCTTTTCATTGCTGACAATGGGTGCACATGATTTACAGAGTCCTATTGAAAAATCTGGAATATGTGTAAACTTGACTGAATACCAGGATAAATGCTGCACTGTCACCCATGGCTCGTCTCAGTCATCGCGCCGGACCATTGCTGGACGACCACGTGAGTATCACGTTCTTTGTTCTGCTTCTAGGAATCCGCACACACTGCCCGAGGTAACTAACATGTCCATTTAATACAGAAACTGTGTCTAGGTCTCCGCCTATCGAATCGGTTTCTCGATCGGCAGCAGCAAAATCCCCGGACCATTTTGTCGTCTTCAATAAGGCAGATGAGGAGCACGAGCAGTTCGTCTTTCTCCAGAAACTGATATCGTCCTCTGGAATGGACTTGATTTACTACGGGTGGCACTCGCTCCATAGCCCTTTGAATCCATATCTACTCTACGAGTACCTCCGAGCAGCAGACGAGGACGAGAAGCGCCACGCAAACCGAAGGTTGTTGTTTGACTCGGTAAATGCAGTGTTATTTGACATCCCTCAGTCCGCCTTACTCGAGGTATATCCATGGACCCGAACACGGGGGACCGAGCCCCGAAGAGACAGTGACAGTAACGGAAATGCCACAGTGGCCGAGCAAATTTGGGCCATCCTTCGAAAGGGATTGGCTAGCGAAAGGGTTATTCCGAAGGAGTCTGCATGCGGCAGCATCGTGGTGGAAAGAGTAGCGAAGAGAGAGGTGACGGGAAGGCAGTGGGAGGAAGCAAAGTGGTTGGAATTTTGTGATTTCAGCAAGGAGGTCGGTGGGAAGTTGTTGGAGGAGTTGGTCGAAGACCTGCTGTTAGAATTATCCTGCCACTGACCAAAGTAAGTTTTCTGTTTTTTTTTTTTAAATTTCTTTTTTGCCCTATATTGCTTCCCACTAGTAATATGTTGTTTGTTATTAAGCTCCTTTTTCATGAGCTTTCTTGCCTTCCGCGTGATGTTTAATATTATATATATATTATTTTCTCATCCCACCTGATTGCTAGCCATAGGAGAGGATTTATAAATTGGGTGTTCAATGAGTAGGATGGAATACAACATAGCTAAACTCGATATAGTCAAATAATAATAAAAAAAAATTAAATTTGAGACCAGAAGACCAAAGCTTGTCTCGTGAATGCATTGATGGATCAACAATTAAAGCGGCTTTAATTCTGCTGTACTGGCTTAGCCGTAACTGACAAGGATGGGCATTCTGGGCATGAAGGACGAGGCGGAAGCAAACCTCGTGGTAGGTGCTAGTATCGATAAGGAGGCATCCCCACCCCAACCATGAACCATCAGATCACCCTTTCACAGGTGAACAGGAAGGCGGTGTCGTGGGGATTCCACACTATGCCACCAAATTAATGGCCATTTGAAATCGGATATTGTTTGGTACCTGAGCTTTAAATATGGTAGTTTGTTTATACAGTCTCGTTTCCTGGTTGTGGCATTAAAGCTGCTTTAAATACCAGCTTTTGAAATGATACTTTTAAGTTATCGAAATATTCTTCATTTTTAACACTTTTGTTTCTCATCCAACCTCTTAGGTAAAAATAAAATCCGTTTATTCTATCAACAGACGAGAATGCAACTACCGGATACTATTCATCTGTTATTATTGGCAGCAACATCTTGAAGAGAATGCAACAACCAGATGCTATATTTTTTAAAAAATTGACCTCAAAATTTTCGAACTATTATGACGCCTTAAAATTTTAAATCATTGTTATTACATCCTGACTAAAATTTAAAATTATTGCTATTTCATCCCTGACCGTATATTCATGTGATGAATATATGGACAAATTATTACCTGTCAAACAGCGAGTGATATGACAAACTTCAAATACTCAAAATATTTTGACAATTCAAATATTCTAAATAGGAAGTTTAGAAGAAAAAAAAAAGAGCTAAATAATTATATCAGGTGAGATGATTTTGGTTAAATTATCAACAATATTAAACAAGATCTAATAACAGAACCGTCAAGCCAAAGACAATTAATAAAGATAATATTTAAAAAAATAAAACCCAAGAAAAACACGAGATAGTTTAGACATATAAGTGAATAATAAGAATTGACTCACAAAATTAAATTTTTTAATAACTTTAACCGTAACATACCTTTTTAAATATTTTTTTATATCTTAAATCATTCGATTATGTAAAATTATATAATAAGTTTTATATTTTTTTAACTAATAACAAAATCCATTTATAATATAATTAACCCAATACAATATCAATTACATTTCTAGAATTACAATCCATGTACCGACGTGCCTGCCTAACTTTCCCTAGTCAAAATGTAGTGCAATCTAAACTCTAAAGATCTATGTATTAAAAATATCCTATTGTATTTTCTTTTATTATTTCTCCCGTTTGCTCGGGATATCGTACGATAAAATTTAGCTGTACATTACTTGCATTTAAAGAAGATTATTCGACTTTGGGATAGAGCTTTATATACACAACAAACTAAATGTTTTCCCGTCGTGAGATTCTCTAGTGCATTGTTGACTACAAAAAAGTTTCCCGGATTAACCGAGCTAACACACGAGATGTTAACCTGCTCAACACTTCGGGAAGAATTTTAGCAGAGATGCCTGGTAGCAAAGGAAGAAGTTCTTGGATATAAAAAATATCAAGATCCTGCAAAATTCAAAATTGTAATTAAGCAAAGCATATTTGATGCACTAACACTCCTTGACCAAAAAAAAAAAAAAAACTATGGAAATGGTTCAATGGAGAATAATTCAATCGGATTAAAATGATAAAATATATCAGTTGAACGAATTGTTAATAAGCTCCAATCGGAAAGACTACAACACGAAGGCTGAGCAGTCAATCTGGTTCCATGCTTGGAAACACAGTAGAAAAGTGAACAAGGCATGAGTAGCGATGGAAGTAGGAAGAATATCTGAATCTGAACCTGATTAACAATTCCGGGCGAACACAAAATGTGCAACTCGAATTCTACCGGTTCATGTAAACAAGCATCCAAATCTATGGATACTTGGTATAATATACGAGTAACCAATTTTTAAGCAACTACACGATACTAGTATCCAAACCCAATTACTAGATATCCAAGCCTGACAAATATATCAAGTAAAAGTAGCCACAAATACCCAATCATTAAGTACCCATTGCCTATCCTAAGCCTTAGGTAGAGTTTCTCAAATTTAGATAGAAGGACCGGATGCAGGAAGTGTTAGGTTAATTGCAAACCTGATTTGTTCTTGAAATTCCCGATGTGAGAAACTTGCCGACTTTTTCAACATTGTTAAGTATAGCTCTGTCCTCCTCTGTGACGGTAGGCAGCAAAGCCATAGGCCTCCTAGGAACCATACTAAAAACTGGGGATGAATTCCCAATTCCTAGAGTTGCAGAGAGCTGGACCAATTGCTCTCGAGAGAGTGCATCAATTGCTTTAACAACCTACACAAGATCCATATAGAAGCTTAATCTATAGATTTATCCAGGTTTGAGTTAACGTAAGCCAATTCAAATGTTTTGAATCAAGAATATTCAATTGTCAATAAATCAAGATACACATATTGCCAACTTAACGCAGTTATGCATGAAAAATTGCCGATGCAGATCCAAAGCCCAGATGAAAAACTTTTAACCTGATGAATATGAATCTAAGCCTTTTTCATAGGGCTTGGATGATATTGTAGTTTGGTGAAGAGATAAGATTCCCTAAATCAATACAACAAGTATGACTTGATGTTGCAGCTGATGATGAGTTAGAAATTTGAAATAGAGATGGATGTTTAAAAAAGTTAATATAACAGAGAGATTAAAACAGTGAAATTTATATGAGAAATTACAAGAGAGAAAATAAGGTGAGATGGTTATCGACATGTTCAAAATGCTTAATAGATTGAAAAGTTAAAGTGGAAGACATAAGGAGTAGCGGGAGACCAAAGAAAACTAGACAATGCAATTAAAATTTATTTAGTTAATTTGAATATTACTAGTGATATAACATTGCATAGAGTTCAATGAATATGAAAGATTCATATAGCATATAGCCAACAGCAAATAGTTACGACAATCATAGCAGAATGATGATCAAATGAATGTCGAAACAAACCTCATGATTGAAGAGTATATTATTCAAGAAATCTTAGAAGTCAACATTAGCAAGGAGCAATTGTCTTAAATAAGTAAGCTACAATAGGGTAAATTTAACTCGATCAAAAAGATATTTCAGTAAAGTTCACCTCGTCTAGAATAAATTCTCTGAAGAAATTGCCTTTGTCAGATAGCAAAAATATAAGAGCTGCCCTTGTTTTGACAGGTTGTGCAGGTTGAGGCACTGCCGCTGGAAATATTGGCACAAGAAAACCTGATTGACTCTGCAAAGAACCAAGGCCTGCCATATTTCCATTCAGGTTCTCACCGCCACCACTTTTTGCAGCAGTAATGAAATTCTCAAAGGCTTGCATGACGTCAATGAATCTCTCAGCATCAAAGACTCCATGTTTACCATATATCATATATCGCAGTGCTGCCTTTAGCCTTGGCGAATCATCTGTTAAAAGTCTCTGTTTCAAGAAAATGAAAAACGAAGCTAAGAAAGCTGGAACACTCCACAATTGTGGTTAACAGAAGAACAATAAATCCCAGAAGCACGTCATTGGAGAACAGTACAAATCAAAGCCATCATCATTGACTAAGAGATATAATCTTATTCCATTTTTTAATTACTTCTACTACTTCATCTTTTAATAAACTATCTCCAATAATACTTACTTTATTTCTTATTTTACTCTTTCATATATACCATAACTTAAAACTTGAGTTCTTTATCATCTTTGTCTTCTCTCTTATCCATTTTGTATCTTATAAGCATAAAATATTAATTCTTATTTTAATCATTGTATCTACTATTTATATTCTTTTACCAACGAGTATTCCTATATTCCATATTCTAAATCTTAAACAATTAATTTTTATATAATATTTATTTTTATCAAACTTTTGGTGTGAGAATTCTTACAGATTTAACACTACATTATTGAGACATTATAGTCGGATTTGTAAGGCATTCTTTTCGTAGAACAATCTAATATAGAACACAATGTTGAAATGGATAGATCTAACTATATACCTGAGCTAGATATGGATATGCTTCATCAACAATTGCAAATTCAGGATTTCCAACCAGGGCAATCCCTTCTAGTACTCCAATTGCTCTAATAATTAAAGCGAAGTATGGTGGTATTCTGAAAGGATAATCAAAGGTAATTTGAGCCAGATCCGAAGCCAGTTCTTGAAAATTAATATTTTTTGCACCACCTCCTTCAAGGGCTTGATCGAAAACTTTGGAAAGCACTGGCAGAATTGGTTCCAAATTGACCCCCTCAGGAATGAAATCGAGCTTTACAAAGTCTTTCACAATTTCATCATAGTCACGATGGATGAGATGAGCTATGGCTTCAATTATACCATACTTCTGGTCATCAGTCAACCTTGTTACAAGACCTGATAGATTAAAGTCAATGCATCAAAATTTTCCAAAGAAATGGATAAAAAAGCCTGAAGGAATTCCAACAGGAAAAAAAGAAGATTACCATAACCAAATGAACAGAAACTAGATATAGACAGCAAAAAAAAAAAAAAGGTGACAATGCAATCTATAAATGAAAATTTTAAACCCAAAAGAATTGGTCTGATCGATATCACAACTCTTAGCCCATGTGTATATGTACCTAGCAATTTGTATAGATTCTTCATTAAACATATTATTCCACTTCTACATTGATTAAGTTGAGCATATGACTATATTGGTTATGTTTGTAAAAAAAATCAATTACCAAAGTCAAGTATAGCCAACTTCCCATCTGGTGTCCGAATCATATTCCCAGGATGAGGATCAGCATGAAAAAAGCCAGTATCTAGCAGCTGCCAATCAAAATAGTTCATTGATTATGTATAATCTATTGTATCATCTATCTTAAACTGTCATGCCTACCAATGACTAACCTGCTTCAGGTAGCATATAACTCCAACATTAACCAGTTCTCCAACATCACTTTCAGTACTTTGAGATAATTTTTCTCCTTCAATCCATTGGCTAGTAAGTACCCTTCTCGATGTGTATTTATGGTAAGTCTTTGGTATGACTACCTGAAAAACTAAAAAAGTTACGATTAACTAACCAAGTGTTGATTAAGTAATTAATTGGCAACTGGTAAAATATAAGAATACATTCTTTAATATTAACAAGAAATTAGAAAGCATTGCTTTTGTAAGAAGGAAATTAAGAATGAGGACTTCAGATGAGCAAACTGAAAAATATTCATCAGTGCGAGTACAATGGTTTAAACAAGAGCATCTTTTCACCAAAAAAATAAACAAATATAACAAAGGCACTATCATTACTATAAAGATCTTTATATGGCAAACGTGAGAAATTCCACACGATGATCCTTACATTGATTTGGCTACTAGGTAGGTCCCAGCCATGGTAGTGGAAAACTGAATACAATGACAGAAGAAACGAAGTATGACATGAAAAGTTAGGTATAAAGGAACTGCCTCTTCTCTTGTAATAGTACAATGATTAAAGTACAAAAAATCTAGAATGGAGAAAATCATTTTGGAGCTAAAAAGAATTCACCATTTTGTGCAGGGGACTAGCATAAAGTTTCCTCTAACTTGAAATATATCTTGTCTAAACAGGAAAAAAAACACCATTGGTGTACATAGAAATTACTTAGTTCCAGCCTTAACTAAATGCAACAATGTACCTGAGGAAGATCTTCTTTCATCATTTCAGCAAAGCGAGTACCATTTTCTCCTTCATTTACATAATCAAGTTCTTCAAAAAAGCGAGCAGCCCATTCATCAACCAAACCAACAACATCAAGAGATACCTGGAAGCCATAAGAAAAGACAAATTACAGTGTTTTTTCCATGTTTAAGATGGAGGAACCCAAATGACCAACGGTTTACCTGTGGAAATCTTCGCAAAAACAATCCCAATTTGCGTATAATGAAGAGATCTATAGTAACAGTCTCCAAAACAAAAGGCCGTTGTACTTTAACAGCCACCAAATCTCCAGTTTCTTTCAAACGGCCCTTGTATACTTGCCCCAATGATGCTGCATTAATACCATTAGCACATGATAGTTCAATAACATATGTATGCTGCTGAAAGGAAACTATGCACATAAAAGTAAAAGGTATGTTGCTTGAACAATTAATCTCTAGAAATACAGAGGCAATTTTGCAAAAAAAAAAAAAAATCAAAAAGTTATACAGATGATATTACCAGCAGCAATGGGGGATGAAGTCAGTTCAGAGTAGATGTTATACCAAGGCTGGCCAAGTTCTTCTTCAATAAGTGCCATTGCGACATCATCAGGAAATGAAGGAACCTGAGGTATCAAAAAGGGACATCGCTTTTAGAAATCTACGTACAAAAAAAACAGAGATATCATAACCAATAAATAAGTGCCTACAAATATTGGATATGGCTTCAGAAAACAATAATACAACTACAGAAATGACAATGTACATAAGGTAATTATTAGAACTTGAAAAGAATAATAAAAAATAAAATGTCGCTGAGACCTAAATGTGTGGCTTTTCTACCATCTAATGGTATAGATACTATTTTATAACCGAAGCACAGCGTGTTGATGTTCTGGTCCATGAAATTTATGAATGTCACAATGAAATACATTACCTTATCACATAGCTTTTGCAGTTCAACCATTGCAGCAGGAGATAGTATATCTGGTCGAATACTCAAAGCTTGCCCAAGTTTTATATAAGCTGGCCCCAAAGATGTCACTATTTCTCTTAATTCAATTGCTCGTGCAACCTCATTCTGAAATGTTGCAAAAATAAATTGTTGAATCAGAAAGCAATGCCTTCTCTGCAAGTGCTGAAAATGAGAACATGCACCAAGGAAGTTAAACAATAAATTTGAATTTTTCTATGGTTTTACCTCTTTGATTTTCTTGTTAATCAAATCTGAAGCAATGTGAGAAAGAAAACCACCAGCCACAGAAAGAAGCTGCACGATGCGTGTTGCAACAGCTCTTGGGCGTTTACCCCAGTAGGATGATATAATGTCTGGATCATACACTATTGGCAATGCTTCGCCACTTGTTACATCTGGTACCTAAACAAATAAAACAATCGCTGTCAAATAATTGAACTGCAATTTCAGCATCTTAAAGAATATAGTTTGATCCTTCTGAAAATAAAATACACATTATTTGACTAAGATAGAAGGAAGTGACAACGTATGGGTCATTTATTAAGAATGAAATTGAATATCCTTGGAGATTACATGACTTGGAAAGGTATTTGTATTTCTTTATCTATGGACAACTATAATCAGAAGCATAAGAAGATAATTTCATTAAGGCAAATTAAGACGAAATTCTACACCATAAATCACTTCTATCATCACATACATTAGCTTTTCTGTTGCTCCAAGGTTTCGATGAATCTCCAAGATCTATATGGTATCATCAAGATGTGTTTATCCCAATTACTTTGCGTTGCTACATGAATGTCATCCGTCCATTGATCACTAAGCAAGTCTACATGGTTTCTACTACTCAATCCATCGGCATCACTTGTTTCAAAATATGATTGAATTAATGCAAAGCTCAAACTGTCAGCTACAAAATACGCACCTCAACTAATCGAAGGCGGATGTTCTCGTCGGCGAACTGAGCATCGGTGAGGTTTTGACCTCGGAGCCCTCTCATCAGCGTGGCCAGCTGCTCGTCCTCTTCCATTTGCTTCCTCACCTTTTTGATCTCCTCCGATACGTTGCCGAACCTCTACCAATTTCCCACCAAAACTCCACAATAAATCCTCAATCTCCGTTTGCAAAATTAATAATAATAATAATAACAAAGTTAGAGTAATCTTACATTCGACGCGGCTCCATTGACAGAACCGACCGAGACGGAACTCGAAGAAGTAGAAGACGAAGCGGGAGACTTGGTGGCCACGGCGAAGACTCCGATACTGGGAAACCTAGATCCGAGATGAAGTGATCGATGTCGGCGGGTCGTCCGATGCGGGGAGGCCGCCGCAGCCGACGGCGAGCTGCGGAAGATGCCGCATCCGGGGAGTTGAATCGCCACCTCCATGTGAGAAATCCAAGCTCTCTCGCTCTCGATTCGTGTAGAAATGAGAGACGACAACAACGGCGCCTGTGGCTCCTCCACTCTCCTCCGCAAGAAGCAGCTCCTGAAATAACACAAAGGAATACCTTGTCCCGCCGGAACCTTTATATCGACCTCTCCCACCAATAGTTTTCCTCTCGATGGCAATGGATAACTCGCGCTTTACCCGCTCGCAATGGAGATTTCTCCAGAGTACAAGACAGCCACGAGGATCCAACGGTCCACAGGAAAAGAATCAGCTGTGAGATTCGTTCTACCACGCCTCTTACAGCGTCGACCTCGTCCCCACGTTTTCCTACGACACTCGTGGCTTCGCGATTTCAATTTTTTTTTTTTTTCCATTTTCCTTTTTTTTTTATTTTATGTGCTCGAAGCGAACAGGTGCCACGTGGCAGCGTTTGACCCATGGAATCGCCTTTGACGACGCGAGTAGTCCAGTGGACCTGCTCTGTTGCTCAAGCCGAGCCGATAAAATTTGCTCAAAAATAAATAAATAAATAAATTTCCATGTGACCTAAATTTCGATAAAACTCGCTCTCTATAATTGTTATTTTTCCAAAAAAAAAAAAAGAGAGCGAGAGAAATTACGTTTCATCGCAGTGCAAAAGTTCGACAAAGTGAATCGTGCACAAAGGAAAATACACCACAGCTATAGGAAATATACGATTACAATGACATTGTCCTAGAAAAAAATTATGCGGAAGCTTTGTGAATGTCGTCGGTCGAAGTAGGTTCAAAAACGAGCCTTGCGCTTTCGAGCAGTGTATTTGGTATCAGGAGGGACATTGTAACCCTTTTTCCTCATCTGTTCCTTCTTCTTGAAGACCCATTCTCTACCTTTCCCTTTCCTGTTTACCTTCAACTTCTTCCTTGGCCGATTTCGATCGTATACATCAACCTGCATCCGACAACAAATGGACATTTGAGGTAGTCTGACACCTCAGTCTCAACCTCAAGGTGCATCTCATTTTTTTTTTTTTTTGATACAATCATGCAGTCGAAACACTGGATCTAGGGCAATTTACTGCTATTTCTACTGTGAAAATTGAGTAAATGTGTCACTGGATCCCAAACTCACATACTCCGAACTCTGAATAACTTGACTGGCAATGCAAGAAATTTTTCTGGATGAGACCAGAATATTGAAATTGAAATACATTTGAACTGAAGGAACGGTTGTAAGTTCTCAGCAAACTCCCAACTCTCACTGGCCACACTGCAACCTTGTAACTCAAAAAGGTAAGGACATAATCTAGCCTTGCTCAGAGGTCCTTATTCTTATTCTAACTCGCTATTGTAGGAATTCAATGGACGTTAAGTTTAGGGTTTTAGGCATAAGAG
Source organism: Wurfbainia villosa (assembly GCA_025175895.1). Lineage (NCBI taxonomy): Eukaryota > Viridiplantae > Streptophyta > Magnoliopsida > Zingiberales > Zingiberaceae > Wurfbainia > Wurfbainia villosa. The sequence continues at coordinate 5,690,769 of JAKLTH010000273.1, read as the reverse complement.
CTAAAAAGGGTGAAATATATCAGGGCAAGCATGGCTCTAAAGCTTAGGCAGAAACTTGAAAGTAGGAAGGAAAAAAAAAAATACACCGAACTAAACTAACTACTACTACCTCGAGAGCTAAAAGGTACATATTCTAAGTAGGTATTGTAGGGATTTGTTGGATATTAAGTTTGAAAGAGTAGGCACGAAAGATTAGTAGGAACTTGGAAGTAAAATTTTCAGAGAATATCCATGCCTATTCCTGCATACATCACCACTATCATTTTATGAATGCCAGATATCTAGATACAGTTAAGTCCGCTTGAGTCGAGAAAGAACCAAGCTAAAATGGGTTGTTTGTAATATCTAGAACCAAAATGGAAAGGGTACGAGGGTAATTAGTAGCATTGCTAAACATTTTACTGCCTGATGTTTACTAAATGATAAGAGAATCGATCTAAAAAAGTATGTTGCTCCAAGAATTCTTACTGTTTGGTTGTCATCAGTGTCGGCGTCGCTTTCTTCATCTTCACTGCACATTTCTCCATTTCCACCTTTCCCCTTCGGTTGGTAAGTTTGAGCTGAGGGTGGACCACATGTAAGAACAAGATATTCTTTCCGTGCTTTTGAGCTGTCGTTCATAGTTGATATTCATTAGACATAAATACTGAATCCTAGCTGGATAGGAATTGAAGTAGTTTCCTTTGGAATTCAAAGGTAATACATAAAAAAAACTAGAGAACTATATATAAGAGCATCTTAAGTTCACGAGAAATAAGCCACTGGTTTTTAAAAATTGTTTTATTTTTATTGACTATTCCACATTTTTCTTCGAGAAGGAACTATGCGAGAATCATTTCCTACTTAAATCTGAACAGAGTAGACCATTCATCATACATACAAGATTGGATACCAAGTTAAATAAATAAATGTTCATATTTGGTGAAAACTGATATCTATTCTATGTAAAGCATAGTTTGATTTAGAATGATATTACACGAACTATAGACATCTAAACTATCAGGAGTTATCAGCGCTGAGGGAGGATGTCATAGGGAAAAATATGCCAAAAATTTTAAATAATTGAGAATTTAATTATGTACCTATGTGGCCAATCAACAACAATGCCACCAGCAAAACCAGCTCTCATGGCATAAGTCGAGATCATCTCATTTTGATCCCTGTTTTCTGCATAAAGTTGTAATACAGCTCTTGCTCCTCTTGCCAAACATCGATATAACGAGCCAAAGAATGCCCTAAAAGGCACAGTGCAATGAGTTGAGAATAGATGAGAAACTTCCTTAAATGAAGCGTGTTGTGTAATCAATTGCTTACTTTAGCCTCATTCTTGGCTCATGTGAGGACTTGTCAGCATAGCATAACCACTGAAATTACACACAAATACGGTAAGTATCTCTAATATCGATCCTATTTGACTGTTTAGAGAACAACAGGAGAGCAACAAAATATATAGCCAAGTTGACTAAGAAAGAAACAGTAGGGAAGAAATTGACACACCTGGACTGCTGAAATACTGATCGCACCATCAACAACTCCTGGTCTTAAGCCTAAGCCCTGCAATCAGCCTTTTAGTTAAATAACTTAACTAAGAAAAATTCCAAGAAACAATTGAGCAAACTTCCAAGTCCGTGCATCAGCACTACAAGGAAAAATAACATAGGATATCAAACTGAAAATAACATAGGGCATCAAACAAAAACCTCAAACTATCATTTAATAACACTAGACATCCTAAATTAAGAATAATGGTAACATATGAAATCTAGAAGTTTCAAAGAAACCAGACCTTACGAATATGGAAAATTGGCCGAATAAGAGTAAATTAGTGGTTAAGATAATCTCAACAAATGAAGTAAAATTAGAATACATGTCTTTGTTCAATTAACCATAATATTAGCCATTGATGTGTATTTTATCTTGGCAAATCAAATGAAGTTAACAGATACACCACAAGTTTAATCAAGTAATATTGTGAGATGCAGCAAGTGTTTCACAAGCAACCCCATGTACACCAAACAAAGTTAAGGATTTGAGATAAATTACTCTGCACACTGATCCAATGATGAAAGAGACATACAATCTTAAGCACTCTATTAATAGCAAGAGCAAGAGTAGACATGACAAACCTTAGGAAAACCATTCATAACAACTGTACACTGACAAATACACGAAATTAATGCCGCATAAAGGCCTATCTGACCAATGAAACTAAAATTTTTCTTTTTTAATAATCAGCAGCAGTGCAAGGGTTGTTTGCTGGTAAATACTAGCTGAAATTAAATTACAACTACTTTTCACAAAATAGAAAAGGATTATCAAAAATTGCATTTCCAGCATCAGCATTCAATTGTGTAGCTCCAAAAGGGAAAAAGGTAATGATGTGAAATGTACATACTGCTGCAGTGCATGCTCTGTAAAGGATTCTATATTCTCAAAACCAAGAGTCTCAAATGACATGATCATGAATCTAGAGAGAATAAAGAAAAAGAGTATTCACCTGGCCCATATCTGCAAGCAAAAGATCGCCCTCTGCTTCACGCTCTAATGCAACATCTGAAGATAGCCACCGATTCCAATTACACAATATAAATAATGAAAATATGAACAGGCTCTAGGACTTAATGATTTAGGTATATAAACAAGCTTAATGTAAACAAGAAAGGAAACAACTCACCCAACATTGAACTTGAAATATCATAACCAATCCAATGGTGCCCATTTTCAGACAGAGTTTCACCACTAAGTCCAGATCCACAGCCTAAGCCATAGAATAAGTATAAGTGCAAGGAGAAGATTCAAGAAAAGTATGTGAGTATACATGAAGCAGTCTGAAGTCCAGTACACAATAAATGAACAAGCAATATAGAAGTTGGGTATTTACCAACATTAAGGGTTACAAATCATAGATTTATATCAGAACTATTCCATAAAATGACAATGGAGTACTTTAGCATTGCAATTCTCAAAACGCAATAAAATCAAGATAAAACTAGTTAATCCCAGTTAGCTCAAACGAAACTCTGTCAGGAAAAACAAAAAGTTAAATGGTATAAGTTACTACAACCAAAAAGGAACTCTTCAAATTAATAAATCATCCCATCAAATACTGTGGAATCAGAAAAACTAAGGAAAATGCACTGTTGAAGTAAAACCAAAACTTACCAATATCTAACAGAAGCCTGGGTATGCCATCATTTGGTAAGGCAAGGAGTTCAAGTGCTCGCTCAGAGATCTTTGCCTGAAACATATCGATGGACCCAAAGAATCAAGAATCTTGGCATCTAAAATCAAAGAAAAGAAATAACCAAGGAAAGAGAAGAGAGGTGAAGAAATCACATACTTGGATTTCGATGATGCGAGACGAAGTTGTATATTTCCGTGCCTCTGCCTCATTATAGAATATCTCTGGCGGGGCTTGGAGCTCTGGTCGTGGCATAGTTTCTCTTGTAGGCTGTGACACCGACCACTAAGCAAAGTTGTGTTGACCAATAATTGAGCTATCAGCTATCTCCAATGTTTGAACCTAAACCAGTATGGATAACTTATTCCAAATGAAAATTGTATCTTGATAACATAATGAATTAATTGTATTGGAGAGAGGAGAAACAATGAATTTGACAAAATGAATTAATTGTATTGGAGAGAGGAGAAACAAAATGACATCAAAAAAGGTCAAAATGGATTTCATCCTAAGGCATCAGCCATCGCCAAGCAACTAAAAAAAAAATTGATAAGAAACAATAATCCTCCTCGACAGCCTATGTACACCTGTGATTTGAAAACCAATAAACAGGGAGGATATGGACACAAATGTGCAATGACTCAAATATAGTTGTATGAGCTAAAAAGTTCTCTAGATCACGACTGTATAAAAATTAAGATTAAAAAGTTTAAAATTTATCCTCAATTCTAACACTTTTACTAAGGTGTACCCGACCGGCTAAAGAAACACACATACAATCTATAAAGCGGATACCCTAATAAATGGGCACCCGAAATTCACATTCAAGTAAAGACATCAAATAGCAAATAATGATAATTGATAACGCGAATACAACTAATAAGACAATTTTGACAACAACATAAAAACTATCACAAACCAAAATGAAGGATTGGACAAACCCTAAATCATACTGTTAGCAACAAAACTAGAATAAATAATACAATTTGTACGACGAAATAGAAATATGCGATACCTTTCTGTCGCTGATGGAACTAAAGAAGAGCCGGCGAAGTCGAAGAGAGACAAATAGAGAGTGAGTCTCGGGGTTACCGTAGAGGATACTGGCCAGAGCGCCGCGGGGGAGCTGCCGAAGCCCTGGTGGGGCGGTGGCGGAGCAATCGGCGAGGGAGGAGACGTCAGTTCGGGAATTCGGCAGGGCGTCATAAAACTCACCCTCTTATTTAAAACCTAAACCGGTTCAAATCATTAAACCGAATCGAATTGGTTCTCACTATTACTCGACCCAACCCAAGCACATCCGACCAAGATACGCAGAAATTAAACTGAACTAAAAATCTAAGAAAAAGCTCAAATTATTATTAATTTATCCGTTCGATTTCAATGGAATGGAACATGATTTAGTATTTCTTTCATATGTCTATTATTTTATCATATTATTTTTGAATTGAATAATATATTTTTTATGATTTATCTTATTTATGTCGATTATAGAATCAACTATTAAAAATATTAAACCAATCGAATCATCTTTTACATCAATCAATGATTTAATACCTCTTTATTTCGTGCGAGTTTTGACTTCTTAAACCCGTGAAAATAGAAGATAAATTATGTTTTAAAATTTGGTCGACAGAAAAGCTTTTCAATAAAAAAAAATAAAAGGTACTCTTTATTTTCATTAATCAGAAAAAAAATCATTTTATTTTATTTTTTAATATTAAGATAGTACTTTCTTCCTATTTTTCATTCTTAAAAAGTCATTGTTTTGTTAAATGAAACTTGATCAAAATTATAATAATAAACTTACTCTTATTTGAACAAAATTATTACTTAGTATATTATAACAAAAATATCAGTTTTATTCAAAATTTATATAATATGTATCATCTCTAATCAAAACTATTATAAATAATTTTATACTGTCGAATAATATATATAATAATAATATAATTTTTGACTAAAAAAATAGAATGAGAATTTGATTTGACAAGAGTAGGGCATATAAAAAATAATAAGGGGCTCCCTTTCTTTGCATAATAGATAATATAAGAAATCTTTTAAAAAAATAAAAATAAAAAGGACAGTTCGACCTTTCTCAGCTTTTTGACCAAACAAATCCAATCTTTCAAATTTCAGGCAACTTTTAAAAGAAAAACGAAACGACCGAGGAAAAAGCCCCTTCTCCTGTTTACTTGAATGGAAAAAGTAAGAAAAGGATGTACTGGGCCAATTATTTTACCTCCTTTTTCTCCCAAATTAATTACACAAGTTATTTTTTAAAAGAAACAGCATCCTATCAATTTGTCTTTTTTTCTAGACAACGCTATAAATCATGTTTACTATTGTTTTAACTCTTTCTTTTTTTTTATTCTATCAAACAAACATACATAGATAAACTTTTATTTATGGCCCTAAATAAATATTTTATCTTATAAATATTTAGTTCACCCTAATTTAGATTCTAAACTTTGTTGTAATTAAGATTACGTAGATCTTCTATCATAATTATAAATGAAAGTAAATGTTCACTCTAACTCTGATTCCATGGAAAGAGATAAAAGCAATTAATTCCACAGCAGCAAACGCAGCACAATCCAAATGCAGTCTCTGATTCCATGGAAAGAGATAAAGCATTTATTATTGGTTAACAATTTGGAGCATAACATGATGATGTGTATCGCTTTTCAAGTGCTGTATGAATATTTTAAAATTTGATTTTTAAGTGTAAAGAAATTAAGGTCATTTAGATAATATATTTTTTTTTAAAAAAAAAATCCTCCGATAATAAGTGCATGGCACAGGACCATCTTTTATTACTCTTTGGCTTCGTATGGCATGCTGTCCATGTCGCTGTTTCCCTCGTGACAGCAGAATTGCCAGCTCTTGTGGAAGAAATCGATTGCTTACATTTACTCTAAATTAAAACCATTGCAGGATTCACGAAGAAATAAACAACTAAAGATAAAGAGAGAAAATAAATAAATAAATAAATAAATCTTCAAATTTCCACACAAAACTTGTGATTAATCAGATAAAGTGACGACTATGAGCACACAAAAAATTGATCATCTGTATATTTACATGCTGTTTGGAAGACTGAGACCGACCACAAACACACTCAAGGGCCCTCAATCTCGGGCCATGCACGAATAGATGAACAAGAAGAGATGGCATCGTATGTGCCACGATCACAATGAAGATGAAACTCCGATCAGAAATTGTGGAGGAGCGAGCTAGCTAGTACCTGTTAATTTTGGTCAGGGTTTGGGCCACTGGGGACTTCATGTTTGCTCGACTCGAACTGAGCAGCGGAAGTGGAGCTTTTGGGTCTCTTTTGTGGACGTAGCTTCGTGGACGATCGAGTCGAAGAAGAAGCAGAAGAAGGTGAAAGCAGAAGCCTGTGGCTGTTGATCTCCATCTGGATTTGAGGTTGCTGAAGCAAAGCAAGCAGAAGAAGGCAGAAGAGAAAGCAAGACAGTAATGCATTTGATCCTCCGAGGCTTCCTCGTGTTGCCATGCAGGGTTAATTAGTTTCAGTCACTGAGGTTTCAGAGATTTCAGTGTTCATGGCGAACCACTTGAAACGCAAAGAGAGAAAGAGAGAGAGAGAGAGAGAGAGAGAGAGAGGTGAAAGGGGAAAAGGGTTTGGATGTTCACAAGCTGCGTCAAAAAGGGAAGATATGTGCGCTTCGACGAGTAGAAGAGAGGAGAGGGCGGCAGTGCCTTTGTCTTTCAGAGACAAATTTTATTTTACAATGAGTCAATTGATAAATATATATTGTAAATTTTATTGTATATTGTAAACAATGGAAGAAGGAACAATTAATTTGTCTGAAAAGCAGGTGCAAAACAGCAAAAGTGATCTTCTATTCTACAGCTTTGGGCCCCAAAGTAAAACAAGATGCTGCGAGAGGGCTTTTCCAACCTTTTTTTTTTTTTTTTTTAACAAAGTCATACAAAATAAAAGACAAAGCACCCAATTCCCGCATCATCTCCTGGACCTCTCTCTATGCAAACCCCCAAAGCCTGTCTTTGCTTTGAACACTGTGCGCCTTCCAATTTGTCAGCGGTGAAGCCGCTCTCTCTCTCTCTCTCTCTTATATATTGCAGTTAAGTTTGGTATATTTTTTAAGTTTATTTGATAAATTAGTCGAAATAAATAGAAACTGAAATGAATTATATTATTAAAAACAATTATTTGAATTCGACTTGATTTCTTTTATATAAAATTAGGTTTGATTCGTTTAGAGTTCTGAATTTGTTTAATTGTTTAAAAGATTTATGGTTTTATATTTTAGTTGGTTAGTAATTTTGATATTATTTATTTATTTATTTTGAGAACTTCTTTTTATCCTCGAGTTTATTTATTTATTTTGAAAATTTGTTTATCTATAAAATTTATTAATGTGTATAGTTTATAAATACTTATTTAAATTTATTTATTTAATCAATCTTATATATATTTAATGAAAATAAATAAATTTCGGTGCAATTAAAATTGAACGTCAAATTTATTCATGAATAAATGTTTACTCGATTTATAATCTTCTATAAAAAATTATAATCATCAACCTAATAATTTTTCAATTTATTCCATCGATAATTATGATAAAAAAAATCATGAAGAATTATATAGACTTTGACGTGATATGAAAGTGATTTATAGTCTTATTTATGAGTTGTGGTGGTTTAATATCTTTAATTTTTTTGACATAAAATTTATGTAGTTATACAAAATTCAATCTCTTATTTTATCATATTATATATATATATATATATATATATATATATACTATAATTGAATGGATTCAAAGGTTGATTATAACCCAGGAATAAAATTACTATCATTTTTATTTATTGTATATTTTATATGTTCAATAAAAAATTAAAATCATCAATCTAGTCATCTCTCACTAATTTATTCCATAAATATTATGAGGGAGATAAATCATGAAAAAAATTTTGAATTTCGATGTGTTGGTCAAAGACAATAAAGAATCATTTGAGTCCAAAGAAAAATTTTAAATATTATTTCAAAATCGATCAATATCTATTCTATAATTGTCATACTGTCTTAATCAATATGCTATTCTAATGGGGATTTTTATATTTCATATGCAATTGAATGACGGATCGAATTCACACGAGTCGTATATTACGTCACGTGCAAAAGGATCAGACAGAATGTTTTTTTTTTTTTTTTAATAATTGAATTTGCTTTTTTCTTAAGGAAAAAATGAGCCAAGTAGGGCCGATACTTTAGTCTTTTATTTGGAGTTGCCTAATCATCGGCCCATTAAGTTACCTCAATAGGCGTACCATTCGCCCGCACGATTCGCAGTTTTAAAATTCAAATCACTCTTTCCACAAAAGAGCGCCCGATAGAGAGAGAGAGAGGGATCTGCATATCTCGCCGGTGATCGCCGGGATCCAGATGTCGACACGGATCAAGGAGAGAGGAGGTGGGGGGAGCAAGATCATGGCGTCTAAGGTGAACAACAAGGTACCCCTCCACTCCACCCCCAACGACAAGCGACCTGTCTCCGCTCCCCGGAGGAGCACCGTCGCCATCGGCAAGGAGAACCCTAGGGACGTCTCCGTAGGGAGAGTCTCCTCTTCCCGCCGTAAGATCGAGGAGAAGCCAGCCCCGCCACTCGCTGCTGTACGCTTCTCCACGTCGTCTTTGCCGAGAGGTAAGTCCTCCAAACCGCCTGATCTGATGTCTGACCTCCGCGGCGATCGCCGCCTCCCTAGGGTTTCAACGTCCGACCAACTGAGAAAAGCTCCGGGGCGGGATCTGGATGCAGAGACGGGAGGGCGGAAGTGTGTTGGCGGGACTAGGGTTTCGGGTACGTTTCTGTCGGGGAAGGGGCTTTACGACCAGGGTTTGGTGAGAAACGCTGAGAGATTAGCGACTGCGACTGGAGGCGTCTCGTACCTTCATAACCCTAAGCCTAAAGGAGATACAAAGTCCTTGGATTTGATCGCAGAGAAACTAGGTCGCAGGAGTGATGGTGATTTGAATGCAAAAGGATCATCGAACTCCTCGAAACAGAAAAATGAAGCTCCTTTTCTGGAGAAGAAAGTAAAAAATTTGAAGGAAAATGCATCTCTGCAAACTTGTAAGAATAAGGCCTTTCTGGTTTCAACTTCAAACGCTATGGATGGAGAAACCCCAAGATGTTTTCCCAGTGGCCCCAAGGACTCAAGTTATGCAGTATCTAATCCGAAAACTCAAGGTCAAACCAATGAAATTGTTGCTCATGCCACATCAAATACGAAGAAGGAAGACTGTTTAGTAATGCAACTGGAGCCGTCAAAAGATGTAGGATATGATGTCAAGATCAAGGATATTCCCTGTGAGGAGTGTGTTGATTCAGTTCCGAAAGTTGAGGTTGCGCATGGACGATCTGCAAATATCAGGGGTTTTGAGAAGGCAAATGATGATGTCACAGGTGCTCCAGTTGTGTCCAAATATCCTAGTAAGTTGCATGAGAAGTTGGCAATGTTGGAAGGAAAAGTTCAAAAAATTGCATCTGAAATCAAGCGGACTAAGGAAATATTGGATGGCAACAACCCTGATGATTCAAAGCTGATTCTCTCTGATATCCAGAACCAAATATGTGGAATCGAGAAAGCTGTTGCCCATGCAGTTCGTGGTACTACATCTCAACCGGATTCCTCTATAGTCATCAAAGCTAACTTTGAGGATCAAAACAATTGTGTACCTGGTGACATAGACCAAACAATCATTCCAAGCTATACAGTCAGAGAATTAAAAAACGATGTGGTGGAAGCAAGGTTCTTCCCGCATCATAAGTTACTAAGGGGCAGGAACTCATCTAGCATTTTGGGAGGTCGTGGTTCAGATCGCAGTGATTCAGATCTCGAAGATGGTTCATTGAGTTCTGTTGGTGAAAATCCTATTGCAATGAAGTTCTTGGCTTCTCTAGATTTGGAACATGGTGAACCTAGCCAACATGTGAATTTGGCTTCTGAGCATGTGTCTGTCCAAGCATCTGGGTTTGAGAGAAGCACCTCTACAGCAGAATATTCTTCAAAGAAGACGGTCAGTGAATTTTCAAAAGGGGAAATTGAACTCGTGGCCGATGAAAAATTTGAAGACTTTGACAGCATGGAGAAACAACCTGCATTGATGTTGCATGAACAACCTAAGGGACCTTACAAAGATCAGTTATGTGAGATTGGACAGAAGCCCTCGACTAGTGGATGGTTTGTTTCTGAAGGAGAAGCTGTTCTTCTTGCCCACCATGATGGATCCTGTTCGTATTATGACATAACTAACTATGAGGTGAAACTTTTGACTATTAATACAGCTATATATCTCCCCCCACCATTTTTTTTTTTTTTAAGTTTCTCGTTTACACTGACTCCCCTTTCCATGTTTCAGTTCAAGGCTGAATACAATCCACCATCAGGCACGTCGAGTAATTTGTGGGGTGATTGTTGGTTAATCCGAGCACCAGGTACAGACGGATGTTCTGGGAAATATGTCGTTGCAGCATCAGCTGGGAATGCTTCGGAATCTGGATTTTGTTCTTGGGATTATTATACAAGAGATGTAAAAGCATTTTGCATGGGAGATTCAACAGATAACTCCCCATCTCCATGGTCCTCTAGGATACCTCTTGGTTTGGTAAGTAATGCCAGCTTGAGACGAAGTAATTCTTGTAGAACGTCGACGGTCGGACAGCAACAATGGTGCTACAAGCCTTGTGGCCCGCTCCTAATCTCCACTGCTACAAGACAGAAATCTGTCAATGCTTATGATATCCGCGATGGAGAGTTAGTAATGAAGTGGGAGACTATCAGTCCTGTGATTGGTATGGACTACTCGAGCCCTCTGCAATGGCGAAGTAGAGGAAAGGTGATTATAGCAGGTACTGAAGCCATTAGCCTTTGGGATGTTAACTCTCTAAACCCACAGCCACTATTGTCTGTTGCCTGTGCCGGAAAGAGGATCTATTCCCTCCATGTAAACAACACTGATGCTGAACATAGCGGCGGCATTCGACAAAGGTTCTTTTCTCCCCCTCGTCAACTTTCATAGATAAATTGCATCTCTCAAATTTGTCATGCTGATTGTTGCATTTGACTACAGGGTGAGTTCGTCTGAGGTGGAGGGCCACGATGGTGTCTTCTGCACTCAAGAAAGTATAAATGTGCTCGATTTTCGCATCCCGTCTGGTATTGGGATCAAAGTTTCTAAGCATGGAGGAACAGGCCATTCAGTCTTCTCTCGTGGGGATTACATATTCGTCGGGAGCACTGAAGGAAGATTGCCCATCAAAGGTTGTCCGCGATCCCGTATACAGCATTACTCATTGCGCAAAGGAAAGCTCGTTACGTCGTATCAACTGCCTGAATTCAATTCCCACTCTCACCACTCTTCGCTAACTCAAGTTTGGGGAAATGGCAACACCGTGATGGGCATCTGCGGCCTGGGGCTTTTCGTCTTCGATGCCCTTCGTGATGAAAATTCTCAGACCTTTTGCTTCGATCGCGGGAATACAATAGATGTGAAGGAAACAATCGGCCCAGATGATTTGTACTGCCCTGCTTTCGACTATTCTGGATCGAGAGTTCTCGTGATTTCGAGAGACCGTCCTGCTTCCTGGAGGTATGTTTTATGATCAGTTATGCATGCACTAGAACTAAGCTAAGGTTGTAGCGCAAGAATGCCTCGTTATGTTAGTTTTACGTTTGGTGGTTCTGCAAGTGTGTTATTTTGAATGTTTCTATATGCAAATGAAATGTCACCAGTGCATTCCTCGATGCCCAGTTTCTTTATCTCGTGCGTGCTCACGAAGAAGAGAGTAGTGACAGAGGGGATTTGCTCGCGTCTTATTCTAATTTTCACCCTCATTTATTTGTTAGTGCCTAGGTTTGATTCCTAATTAACTCTGGCTATATAGCTTTCATTCTATAAGATTGCCATTTTAGATTAATCGACAAGTGCATCAAACAGTAGGGCTTCAATGTACCTTGCTTAGAGGGGTGATTTGCTCGCGTCTTATTCTAATTTTCACCCTCATTTATTTGTTAGTGCCTAGGTTTGATTCCTAATTAACTCTGGCTATATAGCTTTCATTCTATAAGATTGCCATTTTAGATTAATCGACAAGTGCATCAAACAGTAGAGGCTTCAATGTACCTTGCTTAGAGAGTGATTTGCTCGCGTCTTATTCTAATTTTCACCCTCATTTATTTGTTAGTGCCTAGGTTTGATTCCTAATTAACTCTGGCTATATAGCTTTCATTCTATAAGATTGCCATTTTAGATTAATCGACAAGTGCATCAAACAGTAGGGCTTCAATGCACCTTGCTTAGAGGGGTGATTTGCTCGCGTCTTATTCTAATTTTCACCCTCATTTATTTGTCAGTGCCTAGGTATGACTCCTAATTAACTCTGGCTATATAGCTTTCCTTCTAGAAGATTGCCATTTTAGATTAATCGACAAGTGCATCAAACAGTAGGGCTTCAATGCACCTTGCTTAGAGGTGTGACCTGAATGAAAGGTTGTCTGGCATGATATTCTCATGTATGGATTGGGATGCCTCTTTTGATTTCAATGTCCGCTGTTTTTATCGAACAGCGTAATCTATAATCTTTCATAATTTATTTCTTTTCATTATCATTTAGGGACTAATGATGTTAAACGCTGAGAGCGAATGTAATTATCTTTTATTAGAAGAGGATAAAATAGGAGTTTATTTTCATAAATAAAATATGATTTTAATATTGAACAATTTTATAGGAACGATGCTACTATGAAAATCGAATTAGATCGTTGAATTATGAGCGCTTTTGAATTTAATTTGATCGTCCATGGAGACTTAGTTCAAAAGAATTATGAGCTTTCTGAAGAAAAAAAAATGTATGGAGTTGAATTGATCAGAATTAATCGATTGGAAAACTCAGATAATTAAAAAATGCAGTAGAATAATGATTTCTTCCGACAGTGTCCGCGTCTCTCTTTGTGTTTGTTTGTCTCTTGGTTGATTTTTTATGTTATGTTTTATAATCATAAACTTATTCATCTCGTTGACTAGACACTCTGTGCCGCGCGCGACACTAATGGTCAATTCCAACAACTAAAATAACAAAAAATAAAAACAATTTACCAAGAGGATTAAATTTTAAATCTGCATAATTATATTATAGAAGGGTTTAATCTTACTGTTTTCTGACCTAAATACAGATTTATCTCACCTGTGGAAATATCTTATGATTAAAAATAAAATAAAATTGAGTGTGCATGAATATCGGGTGAGTATATATGACTGCTAGCTTTGACAATTTGATATTTATTCTTGACTTGCAAAACATTGTCGCTTGTTTTTAGATCGATCCATTATCTATCTTATTAAAAATATCATTAAAATAAAATAATATATATATATATAGATCGTCCCCTAATTAGTTAGCAACTCAACTGTTCTAATTCCTGGCGTTATATTTCATAACCATCTAATTATTTGTCCCGTTGACTCAGCAAGTAAGTTCTCAGCCATTCTATTCCCGCACCTTGCGCGACAACACCAATGACCTTCCTAGAACTAAAAATAAAAATTAATAATAAAAAGAAAACTCCACTTGAATTCTCCTTTCTCTAATTTAATCACTTCGACTCCTCTTCAAACAAATATTGCAGCTGGTGGAGGAGAGAAACACCACACCACATCGTCTCCTTTCCATTCTTTCTCCATGCAATTCTTTTCATTCTACTTGTCATTTATCTAATATGCCTTGATTTATATGTTTTTTCCTTCTTTCTTTTTTTTTTAAAAAAAATTACAAACCAAATTTGATTAGAAGAGGTAAGAGACTGTCGAATTATTTTGGTTATGAATTTTCTTTTTATTCTTTCGTTGCCGTTTTTTTTTTTTTTCAGTTAGAGTTAGACTGCATTTGCGCAACATGGGGACCGGGATGAAGATGAAGAATATCCTCAAAGGCCTTCGTTATATTTCTCAAATATTCGGTGTGTCTTTGTGTCCATGGATGACTTATGACTATAAGAAGAGAAAAGAGGAAAAAAAAATTAAATCATTAAAATTCACTTTGCAAATTTTTTCGTGTTTAACAATTTCTTTACTCTCTCGAATAATTTAACAATTTGGCTACTATGGGGCCGTAAAGCGTAAAGAATGTTCTCTCTCATTTTCGTGTTATTTTACAAATTTCGATTATATTTACACCCTAATGCATGATTAAATCGGCATTAATTGTTTTTTTTTAAAAAAAAAACAATTTGAAATGGTGAAATTACTCATTTGGTAACAGATGAAGAGGAAGAACCGGAGATGCAAATTGGTCATCCAACAGACGTCAAGCACGTGGCGCATATCGGTTGGACTTAAATTTAATAGATAGTTAGTTATTTTAAAATACACCCCTAGATATTAAATATCCACCCTTCAAATCTTAATTTCTACGTTACCGCTACATTCGTAAATATCCGTGGCCTCTTCCAGATGACCGAGTTCCGATCGCCGGCGGCCGCCGCCGGAGCAGCTGCAAAAAACAACGCCGTACCAGGTTCATTCTCTTTTCGCTCTTCGCTCGATGTATCCGCCTCATCTCACTTCGTTTTCGCCGGCAGATCCCCACCCGAGCGACCCGCCGCCTCCGCGGTCCTCCCCTGGCCTCGACGGCGGAGGCGGATCCACCCGGAGGTCGCGCCGCTCGCAGCCTTCCGGAGGCCGCGCCGACAGCGCGTCGAGGGACGCTGCGGCGGACGAGGGGGCCAATCAAGGGCGGAAGAAAGGGGGAGGCGAGGATGCCCCGGCCGCGCCCAGGAATCCGCAGCGACGCAAGCCCAAGGGAGGCGCCGCCTCCTCGTCAGCCTCCCACGGCAGCGGTTCGTCGACGCGGCCGAAGGCGGCGAGATCGAGCGAATCGAGATCCGACGAGCAGAGACCCGACGCGGCAAAGCTTACGGTGGCGAAGGGCGAAGCAGCGCGATGGGTAGAGAAATGAGGGTTTCGATTGATAAGCAGCGGCGGCGGCGGAGGCGGCGATCGAAATTACGCGGGAGGAAAATTATAGGTGCTAATTTGAAAAATGAAAATAATGCAGTAAAAAATTATAAACACGTCCTTTTTTGATAGCGAGTCGAATAAAATTGACTTTTCACCCCTTGAAATTGATCTATTCGGTTTATTTTTGTCATCTATTTCGTTGTTTTGATGGAAGAGAATTCTCGATGCCAATAAAATTATTTTATAACCAAATATTATTATTATAAACTGAAGTCCAATTAATAAACAAACTAACAATTTCGATTTGGTTCCCTTTAATTTAATAAATTCGAAATATATTATACCGACCGAGAGACATGATACAAGATCCCATTCATGCATTCGTTCACTTTGCAGAAGAGCAAACAAGTTCTACGGTGGAATCTAAAGGTTCTAAGTGAACAGATTTAGTCACATAGGTCATGAATTGCTAAAAATACATATATATATATATATATATATATATATTTCTAAGGTGGATAGATTTATCGAATTTGAATTCTTCTGCTCATGGAAGCAGTTGCAAGTGCAACGGAGAACGGAGAATAGTTTGCTACTCAGTTGGCAGCAAAAGCAGCTTCCATTGCCTGTAAGATGCTTGCAGCGTCGAACCTGAAATTTCTGAAGCTTTTGCCAGGTCCGTTATCGACCTTCTGTGGTCCAGTTCCAGCTTGAAACGGAGAATTTTCAGAAACCGTTGTTGCACCTTCAGAACTGTTCTTGGCCTTCCATACACTGGTTCCTGAAAAATTAGAGAGCAACTATTAAATGAAAGTCTCCTGATAGTTCCAGATTCATCACTTGTGGAAAAAAGGCACTGCATTTCTAGTTCTATGGAATCACAGATCTTATGCCTTCGTGAAAAATGCTGGGCAAAAAGCGGTTGGAAACATAATTCAAAGAGAAAAGAGAAAAGAGGGTGGGTCTCATGCACTGGACCTTTAGAAGATGCATCTGATTTCAGAGTTACTGGAGGAGGATGTGCTGTGATCCACGATTTCAGAGCTCTGCATACAGAAGAAAACAACAGACTCAGTTTCAGAACAAGATCACGCGAATACTAAAATAGAAATAAAGAAACGACAATGGTACGAGATACTGACGACAAGAAGGGAGCGACCATATAAAGCTTCAACCCATTTACTCCGCGTGACATTACTTCATCGCCAGCCGGTTGAAGTTCGTCGATACGGTGCCATGAGATTTCCTACACGAGAAAAAATAAACTATTTTGAATAACAATGAATAGGGTTCTGCTTTTCAATAATTCCAAATGAGACAATGTAATTAGCTTATCGAAGTGATAGCAAGAAGGAATATACGAGCAAAAAAAAAAAATACCACAAGCAGATCTAGAGCACAAGGCGTATTTAGGAACTGAATGATAAACAACTAACATACTGATGATTGAGAAAGGAAGTTGTCTTAGATCGACAATCCAGAATTATAATAAATTGCAAAACAAACATGACGAATCAGCATGGAAGCAAGAATGACAATTTGTTCTCCATAAGAGATTTCAGTTTACATATAGTTGTTTTTCTGTTATGTTGTTAATTGTCCATTATTACTATGGATTTTATGAAGAAAAGAAGGAAATGTTAATTATAGCAATAGAAAAAGAATGTTAAAGTTAATTAAGGAACTATCGCAAGTAAAATCAAAGCAAAGAACATTAGAAAGGAAAAAGATTTCTAAAGCTATATAGTCGCTTCCGAAAACATGAAAAAGCTTAGTCTTACTCGGATTTTTGTGAAAGCCGACAAATAGGCTGTTCATAGAGAGATGCAAAGTAGACATGCAGATCTAGCCAATCTATCAACCGATACAAAAATTTATCGATCAAAGGATATATTAGAAAGTTTGCATTATTGCATACGCTGATCTCTTTTTTTGTTAGAGGAGCAAAAACTGTGTCCTCCTTGACACCAGTGACTATGTAGAGTCGCACCCTTTGCTGCCCAATTACTACTTCAATATAGTCGTCCATATTTAAAAGCTTGGAAACATCAAATCCAGTTTCTTCAAGGACCTGCATTAATCATTACGTGAACAGGAAAATGAATAAATTATACATGTTGCCAACCTGAACAAACACATAATAAAAATAAACAAACAATACTACAAGAATGAATAAATAAACTAACAATCCTACAAGAATGAAGAAAGTGGAGGATTTGGATGTCAACTGATGATCAGGACAATGATAATATTTTCTCCAATAAATTTCTAACCAAAAATATTAGTAAGTTTGCACAACAATTTCTTTGAAATTTTGCATAAAAACTACATGTTCTGGTATTTGCTGCAGTAGCACACTTTTTTTATTGTCAGACCTATAAAGAAATACTTCAACAAAAGGCAGAGTGCCAGGATGTGGATTTACTTCACGGACTGCACATGTGTGATCTTCCTCATCTTTGCTCTTTTTACCACGAGGAAAACTCCAACTTGCACCAGATTTCCAGCCCTTGACAAGTAAACACTGAAAAGAACCATTACCAGATTACCAGAGATTAGATGAACAACTAGCATCAGCTACATGAACAATCAGTAGAAGATTTACATAAAAAATTATAAAAAATGATGGAGTGAGTAAGGTACATAGTGATATTGATATTGTGACCTAAATGAGAAATGATGGAGTATTGAAGTGAGTAATGTAAAAAATGATTGTCTCTTCACAACTCTATTCAAGAACCATTTGCACAAATCCTTCAGAGCTTCACATTTCACTAAGCTATATGACAAGTTAGGCAAGATTGACACCCATGGTCCAGTTAAAGGACCGTTCAACTAGGTTATTTTATTATTATTGCTAGACAATTTTATCAAGTTGTTTGCATGGTACATTGTGTCCCACCCCCTCTTATATGTAGAGGTGACTTACTCAACAAAACCTAAGAAATATTTTCCTTTAATCAAACTCTCTGATATTTGGAAGCAACAATAAGAGGACCTTTCCCAAGAAAATAAAAGAATGATTTTTTGGTCAAAGAAATAGAAGCTTGATATGACAGATGTATTATCAATAAAACTGCAGTTGTATGAAAAAGTAAACTATTTAGGCAAACTACATGGACCTTTGTTTGTTTGAAAGATTTGACAGAGTTTTATTGGTTAGCAATTGTTTATGAAACCCTTTTCTTTCTCCTAAACTTCAGAATGCAAAATGAATAATCAACATGGAAACATAGCTATATCCAATTGAATAAAGTATTTGCTTCAAGGATCTAAAGTATTTTTTTCAAGGATCTATGATAAGGTACTAATGAAAAATAACAAGGTGCTGTTATCTTCATTTCCAATGGAGCAGAACAAAGAGAGCCAAGAAATAATGAACTGCCATTTGTAACTTACCCTCTCATAAGATTCATCCAAAATGATTGCACCAGTCACTGGAACTCTAAACTTGTAAGAAGTGAAGTCCTTGTATATGTCATCAATATGTGCAATATATGGTCTTAAAGCAGCACAACTCTTGAACACTAAAGATAGTCAAAGAAAGCTGTACCATGGGTGATTTGAGAAGAAGATATAAGGAAAATCAATAAAGTGAAACGAGCCCAAGTAAGTATAAACCTGGAGGAGAAATCATCGAAGAGAACATATCTACAAGTCATGAACCAATTAACACATAATATACAAAAACGACCAAATCTAAAAAACCCAGCCACTTGCAGGAAGAGGAAGATAAAAAAAAATGATTAGAAGAATCAAGTTCGTACATAAGCATATAATAAAAAGTGAAAGGTGCTTGATTTAGAAACGAATAGATAGTGCCATGACTGCACTCATAAACGGGTAACAAAGAAGCTACAAATGTACTTACACATGAAAAAGGGACAGATATTGAGTGACAACAATACAAGTTAAGATCAAAGTAAATTCTCAATACATGTTACACACAATCAATTAAAAGAATGCTTTGTTACCCATTCTTAGGAGAGCTTCATCATATGCCTGAACTTATTTTAGATTAAAATCTAAGAACATCCACATTTTACAGGATACTAAGAGAGGTGAATTCCCTGAAGGAAAGGGACTTTAGAGAAGGATTCTGTTCCACTGAATTGTCTTCATAGAACCAGTGTGCTTGCTCCAGAAGGAATAAGATTCGCTCGAACGACTCCAGATCTTCTTTTGGGACGTTCAACACAAATCGACTGCAGAAGACACAAGTGTCAAAGAAGGGGGGAACACGTTCATGGTGGCTACCAGGTGATAACAAAACTTTGAAACTCAATCGACAAAATACAGCAACAGGCAACAAACTCAGATATGAATGAATCGATCATCAAGCAAGGTTATAGTCGATATACTTATATCCAATCGATTAACAATAGATGATCAAGACCTATGTGAAGAAAAAGCACCGAGCAGTATAGTTTCCAACAACTATTCCCAAATATACACGCTAACATACTTCAGATGAAGGGACCTGTAAGTCCCTCGAAACAAAGTTTCTCGCTACATACCGGTTATGCAATGCAGAGGAATGCATATTATAATCATCGAAATCAACGGCGGTAGTATGATACAAAGAGAGAAAAAAAAAGAATAGTGAACGAAACCTAAATGGAAAAATACATGAGATCGAAGAAGGAATGACCGATAGAAAGAAGCACCTGCAGAGATCGTCGAGGAGCTCTTGAGGAGGAAGAAGATTCCTCATGGTGGAGCTCGACGACCGACTCGGCGCTGCCATACACCCCTCGATGCGCTCTCTCTCTCTCTCTCTCTCCGATGAGCAAACCAACCGAGAAAGAGGACGACGATTTTAACAATTACGACCCTCAATATAAATAATCACCGTTTTTAGGAAAATTCAACTTTCAACCCTCACTCAAACTTTACTTTAGTTTTCATTTCCCTGTTGTCCCTTTAATTTTAAAATATTCAAAATACCTCCATAGTTTTTCTTGCATTATATGAATTACTACATTGCATTGAATATCAAATTATTTTCTATCTAACAAAAGAACGGACCCCATTATAATTTTTATTAATTAGTAGCTTTGGTCTATCTAACAATTTTTACAAGTCTATTCTAATCATTGTAAATGAAATAAATTATGAAAAATCTTTTAAATCTTGATACGTTGATCAAAGACAATAGAGAATCATCTGATCCAAAAAGAAATTTTAGATCTACCTCTAAAATCAATCTGTAATCATTATACTATCCCGATCAATACACCATCTTCACAAAGACAAAAATAATTAATTATCGCATTCAATTAACTACAGCACCGCTGTTAATAATTAAAAGGAAATGATACAAGTATTAAAAACATTTTGCTTTAAAAAAAATAGAAAAGAAAAGCTATTTGAGTGAAATGAAATTTCACACGCTCGCAAGTACAAGAGAAAATGGCATTAAGAACACTTGCATTAAGCAACCTTATCAAATCATATTAACACCATCCCATAGCAAACAAGTTAAACACAAATTTCCAGTTTGAGAACAAAAAAAAAAAAAAAACAAGGAATGAAAGAGATAGATAAGATTATAAAACACAAACTTATTCACTGTTGATACAATCAGTTTTATTATGCTTTTTTGGTTATGATATTCGCGGACGGCTTCCAACCTCTAGATCAGATCAAACTGTTGCGCAGTTTAAATTTGCGACTCCTACCAAGCTCTTCAAATAGAAGACTTTAGCCTGTTGCACCTACACAAGTACTGTGGGATTGGACCGTCATCGCCGACGACCCAAGGATGCTCCGATACGGCACACAAGGTGAGCCGAGCTTTAGGATCTGCAAGGTCAAAAAATATCAGGAGTAGAGAAATGGGAGGAAGAATTAGGATGGTGATATAGATTAGGAAGCAAGTGTTGAATCAATGTCAACTACTAGATCAACCTTTGCAGAGAAGGCCTTCGATTAACTTTCGCAATTGTGGATCTATTTCGTCTGGAATAATCAAGGGATCGTTGACAATCTACATCGAGAGCTAGATTTTTCAGTTGCATATGGCAGTTAAAGCAAAGAAAGCAAAATGATAAAAGAGCAGTTTGTGTGCACCTTATCGTATGTGTCCTGGAGGGTGTCTCCTAGAAAAGGATACTGGCCAAACACCATGCAATATAAGGTAACACCTACTGCCCATGTATCGGCAGCCTTACCGCGATAGGTAACATCTGTGTGGAGATCGGGAGATAAGATGATGTATAAGTTTCATGCGGGATATTGTTAGAACACAATATTGTCGTTCATACCCAGACAACATTCAGGTGCCGTGAAAACAGGAGTCCCAGGCGATCTCCGAAGTACATCATTATCATCCTGCAGTTCATCCAGGATTGTATGAAATGGCATAAATATAAATGTAAGCACAGCGGAAAGAGTTAATAGGTTCCGAATAATACCTCAAAAACCTGGCTTACACTGAAGTCCCCTATCTTTATATTGTTGCTTCTGGTCACCAAAAGATTATCAGGTTTAATATCCCCATGGATGACGTTCTGAGATTCAGAGAATGAGCTTGTCACAGCAAAATTTAACAGCCGATGACTGTCAGAGCAATGTTATTCTTTGAATTGAATTCATTAGATGAGAGAAACCCAGGGAACAATATATTGCTAACTTAACTCTAAAGACTACACGAGCAACATTCCCAATCTTGATCTGGTAACCTATGACCTTCACCTACTACAAAATCGACCATTAGCAAAACTAAATCCCTTTTTTCTTTTCATTCTTCCAACCTCGTGGATCGAAAGTTTCTCCTAGACGAAGATGAATTTTACCATTCGCATCGGTATGATTCTCAGAATAGTAAGAAATCGTTCTCAGTATGAGTACAATATTGAGCAGAGGAACCAAATTACGAAAAAAGATGTAATATAAGAAAGAATGGAAAGAAAGAAACAAAAAAGCCTACTTATATGTGCTCACTAGGAATATGTTCTTCATCCATTAACCTTTTGCCGACTTTAGAGGCATGACACAGAAAATAAATCTATTAAAGAATCAAATTCATTGTGCAAAAAGATAAAGTAAACAAATCTAAAGTGATTTCTGTAGGCCAGCAGGTGTCCGAAATGATTACAAAGTCAATGAAAAACTTGTCTTACTACAAGTTTTAAAGTGATTATTGGAGCTCTGCAAGTCTTACATGAGAGTGGAGATACATCAAACCAGCAACTATGTCTCGCAAATATCTTCTAGTTGTGTTTTCATCTAAGCAATTAGCTGCTCCAGAGCCCTCAAAATTCCACTTACCTTCGACATATTCTAGTACTGTGAAAGGATAGATGACCAATAGGAAAATTAATGTCAAGTATAAGTAACAACAACCAAATAATAGCTGCGAGAGGATACCCATGTAGAAGTTGTCTGTGTTCAGATCATCAATGACCTCGATGAGATTAACTATATTTGGATGATCCAACATTTTCATGATTGCTACCTGCAGAACACTTATTGATCAACTATAGATAACAGATGAAAACAATTCGTGCATCTATAGTTTGGGAAAGATAACAAATACTACAGGGAAGATTGTATCTAGAAGCAATCTGCAAGAATCATACTAACCTCCCGAAGAACATCATTCATTGCAGTTTCAGAAGGAGCCACATGCAACTTTAACAAATGTGATTTGTGGAAAATCTGCAATATTAGCAATCAGCATGCTTAATCAATCCTGATTTTCTGTGGAAAATCATCAATATCATCATAAGTAATGCAGATAGTGAATGAAAGATAATGGAACACATTCATCTGAACAGTAATCCACATGTTTAGTTAATGGAATGATTCAATTATTGAGAAAAAACTGTTTTCCACATTAACCCTCAATAAAAGCATTCTGTGGCATAGTTTCAATAAAGCCTGGAAAAGAGATCGACGCTAAAGGCTCAGAACACATACGGAATGTGATTTTTCAGACAAGACAGGTAAAGTCCCGAACAACTTAAATACTTGGTGTATATTATTCAAGGAACAAATCAATCTGATATTCAGGATACAAACCAATTTTGAATGGTTTTAGGTCATACTAATCACAAAATGCTAGGCATTGTATCTATGATCAAGCATAACTTCTCCATAATCTAAAAGAGTACATTGCCTTATAAACCAATTTTGAATGGTTTTAGGTCATACTAATCACAAAATGCTAGGCACTGTATCTATGACCAAGCATAACTTCTCCATAATCTAAAAGAGTACATTGCCTTGAGTGCAGTAACTCTGCAATGAGGTAAGGATTTCTATCTTCAATAGATGGTACAACAATTCCAAAAAGTTGTATTTGTTTTTTTTATTCTGACCTTACAGACTAAACCAATTCAAAGGATTGATAATAATGATTTTGATACCTTGATTGCATATTGCTTCCCATCCTTGATGCTTCTATATAAGACCTGCTCATTTGCAAGAACATTTTATTTTCACTTCAGAGCAAATAGCTGCAAGATACACCAAACAGTATGCCAAGCTTACCACTTTGCCATAACTACCAGAACCAATCTTACATTGGCGAACATATTCATTGATCATCTTGTTACCATTATCATCCTAAAGTGCATTAAAGAAAAATAATGTTCAGATTGCCAGACAAAGAAACAAAAAAGAAGTGGAGGTTAATTGGCATTCTTTATCACAGTCATGGAAGATTCAGGGCAAACCCTATTGTCCTAGATATTTGTAGCTAGTGAGCTATTTGAATACATGTAACTCGATAACATTTTGTGAATAATATAGCACTTTAAGCATCAGTTCAACTTTTAACCATGAAACATGAAAGGGCAATGACACTGAACCGGGAATAAATAGGGAAAGGTGCCCTACTTCCCTAGTAAGCAACCAAAGTCTATTAATATTTCACATAAAGGTAAGAGGAATATGCGAGGATGTTTAAAAATATATATCAACATCAATAAGCCATATTATTGAAAAGAATTTGAGGCGAGGACTTAAATTTATAGTTGTCAAGTGGAGCTATAAGAGTTTCTGCTGTCACATGGAAATAATTTGCAAAGATAGTAAGTTTTAAAGACAACATGAAGAAAAAAAGAGTAACTACCATATGGAGGAAAAATCAGAAGTTAAGAAATAGAGAAGCTTGCCATAAATCATAATGTGAACCAGTTAAAGATTACAATGACAAGATGTTTACCACATCTCCAACTTTTTTGAATGGAACAACCATTACTTCAATGTTATCAGAAAATCTAAAGCTTACCTCTGAAAGAATAACCCTTTGAGTTTCCTTAACTGGGACCTCCCTGCATATCAATCCATTATGAGCTCTCCGTAAGATAATTTCTTCAGAACGTTTAACAACATGCTGTGAACCACTATCACTGTCATAATGATGGTTCCCATTGTCTCTGTTGTAAAATATACCATCAGAATCATCCATGTTTTCTGGCAAAAAGAAATCATGGAATGGAGCACTAGAGCGTCTGAGAGGGATAAGGTATCTCTGTGGCTTTCTCAAAAATCCAAAGCAACCACAGCAACCCATATCTATAAGGTCAGAAATCAAGAAGTCATTCCAATTCATGCAGAAAAATGAAAGTAAAGAGCATAAGAATGTTAGAAAAGAGGATCATCTGTCAGCTAACAAAACTAAGTCATCTCAATACAAAACTACGATAGATAAAAAAAAAAAAAATCCCATAGAATGACATAGTTGAATCTGCTCTAGGGAAGGCTAAGGTATTTAGTGCAACATATAGTAAATAAGACAGTGCGAGTTTTGAATTAGAAGATAAAACTGCATATATTTCATAAATTAGAAAAACACAGGCATAAGTACATAATTTGAACAAGACAATTATCCTGCCAAAAACAATGGTGAACTGTTTCCAGCAATTTTTAAACACCTATGACTCTCTAGGTAAACTTTCCATTTTGCCATCAAAGATTGAAAATTTAAAAGAAAGCCTTAGATTTTCATTGTTCAATAAGCAATCATAAAGGATTAACGAATATATCTTTCTCACAATAATAGCTTGTAAATATAACAATGCATAAATTGGTGACAGGTTTTACATGAAACATAGAATTTATATCACCTAGATGTTTCTTCTTCAGATTTTTAAAGCTTTATTTTTTTCACAAGAACAATGTCATCAACTCAATTAATCAGTGAAATAATAGGTGAATGATTAAGGTAAGGTACAAGAGAAAGCAAAAAAATTCAAGCATATTCATGTTTCATTGAATCCTTAGATTATTTGAGCATCATTTTTGTATCAATAATACAGATTCCCCATAAAGTCCAAAAATAAGAATTAGCAGTAGATCCTCACGAGACACAAAACATCTAGAGTTCCTGTCATATAACCCACTCAAATGAGAATTGAATCATCGTGTTAGCCACCAGCCCAAGTTACTAGTAATTCATTTAGCTATCAACGTACTTCCTGTATTAGCCCAAAACTCTCATATAGGACCAAATGAAAAAGTCACAACCTCCACACTTAAAGGTTTAATACCCCCATTAAGATCCAAAGTCCAACTCAAAGCACAATCTTCCCTAGTTAATGATATGTAAGGCTCCATGTAGCTTCACTATCACACAAGATGCTTTCACAAATATCTCACCATGCTCGGGATTATCGCTCCAATACCAAAAAGTCAAAGCAAACTTAAAATGAGAGAATTAATCCGTTAAATTGTTAACTCAACAATTGGCCTCAAGTGCAAGTTAATTGTAATTCAAATGGGAAAATTTGTCCATCGAATTCTGTGATTCAACTACTGGCTAAAATGCTTAAGTGCAAGTTAATTGTAAATTTGTAATTCATTAATCTAATACTATAAATTCCTTTTGTTATCCTAGAATTCACTCTCAGGGGTTGGGACTATACTAGGATAATTCTGTTTGAAAGTGGAAGACAACTTATAATATGAGAAACATCACTTTAAAAATCACTTGAGTTTTAAAGTTGTTTGCTTGACATGCATGCATGATGATACTACAAAAGTGTGCAAAGAGCCATCCAACATCATCAATACCATTTTGCATATTTGTGTATATAGCTCAGACTTCTATATTTACTATCATATTAGAACAAATATAAGATCTGAGAATGAATCACAGGAAACAAAATACTTCCAATGATAAACTTACTCAGTTATGGCCTAAATGGCAAGTATGAAAGTTAAATGACTAACCTCTTTGCATGAATTGATCCACCTAAATACCACTGTCAAGAATTCAATACACCATACTGCATTATTTTAGGGGCAGAAACCATTGATGAAGAGAGGCCTATGCAATCTATTGTCAATACTCATAGCATTGAGGATTACTTGCAATACTCCTATCAGTGAAGTAGTCTAAGAAAGAATATAAATGGAACGTAAGCAGAAGAAAACCAAAAAAATGAAGCCCAAAAATGTCAAACTGAAAACATGCATGTGCTTGTGTTCATCCACAATAACAAATGAAATTTAAAGACATATATATAAATAGGAAAAGCCATACATGTTGAAGGTTGCTATTTAATGGAAGAAATCCATGAATCATACAACAGAACCTAGCAACAACCACAGTAAAGACAACAATATCCTATATAAGCCAATAATATACTTATGAAAAGACTTAGAAGTGAATTGCCATGATATGAAAACTAAGATATTAGGAACTTCAGCAGGCATATCTCTTTGCCATTGACTACCTAATATTTGACAAAATTGCAATCAACTTTTTTTTTTTTTTTTGTTTTAAAAGGCCCACCATCTTGAAACTTGCTGGTACTTCCCAACTATTGAACCAAAGTCAAATATTGCAACTGCACAACTGATTAAGACATCTGAATCCATCTCTGAAGTCTGAACTACTAAAAATAGTTTCCTTTGGGTGCTTTAGATTTTTTAAGAAAGCCACATAGATGTTTATTTCCTAGGAAGCTTTGATACTCCCAGTTTAAAAAGATCCTTCTTCTACATAAGCATGGAAAATGATGGTATCCATACTATACACTGAAAATAGCAAAAACATTCTATACCAGTCGCTTGAAGATGTTGATATGATACTGACTTTAACATAGTATCAACAAACACTTGAATAAGGGAATGCTTATAGCAGTGGGCAAACCATCTACTAAAAACAATGACAATGGCAAATGTATTTTTGGGGAAAAAATGAGTATATGAGGAAGCAGGAGTCATAGACTCCCAACATTTTCAACTACAAATATCAAATGGTGTACCACGTATCAGAATATGGAAACAATTTGTCATCCACATATGGCCCTATGTAAACTTGAGTAAACTTTTTTGTTTATTTTTTATGCTACTCTTCCATCTAGCTTTCACCATATTCCATTTTCTTCCAATTATCAGAATAGAAAAATAAGATGATCATGGGATAACAGGAAAGTCAGATCACATACATTCAGCCGAACATGTGATAATGTATTACTCAATCAATTAGATGAAATTTCAGCATGCTGCATGGCCGTACCCAATGATCCATAATATCATGCCGGGAAGGAAAAAAAAACTGGAGCCTATACAAATTAAAAAGAAAGAAATATAAAAAATTTCATAGATCAAACCAAATCTACACTATATGCAGAACCATAATCCAGAACAAGAAACAACCACGCAATCCGCTTAAAGCGAACAACTTCAGAAACGAAAACAATAGAACGAAAGATGACCTAGACGGACTCTGCTGGTAGTGGCGATGGATACAAGAGAAGGCAGATGGCGGGCGTTGAACAGCGAGCATAAGAAGAACACAGGAACAACCAGCTACGCAACGTCGTAGTGGTCAATGATCACGAGGGAACGGTTCTGGGGAACGGAAAGAAGAGAAAGCTGAGGAGGGGGATAGAGATGACGAGAAGAAAGTGCTGGTTGCCGGAACGAAGAAGAGGCGAGGATAGGAGGAAGGAGAGATTATGACTGACCTTGCATAGAGAGGCAGAGGCAGAGGCGGAGGCGGTTAGTGGAGGCGCCGGCCAAGGAGACTCTGGCGCTGGGGAGGAGGAAGTCCCAGAGCACAGAGAGCCGATGGGCCGTGGAGTAGACTGGAATCGGGTTCACAATTACGATCGATCGGCCCATTTTGACACGTAATGGGGGAACGCCTAGGCCTATTAATCGGCCCGATCCAAGATATATATATTACATAATAATAATAATAATAATAAAGATATCATTGACTCCAAAGAACACCCTACATAAAAATCAATAATCAAATTTTTTACTCCAAATTTTTGATGCCCCGCAGGAAGGGGCTAGTGACTAACGCATGTAGAATGTTGTACAAATGAATAGACGGATCAATCCCATAAAAGCGAATGTTAATCCCTCAATGCATTGATTCTTGTCTCGAAGATCCAATCTTTACCTCATATGATGACGGGGGCCCGGATCGTAGAGGCCGTTAAATTGACGGTTCCAATCTTTTGTACAAATAATCAAATTTTTGACGTACTTATTTATCATAATTTTATATCGTTTGTCAAACTCGCAACTATAGCGACCTAAAATTATGGCTTGCAATGGTCCACATCCCTTGCTCATTGTTGTAGCTCATGAAACTATGTATGGCCATAACTAGAATGATAGCTCGCAGTCCCCTGTATCATCTAGCTTGAAGTGTTTCATATGCCACTTGACATGCTGAATGATAAATTTCATCCATACAAATCGATCGAGAACTAAATAACAAAGCACTTCTTATTTTATTATTGAATGATAAAAGTTATTAGCCGTAGCCTTAAATAGAATGCTTGTTTCCAGTAACAGTTTTGTACATCTTCCAGATCACTAAAATTCTAGAGTTCAACAAGAGGTTACATTCATAGCAGCTAGTAAACCTAGTTTTTAATGCCGACGGAAAGCGGTAATCGACTCTCAGAGTGACTCCGCGACTGGACGACGACGATGACCGAAAGATCATAAAAGATCCCAATCTGCCTTCGAGAGATCGATGTACACGACCCGCTCGTCCTCTGTGATTATCTGGTGAAATAGAGAAGGTAAAAGATTGAAGAAACATCTCAGGAGTTTGTAGATTCCTCAACCATCCATGGAAAATAAATTACTCACAGTGTGTTTCCTGGAATAGCTGTCGAATCCTAGTATGACTCCGCCATAATACCTGCAATATTTGAACAAGACCATGTGCGCATAAATGAAGCACAAGTGGTGTAAAGTTGTATCAGCTATCGCGATGGTCGCGCAGATCTAAGAACATCCTCCTGATCCAATGGTCGAATGTGTATATGTTTTTCAAACAAGTGAAGACAATAAGTTTATAAGTGAGCGTGAATGAGGACTGCAGACATAGCGTTGCCTCTTTTAGTTCGAATCCTGCAGAGTTCTTTCAGCTAACATGATCATGGAAGGTTGTCGATCTATGGCCCATCCCCCTGATGCAATGTTCGAATGTGTATGCCCATCAGTGGCAGAAACCATAAGTCCAATTTCAGCTGCATTTCATATCCACTTCAGGAGTCCTATAGATTTTTTATACCAAATTTCTACCATACTTATTTATCATGAAAATAACCAGTTGAATATTACGCGTATAAAAATCCAAACTAAATTTGAAAACTAGGTAAAGTGGAAAATAAGATGAACCATACGGTTTAGCAAGGAACGAAAGTTAGAATGCATTCAGATAGAGAATCATTTGGTACCTTTTATCCTGAGGGGACCATACTCGCACAACTTCACAGATACAATTCTCGAAATCGCTCTTTCTTTTGCGAGCAAGAAGAGAGCATGATCCTTCAGAGTGTAGAAGAATTTTAATTATTTATTTGACTAACAATTCACAAAAAAGCAATATATTCACAATTGTCTGGATCATATGATGCAATGATCAATGATCAGTTAAAAACAACAGTTGCTCAAAATTCAATAAACTTGATTCTCTCTTACCCATATTCGGTCTCCCACTTTGCAAATCCTATAAAACAGAATTCCAACATTAATCAAATCAAATTTGGTTAAGAGGAATCTTTCAATCTCCATAGCTAACAATTTTGTAACAGAGACTTTAGGAAAGCATTCTAAAGCTCAACTTAATTGAAGCAACATAAGAAACTTACAGTTTTTGCATAAAGAATCGACTTTGAATTGGGAGCGGAAGCTGCCATCTGACAAAGTATTAATTCTAAAGCATCATCTGGAGTAGGAATTTTTAACTTGCCAGGTTTGCTACCCAACTTCTTCCTGCAACCTACTGAACCACAATAGCAATTCTGGTCTGCTCCAAATTGTACAAACCTGTGAATCGCAGGGACTTCTATCATAATCACAACAATGCTCTCCGTGAAAATAAAATGTCTAGGGGGGCAAAAACATTGATGTAAACTTACTTATAATCGTAGGTCAGTTCCTCCCCCATCTTTATGTCCCGGGTTGCAAATATTCCAATGCGGATTTCTCCATCAATTGTCCTACATAAAGAATCATGAGAAACAATTTCCAGTTTTATTGATTCTATGACAGAGTATAGAGGATAACCATTTTTGCATCTCAGTATTAGGCTGGCAGCTATGGTTTATAAACCTAGACTTGTTTCCCTTGAATGTAGCATCGATGACCATGTCCCTACTAATCTCACACAGGTAAAAATTGGTATCGCCACAATGCTTCATTTTCCACAGCCTTTCCTCACATGTTTTGTCATCAATCACTGAGAAGATTTAGCAAAGGAGCGAATACAGTCAGAAGTATACAAGTGTATGTATATCCATCTTGCTGCCTATTTGGAAATATGGTGATTATCATCAAAAAGTTACCTTCACCAACGTATTCAATCACAAAGTCCCCTCGTTTTATATCTTCTTCAATTACTATCCCAGCTCCACATTTCTCTGTCTACAGAATAAAGAACAATTTCATACGAGACTGATTAACATATCTAATTTACAACTATTTGTTTCGGAGGAACACAATGAGCGGAAATAAGATAAATCAACAGAGGGTTTCAAATTGAGAATGTAGGCAGCAACCCCCAGTAAGAGCGGGATTGGTACTGTGTTTGCAATCAAAAGTGGATTTATCAAAGGTACTGGGAGGTAGAGTGAAATTTTAAAAGTAAATGAGTGCTTGATCATTTGTCTTTCAAAATTGCTCAGTAACTGAATCAGTTTGTTGCTTAACTCTTACCAGTACCCAACTCACCATCCAGTAATCTCATTTTATAAGCTTACCAATCTGTGAAAAAGTTCATATCATACATTCTCTTTACCAGGCAATAATCGTAACAAAATATCAGACTTATCTTCGATTGATCCAAAAATATAATGCAAATAATCATACAATAGTAACAGAAGTGCAGAAATAACTATTGGCAAACTATAACTACACTTTCTTGTCAGGATACTTAACTGTTAGGTATAAAACAAAATCATCATATAACTTAAAGCAAATAATGGCAAGCTAAATAGATGCATATACAGATAGTGAGAACCAAAAAACAGGAACCAGATAAAAGTAAAAGTGGCTTGCATCCATCTAAGCAAGTCATTTTAGTATTATAGTAAGAAAATTAAATAGATGTAAATACTATACCACAATTAAGAGCAGGAAAGCAAAACCAGACGGAGTTCTTCGAGGCTGAGGACAAGGAAAAGAACAAAATGGTCTTTGAAATTTAAGCATGTGGGGATCGCTAATTAAGCAGATCCACACAATACAAGAGAATAGTTATGAATAAAGAATCTGTTGATTTGAGGTCATTGATAGATAGTGGTTGAACACGCTATTAGTAAATATTCACCATTGGTTTTTTTTTTCTGAAAATAATCACTGTAAAAACTATGAACAGACTCTATTGACAAAAACCATCTAGAGCTATCCGAAGAGGAGAAATTCAAACAAACATAAGGGATAAAATTGATGTGGTCAAGATTTGTACCTCAATTAGCTTCATTTGCTTCACAGGTCGGTACTGGAATGGTTTGTTAATGCATAGATTTCCACACTTGCAACTCATAGAGCAGCAGGACAAGAGCATCCTGTCAACCCGAAGATGTCATTTGTTGAGTTGCACTATAGTTTTACTCCAAACTCCAAAGTGAGTAAATATTAGAAGAAATGCAGATATTTAAGGCATGTAGAGAACCATTTAGCCAACACAAGAAAACTGATTACTGGGTGAACAGGCAAACAAGAAATTATTCAAGTAATTTCAAGATTGTGAACATATTGGAACAGGAGATGCTAATAATAGATTTATTGGATAAGGTTATCTCATCAATGATATAATCAAGTTCCTAAACACTAGGTAAGACTTTCTCACTTACCCACAAAGGCAATCTTTTCCGCAGACGGCTGTCATTCCCAGCGAAGGAACGCAGGAGCAGAAAATGCCCTCATCTGGCACGCGCGTTTTCATCTTCTTGGTCAGATAAACATCTTATTTGGTCAAGTAAAACAATTATAATTGACCAAAAACTGAGTTTTAATCCATTTTCCTTCTCAATCCCCTCTTCTAGAAATAAAGGATTGCCCACAAACAGTTACTGCAGTGGAAAATGTCGTACCACGCGCACATGAATCAGAATCGTTGCATGAAAGGACGGAAAGGGGAGCGATGAACAAGTAGTACGATGACCAAAAGGATACTGCGCCTTATTGCGGTATAGGGCGTCAATTTCCGCTGCTTCAACCAATCCGGGAGTTGGAACTCCACGGGATCGTCGTCTCCGAGCTGTTGCACTAGCTCTCGGAATAGGTCTTCGACGGCAAGCCTCTGCCCGCCCGATCCGCGCCAAAGGGGAGAAGAAGATGGATTACGAAGACGCTAAGAACACGAAAAGGGCGACGGCAAGCGGAGGACAAGATGCATACCTTCTTCTTCATGGCGGAGATGGATCAAATCGCCGCTAAGGATTCGAGCCTCCGGAATCCATGGCGAGCTACAGGAAAAGGTTCGCCTTCTTCGGATTCTATTTCTAATCGAAGAGAACGCCGTAATTTCTTACTTGACCTTGGATTTTTTTATTTTTTATTTACTAAATTGTTGACTCAGCCGTCCCTGAACCATGAATCCCTAAAATGTTCAATTTTATTTTAATTTCCTTAATCTAAAATTTACAATCACATGATTTTTTTTTTAATATTTCATGCATGAAATAAGGGGTTTTTTATTTTAATAGATATATTCATGTAATTTTTACTTAAATAAATGGATTTTTTTACTATTACTAGATATTCGATCCGATCTAACTAGGATGATTAATTCAATCTCATAAATCTCTAAGAGAGTATTAAATATTTTTTATGTAAGATATTCTCTATTGATCATCGGAACAATCAAGAAAGTACTCACGACTCAACAGTTAGACTTGACGATGCAATCGTGTCAGCTCTGTAAATAAAATCGTACTTGATGTAAAGTCAAATAGACGATCGCTTCTCACTCATTTTTTAAATAGTTCAAATCACTCTAAAAAAAGACTCAAAAATTAATACGAAGAGTTTAAAAATTAATTTATTAATATATTTTTTTAAAAATCGATTTAGATCATCAAAAATTTAAGTACGACTCTGCGATTATAAGACAGGCCTAATATCGAAAATATATTATGCTCGAAAAGGCAAACTCTATATCGTTTGTTCAAATTTTTTCGAAATTCAAAATTGAATTTGTCCAAACAAATGATCAAATTGTGCTAGCATGTGAGATATGATGTTGTCCCATTTTACCGTCGTCGGTGAAATTTATCAAAACATAATTCAAGTGATGTTTTATACAAATAATAATAATAATAATTCTAGGATGAAACAAAGTAATTGACATTATTTTGATAATTTTTAACTATAAGAATAAAAAGGTTTTTTATTTATTTATTTATTTTTTCACCTTTTTTAATAAACAAATTAGTACATACATTATCAACGAGTACATTATCAATAAATAAATTACTTTCTTTGACACAAGATCATACCGTTAAACATAACTATACAAATAAACATATGTATTCAAATTACAACAAATTAAATTCCACTTAATTAATTAATCGCGATTCCATCTTCTTCTTCTTCTTCTTCTTCTGTCTTTTTCTTAATCAGCAATTGAGAGTCACGAAGAAACCCTCGATACCAATTGGCCGAGAGCTTTGGGGTCCTCACTTGTGTCGCGTAATCCACGTGATAAATTCCAAACCTCAAACTATACCCGTATAACCATTCGAAGTTATCTATCAAAGACCATATGAAATACCCCCTCACATCAGCACCTTGCCTAGAGCCAAAGTTTAATCGCCATTAGTCGTTAATCAACCCGCATTAAGATCCTAATTAATACCATTTACATTAATTAATTTAATTATACCTCATTGCTCGATGCAAAGAAGTGAGGTAGGTTTGCAAGTATTCCACTCTCTCCTTGTCACTTAACAGCGCTTTCAATGGAGTTTTGTGGTCGCTCCTTTGTGGAAATCCTGCGTAAGAAAATAAATCAAATTAATAATAATCATTTTACCCTTAAAATTTATATTTTGTAAATATTAATTTCCAAAAATTGTGAATACTGACCATTTTCAGTAATAATCATCGGTATATTTTCGTATCTTTGCTTCATGTACATCACGATCTTCTCCATGCCACGTGGGACTACAAAGAAGCCTTCCATAGCAGTCTGTGTGCGTACGTACGTACAGAGAATATTTTAAATAGATGAAATGATTAAAATTTCATCATTAAAAAAAAAAATACTCTTATTTTAACAAGAAAAATATCATTCTATTAAAATAAATTTTTTAAATAAGTTAAAAAAAAAAATCAAGTTTCTCCGAATAATTATATAAATTAAATTTCTGTCACCTTTTTCCCAATCGTGACTCCGTTTCTTTCCCCTGTGGTAAACACGAGGGCATCGCCTTGGGGCCCCACCGAGCCACAGTCTGGGCAATCTTTCGCATAGAGACTCGTATAATGATTTATTCCAACGAAATCCAATTTACTTTGCAATTTTCTCTTGTCCCTCCCTGAGAACTTTGGCAATTTGGACCCCAAAATTTGCCTCATTTCGGGAGGATAATCTCCGCGTATAATGGGATCGAGAAACCTGCGGCCAAAAATATAATTGAATTTTTTATTTTTTATTTTCCATGACATTTTTTTATGCATAATTAAAGAGTCAATTAATTAATTACCATGGAGCATTAAATGCTAATGCTCTTCGAGATGCCTTGTAATCCTCCGTTAGATTCCTGAGCGGCTCAAACCAAGTGGCGGACATCACAATTCCAATAGCACCTCCTTGTTTTGTCTAATTAATTTGATAAAATTTCAGGGGCGTGCTATAATTTTTGTAATTCCAATTAAGCTGTATTTTCAGGTTAAAATACAAATTTCCTACCTGATACTTGCTTCGATACGTTTCTACTGCCGTTGCATGGGCCAAGATTATGTTATGAGCTGCCAAGTAAGGTTCGGTGTTCGACTCACCCGACCGACAATTGCCAAATCCACGCGAACAACGGTTCGGAGGAAACGTTCCAAGCCTATACCCATAAGTGGCTACGATGTTGGGTTCGTTGAATGTCGCCCAATACTCGACTCGGTCACCGAATATCCTAAAACATATATCTGCAAATTCTCCAAATTCCTCCCTGATAGAAAATAATCTACACTGTGAGCTTCATTTTTATAAAAAAATATCAATATTTTTTTTATAAAATATAATTTTTATATTTAAAAAAAAAATCCTCACTGTAATTGTGGGTTTAGCCAGCCACCATATCTGTCTTCGAGCTCTTGTGGAAGGTCATAATGATTCAAGGTAACAAATGGTTTTATTCCTAATATTTAAAATAAAAATTAAAAATATATTTATTTACAAAAATAATTAATAATTTTTGGATTAATTTTTGTGGTTTTAAGAT
This sequence comes from Wurfbainia villosa, assembly GCA_025175895.1. NCBI lineage: Eukaryota > Viridiplantae > Streptophyta > Magnoliopsida > Zingiberales > Zingiberaceae > Wurfbainia > Wurfbainia villosa. The sequence continues at coordinate 5,654,705 of JAKLTH010000273.1, read as the reverse complement.
TACCTTTAAGCAACAAAACATCAATGAGTTTATCGTAGAAAGCAATTCCTAGTGAATTAATTCCTCCAAGTTTGCCTCCTGACAAATTAAAACAAATTAAAATTTTAAAATTTAAAAAACAATATATATATATATTTAAAAAAAAAATACTCACTAGGTAAAATTCTCGACCATGATATGGAAAATCTATATGCATTGACTCCGAGAGATTCCATTAATTCTATGTCTTCCTGTGCATGATTAATATGTTTAATTTACTCATTTAAATCATATTAATTAAAAATATAACAATTAATTAAGTAACGCACCATGTAACGATGGTAATGATCATCGGCTATCTCTGCATCGCTACCGTCCTTGATCTTCCCTGAATATAAAAAATAAATAAATAAATAATAAAATTCAAATATTCGATTATTTTTGTTCTCTCATTATTATTCATTAATTAATAATTATACCGGGAATATGCGTGAGTATATCCCAATTGCTTAAGCTCTTATTATCTTCCAAGTAGGCTCCCTCGATCTGTATATATATTTATATAAATAAACCATATAATGCAATAATTAAAAAATAAAGAAATTTTATTCTAATATTACGATAACGTTGGGGAAGGGGCGAAATGAAATTTCCTAAATATTCATACCTGAAACGACGAAGTTGAGGTGCCAAAGAGAAATGAGGTAGGAAAGTAGGTCCGATCGATGCAAACGACCGACGACACGGAGAGCGACTCGAGCACTATCAATAATTGCACTAGCAATGCCACCAATCGACTGGTCCTCATTTACTCGAAATGAAATTATTTATGTATCGATAGAGGAAATTTAATTTTATCGATAATAAAATATATATCTAGAAAAATATACAAAGTTATAAAGGACCGGAACGAGAGAGGGGAAATATATAATAGTGGTGACGGAGGACATCCATCGATCTGGATGCCTTTTAAGGATCAAGTTAACACGTAATTAATTAAGATGAATCCAACACGCACGCTGATTAATTGCTTGTCCATGCAAATCATGCATGGCATGGAACGTTGACTATTACCCATGCATGGTCAACGTTCCAAGCTTTTCGCGGGAATAGTCTTCGAATTTATCGACCCGAATGGATCGGATTGGAGGAGAGAGTTTGGTCGGTTAATTGATAGATCGAAGAAGAATAAAATTAATTAAAAAAAAAAAAAGAATTGCGTGGAGTGGTAATTAATGATTGCGTGTCTAGTCTACGAGTCGATCTAAAACATTAATTCAAGCACGGATCATGATCCTGATCATGATCTGACTTTAAAAATACGTGGAATTAGAAGAAGGGAACAAAATTATAGTCAAATTATCTGGCGTTGACATATTTTTTAACTTCAAGTTTGGTGTATTTTACTTCGAAAAGTTCCCCACGATTCTCTCTTTATTTTAATTACTTCGACTATAATTTGTTAATGACACCGCTTGGGTTGAATTCTAGCCCTTCTCGTCAGAGCCGGTTTTTTCTTTTTTAAATTTCGTCTTGAGATTCTAGATGAAATGTGAAAATTGAATCCTATTTTTAAGATGCAATTTAAACATTGGGTCTCAAAATCTAAATATTTTGTGTTAACAAATTTTGGATCATGAACAAGAGCCCCTGTATCCCTCCCCCGGGACAGCTTTGCTTCTCGTGCGTAACTAAAATCTCGAAGCATTATATCAATATGAAGCATTTGATTCACCCCCGACTTGTTTGATAGTTAAATTCAAATTCATAATGTGGACATGCCCCATTAGCAATCATAAAGCTTCTCTATGCTCGGCTCTACGGGGATGACACGTTGATTGAGATAGAAAGACATTTGCGAAATGAGTATGGATTCTGGAGGAGACTCTAAAATTCCTCTTTGGCATCATATGACCCTCTTCTGTCCTGGTCAATCATGTCAAAGCCAAAAACCCTTGCGATTTATCTCTCTCACGATGATTGTGAGACAGACCGACGGAGATTGTTAGATTGGCAGTTCCAACAAACTTTTGCGAAGTGTGTGTAGCAACTGCAGCTCCCACGGGCCGGCATGATGCGTTGGTTGGTCAGTGAGAATACTTACACAATAGACAATAATCGATTTCGGAGGCAAATCTAAAATTTTGTCTCCGGACTCAGATGGTCATTCATTGTTTTATCAATCACGCTTTGAGCAAAACCCGTCCATAATTTACTTCCTGCTAATTCCTGTATGATTGGAATGGGAGAGTCGTTAAATTAACAGTTCCAACCTTTTGCACAATAATATGCAACAAACTATAAATATCATATCTTGACATACTTAGCAATCATAAAACTTCTTTGTGCTTGACCCCACAGGATGACACGTTGGTTGGGACAAAAAAACACTTGCAAAATGAGCACGAATTGATTCTAGAGGAGTATCTAAAATTCCTCTCTGGCATTAGATGACCCTATTCTGCCCTGGTCAATTGCGTCAAAGTCAAAGACCCCCACGATTTATCTCCTTCACAAATGGCCGTAGGACAAGCCGATTGGGGGCCGTTAGATTGACAGTTCCAATAAACTTTTGCGAAGTGTATATAACAACTACAGGTCCCACAAGCACGATGTGTTGGTAAGTCAGTGGAAATTTTTGAACAATGAATAAGGGTCAATTTTGAAGGTAAATTTAAAACTTTGTTCCTGGACTCAGATGATCATTCATTGTCGTACCGACCAATTGCACTCTAGACAGAATCCATCCATAATTTATTTCCTCCCAATTCATATAAGATTAAGATGGGAGAGCCGCTAAGCTGATAATTCTAGCCTTTTGTACAACAATGTGCAACGACTATAAATATCGTAACTTGACATACTAGTGCACACACAATTTATTTATTTTTATCTTGTAATATATAGAATACGACGCGCCACTCACTCACGAGAAGTATATATCCTCCATTATTTAACTGTCCCTATCTCTATTATTTGATCTATTTCTATATATATATTAAGGTGGCGTTTGGTTGGTGGATTTGGAATGAGGAAATGAGAATGAGAATCATATCAAATGTTTGGTTAGTGGTTTTAGGAAGGAGAGTTTGGGAATGAATTCTAAATAATTGAGAATCGACAAAACCCATCTCACATGGGGGATTTGGGTTTCATTCTCGTTCGTCGTCGTCCATCGCTCGCTCGACGGTCGTTGACCGCCATCGGTTGCGCCACGCCGTCGCCGATCGCGCCCCGCCGATGCCGCTCGCCGCCCGTCGACCGCCGGCCACCGTCGGTCGTCGCCGATCGCCGACCGCTCCCATTCCAAACTTATAAATCAAACAACATTATTGGAATGACAAAACTCATTCTCATTCCCATCTACTATCAAATCCATTCACATTCCTATTCCTACCTTCCAACCAAACGCCACCTAAATGTCTTAGTCTCTATTATATTATTTATTGAAAAAAATATATAATATTCATCCATTCGATATCATTAATTAACAATATATAATACAATCATAAACATTTATGTACACATCCAAACATGTTTAAATTACGATAATTAATTACATCACGTCACAATAATGAACTTCATTTTCTTCCACGTTTTTCTCGATCGACAAATTTGCGTCGCCAAGAAACTTTCGATACCAATTGGCCGAGAGCTTTGGGGTCCTCACTTGTGTTTCGTAATCCACGTGGTAAAGCCCAAACCTCATGCTATAGCCATACAACCACTCAAAATTATCTATCAAAGACCATATGAAATACCCCCTCACATCAGCACCTTCCCTGCCACCATCATGCTTAATTAATTAGACATTAATCAGCCTCATTAAGATCGCAATTAGGATCGATCAATATACAATTATATCGTATATGTATACCTCATTGCTTCATGCAACGAAGAGAGGTAGCTTTGCAAGTATTCCACTCTCTCCTCGTCATTCAGTAAGTCTTTCAATGGAGTATTATGATAGCTCGCTTGTGGACATCCTGCACAAATTAAATTTAATTAATTAGTTAATTAATGAAAAGAATTAATTAATTAATTAGCATCGATATATATATGCTGACCGTTTTCGGTAATAATCATGGGCATGTTGTTGTATCTTCGCTTCGCGTACATCACTACGTTTTTCATGCCACGTGGAACCACGTAAAAGTCCGCCATTGCACCCTAAAATGGACTGATTATGAGTTAATGGAGTTAGTTAATTAAATCGACGACCAATTTAATTAATTTTCCTTTTACCGGTTTTCCGATTGGGACCCCCTCTCTCTCTCCGAATGGAGCCGCCAACGCATCGACTCCGGGGCCCACGGAGTCACACGCGGAGAGCATGCAATCTTTCACGTAGAGACTCGAGTAATGGTTAATTCCGATGAAGTCCAGTTTGTTTAACAATTTCGTCTTTTGGCTCGCCGAAAACTTTGGCAATCTGGCGCCCAAAATTTGCCTCATTTCGGGCGGGTAATCCCCGTGCACAAAGGGATCGATAAACCTGCGCCCGAAAACAAATCGAGAAAAATTAATGGGGTTTTATCGCAAAATGACAATCATACACACATATATATATATATATATATATATATATATATATAGAAATTATCACCTGCGCGCCGATTTATCCGCGTCCGGTCCGCGACTCGCGCGACCACCGCCGGTGGCGTCGTCGTCATTCGCCCGTCCGGTAGCCGAGGCCCGCCGGACTGGCGTGATCGGCGCCAGTGGCGCGTGATCCGGCCGGGCTCGAGGCTGCGTCGGATTCCGGCCGAATCGCGGCCGGAATCCGGCGATTTGCGACCTCCGATGGCGCGGCATTAGCGCCATGGTCGCGGGATTCCGGCGCGGTCCAACCGGAATCCGACGCGGGAAGGATCGTCGCGCCGGAGATCCTTCTCGTCTTATCCGGCCCGATCGGCCGAATCTGGAAGATCGCGGCGCCAATCTTGCGCCAGCTGGCGGCCGCTGGTCGCGGATTCGGGCGATTCGGCCGAATCAGCGAGGCCCGACCACCTTTATATATATATATATATATATATATATATATATATATATCTCTCGAGAACTCCTTTCACTGGCGCTTTGTCCTCAGCGCGCCGCGTAGCGAGCGGCGCCTAGGTGGAAGAGCGCTATATATATATATCTACGATCGAGAGCGTTTGATTTTGCGGAAAACCACCGTGAAAGGTAATCATTCCACGATGCGTGAGAGTGAAATCACTGTTCAAGTAGGTTTCTGTGCACAAGCGCGCATGAATGAGGCGCTCAGTTGATCGTTACTTATATATAGTTGATCTGTTCAGTGTCGTTTCGTTGTCCGACTGTGCGTGACACATAATAATTGCACGCTCGATGCTCTCGATCGTTGGCGGAAGGCCGGATTCCGACTCCGATTCGAGCGATGGTCTGATCGGAATTCGATCGCGATCCGGCCGACATCGGAGTCCGATCGATTTCGCCCACTGACGACCGCAATCGCAGCCATTTCCGATGACAATCTGACCGAAAATCAGTCAGGATCCGATCGAAAATCGATCGGGATTGGATCGGACTCCAGTGCCGATCAGATCTTGATCAATTTTCGATCGGAATCCGATCGCCCGACGGTGAATCGACGACGACAACGATGAAAATCACATAGAAAAAATACTGTGCATTCTCCGTCATTGTGCAATTGCAATTTTAATCTGACGGCTGAGATACTATCACGCACGAAGTGCGCATCATAAGGTGCACAATAGATAAACGATATATATATATATATATATATATATATATATATATATAACCCTAATCTGCTGGGCGCTCAAATTGAGCGCCTAGCTTAAGCGATCCTCACGTGAACAGTGATTTTTGAGCGTTCAACAGATCCAATATATATATATATATATATATACACACGAAGTCGTTTTCCTGTGCGCAGGGTCAATGCGTGATCCTGCGCATCATGCTTTGGTGAACAATGATTTCGGTGTTCATCAAAGCATGATAAACGAAATAAATGCTTTATTCATCATGTCCGCGCAGTTGACACGCAGAGAAAGGAGCTTTATATATATATATATATATATATATATATATATATATATATATAACGAAATTTGGCCTTAATAAATAAATTACCATGAGAAATAAAACGCTAAGGCGCGTTGAGATGCCTCGTAATCTGCAGTTATGTTCCTGAGCGGTTCAAACCAGTCGGTAGCCACCACGATGCCGACGCTGCCCCCTTGCTTTTCCTAATTAATTAACAAAATATACATATATATGTATATTTAAAATTTAATTTTGTAAAATGTAGCAAAAAAAAAAAAATAGAATTTTATTGAGGTCGTTTTTACCTGGTATTTCTGTCTGTATATGTCTACTACAGTCGCGTGAGCCAGTATTATGTTATGGGCCGCGATATACGGTTCGATGGCCGAGTCGCCCGAAGAACAATTACCGAATGGATGCGAGCAACGATTGGGTGGGTATTCTCCGGTCATATATCCTTTAACAGCTACGACGTTGGGCTCGTTAAAGGTGGCCCAGTACTTTACTCGGTCGCCGAATTCCTTAAAACATATATTCGCAAAATATCCAAATTCCTCTCTGAAAAAATACTTTATTTATTCACTTCTTTTTCGAGAAAATAAAAAATGAAAAAATGGAGTTAAAAAAAAGGATTTAATTAATTACTGTATTTCAGAGTTCAACCATCCACCGTACTGTTCTTCCAGCTCTTGGGGAACGTCATAATGATTCAGGGTGACAAATGGCTGAATTCCTAATAAAATAAAATATTTTTAAAAATTAATTTTTATTCTTTTATTAAAAAATAAGTTTTGAAATTTAACAAGAAAAAAAAAATACCTTTAAGCAGTAAGGCGTCGATGAGTTTGTTATAGAAAGCAATTCCTAGCGAATTCATTCCTCCAGTTCTCCCTCCTGCCGAAATTAAAAATTAAATACCAATTTTTATTTTAAACCATTAATATATAAACTACTCACTTGGTAAAACTCTCGGCCATGATATAGAAAATCTATACGCGTTGACTCCAAGAAACTCCATTATATCAATGTCTTCCTGAAATAATAATAATAATAATAATAATATTTAAACAAATAAAAATAGAAATAGAAAGGTACCAATTTACCAAGTAAAGATGATAATGATCATCGGCTATGTCAGCGTTGCTAGCGTCGTCGATGTTCCCTTCAAAAATTAATACGAAAATGAAAAATAAATTCTTTAAACTAAAATTGGACCTTTTAAAATAAATTAATGGGGATCAAGCAATTATTTCGTACCAGGGATATGCGAAAAAACATCCCAATTGCTTAAGCTTTTATCGTCATCCAAGTAAGCTCCTTCGATCTGCATGCAATTTTGATTTACTCGGTCAATAATAAAATTGTATATGTACATAAATAAATAAATAAATATATCGATAAATGCGTACCTGAAAAGAGGAAGTCGAAGTGCCGAAGATAAACGAAGCAGGGAAGTGACTCCTTCGTAGTTCGCAAGCGGAGAGAGGGAGAAACTCAAGCAGCTGCAGCAGTAACAATTGCATAGCTAGTATCGCTGCTATGCCTGCTGAAATTCTCCTTATCCTCGTCATCTCCATCTCTATCTGTTAATCGAAGAGAGCCGCTAAAATTAATTAGAGGCGAAAGGAAGAAGAAGAATTGATAAGAAGTCGGCGTAGAAAATTCTTTCTTCCTTACTTCCCGATGTGGGATCTCCGTCGATCGATCGCCCACCAAGCGACGATGGCTTATGGATAAAAGGGGAGGAGGAGGAGGAGGAGGAGGAGGAGAAGTGTCGGTGGATGAATAAGAAAATATTGCCAACTAGTGAAGAAATTAAACAAATAATTAAGCTTTTCACGCAACATAATAAATCTGCAAGGCTGACTAAACAAATAATATTAATATATTTGTCACGTGCTGAGATATAAATATTTTAATTTTATTTTATTGTTTTAGATTTATAGTCGATTGATTAGTTGGTCGATGAGGAACTTAATTAAATTGGGAAAGTTAAAAGCTAACTGTTGGACTTGTAGTTCTAGTCAAAGGATCGACTTCATTTTCGGATAAGAAATTAGTTTTGGCGTTTGGATAAAAATTAAAACCAATAAAAATCAAATTATTGACAGAATTGTGCTGACTCATGAATAATAGAAAATCAGAAAGAAAGAAAATTATATATATATATTTTTTTATCGCGCTGACGGTTCTTCTTCTTCTTGGAAAAAATATTTTTATCGTGCAAGAATTCAGGATCAAATGTTTTAGTTTGCACCTGCATCTCCTTTCGCTGGATTGCTGCTGGTTTTTTTGGAGCTACTGAACTGGTTCGTCACGCTTTTGCCCATGAACTTCCCGGCTCTGCTCATGGCGCCAAGCCCGGTTCCGACGAATCCAACGCCGGCACCGACGCCGGTCTGCACCAAGTCTGCACCGGCGCCGAGGCCGGAGCCGACCAACCCGACACCGGCACCGACGCCGGTCTGCACCAGGTCTGCACCGACCCCGATGCCGGTGTCGACCATGCTGACGCCGGAACCGATCACCAAGGAAGCCGCCCTGCCGATGACAGCCGTCGTGCTTCCGATGACCCCTTCATCCTTCAGTTTCTTCCTATCCTCTAAAGCTTTCTTTTCTTCTTCCAGCGCTGCCAGTTGTTCTTCTTTTGTGAATGGATGGTACAATACCTGACGGAGGAAGAAAAACAAGTGCAATGCAATATGAACAACACTCTAGCTACTTAATTTAATTACACTGAGCAGGAAATAAATGCATGTGGTGCATAGTAAATTTTAACTGACCTTCACTGTGAGACTCCCTCTGTCCTTCTTATCCTTGATCTTTAGGGTGTCAAGTGAAGAAAGCAAACTCAGCTCGATCTCTTTGGTAACTTCAGGTTTCAGTTCCTGCAAACTTAATTTTGCAATGCCCATCCTTTTATCCTGTTGAAGTTTGTCTTCGTCATAAACCTGCAAAAAACCTCAATGAAGAGAAGATCATAGATCCCCACGGTGCACATGTTGTCATTTAGACAGAAGAACGACCTCAAAAATGATTGATTGTGTTTCCTCGTCCTCAGCGAACAGATCGAATGTCTCGTTCCACACAGGGTTGAGATTGTCATCGACGACTTTTGTTTTAACTTTGAACACTGGGCGAACGTATAAAACCACATACGGATCAGATTTTCCAACGAATTCTTGATTCTTTAAGCTGGTCGCTCTGACAATTGTTACTGTGAGCTTCCCTTGGGGTTTAAGCTCTAGCTCACTGCACAGCACAATAAACAGATTAATTTTTAAGATCATCATATGCATGTCAAAGAGGACAAACATAGCAAATCAATCTTATCCTCGAAATGTCATCTACACATTTAGATTAAAAAAAAAATGACATCGACGATTTTTCGAGTACGCATCAAATATGGCACGATTCATGTGGTATCTAAATTTATTTAACAATTCGAATTGAGGAAAGTAGTTTACAAATTAAGGTTTTTAGTTTAAAGTTTAGAACTGAACGTGAGCATAATTTTTGCAATCGGTGACAGGGTACTTAGATGAATGGAGTGAAACAAAAATCCTCATAATAGTTCTAAATATTCTAGATTTATTACTGATCAACGAGAAGGTAAATTTAGTAAGGTCGTCACTAACTATAGAAAGCTGACAATCAATAGTGAAAAGTGGCATCTAAGACTTTGATGACTATCATGTACTCTTAGGTTTGAATAAAAAATAAAGGAGGATCAATGCTCAAGCTCTATACATAGCTAAGCAATGCATTCAATTTCGCAAAAATGAAGCGATAACAAAAAGTGATAATTGCTTTTTGATGATTCATCAAACTATAGTTGTCAGTATCCTCCTGTGACAACGTCAAGTTGAACTCTCTTTTATGTCTTCAGTTAGCATCTAAGAGTTAGGCAACCCAGTTAGAGAATACTTTTGCCAAAAATATGTTATTTTAGTGTTTTCTGCCATATGATGGACTTGAAAAGTTAACTAAAGGAATCGACACAATAAGACAAACATTAATATTGTGCGCCTGAAAAAACCATTTGAAAGTATCTTAGTAATTTCAGCTCTCCATGGAGCAAACAATGAATACGGAGTGAGGTTGAATAGGAATAAGGTAACAGTAAATAAATGCTCAATGAGAACAGGTTAGAAGAAACCTCAGAAATAATAGATAAAAGAATTGAAAGATGTTATGGTATAACTCTAATAAGATAGGTTTAAAATGCAATACAACTTTCAGTTAAATATACCATTGCACGAGTACTCTACAAACCAAACTAAAATGATTGGCATACGGAAACACAAAATAGTTACCTAATATCGACATCTACTCCACCTAGTGGAACAACAATTCTGTGGGGCCATTCAAGCATGTCTGTGATTATCGAAGTGACAGTATCCTACATGAAAAGATTGATGAATATGAAAGGATATTACCATTTTTTATCCTTTGAAATGAGTATATCAAATTCAACTCACATCGATCATGTCTGAAAGGCCAGGGATAGCAGTGAGGCTCCCTCCCACAGCCTTCAATGTATAATCTATTCTAGGCTTTGGCTGAAAGGAAAAAGAAATTTTTTTTTGTCATTTCAAACATTGCTGATTATGTCAGCTTTATGCAAATATTTAGACCTGATGTAAGAACATACTGGTGCAGAGTAGAGCAACGGTTATAATAAGAACTGCCTCGGGTAACTGCTCATAAACTAAATTCAACATTTTATACAATGATTTCCCTGATCATTTTCTACATACCTCTGCAAGTAGTGCAACGACAACAGCAGAAATGCAGGGAATCTCTTCAGAAAGTTGAAATATAACACGTATTACGGTAAAGACTTGTAGATCCTTTAACTACACCCAGAGAAATATAGCAGCATCAAATTTACAAAGGCACAGAGAAATCAAGGACATAGTAGACTGTTAGAAAAATACAATTTGCTAAACTAACCTGAATAGGCAGTGAAGCAACCAGTGCGTCAACTCCAAGAATTATGCTCAGATCTCCACCCCATAGAAAATCAATATCCATTGTAAGTTGTCCTTTCTTGAGACACTGAACTCTAATACCTTTGGTAAAAGATGAATACGTCAAATGCAGTGTCAAACTTAATTCAGATAGAACAGCTAATTAAGTAGAAATTTCTCCTGTAGAATTACTCCTTTCCATAAAAATACTAGGAATACTTAAATGTGAAAATCTTATAAAACAAGAAGCATTTAGCTTAGATTACTAAAAACAGACTTCAGGCAGGCAAGAGTATTAAGACTACTGAAAAGAAGTAAATAAATCCAGGAAGCTTACTGAAAAGAAAAGATATGCACAAACTGATCAGTTTCTCTCGAGGAAGAAGAAAATAAGGAGAAGAAAGCATATCAATCCATTTAAGCATAAATAACCAATTATTCAACAGTGAGGTCAGCTCATATATATCATTTCACTGTAAAAACAACAAACTTATGAAAACAAGAATCTTAGAAGTTGGTAAAGTTAATGTATAAGATCTCATTATATAAGTTAAGAATATAATAACAGTCTCTGTGAAAAAATTTAAGCAATAGAACAAAAGCAAAATGGAACTAAATCATTCTAACAACCCAGCACCGTCAAACAAGTAGCAATTAGGAAATCATATAAAAAAATTATTAAATATAAAGGTAATTGATATTAGAAGTTAGAACTGCACCATAAACAAACCTTCAATTTTAGGTGGCACATTCCCAAGGGAGATCTTGCTGAACTTGAGTGACGATATTCCTGATGGCTTATAATCATCCAGTAATGGTTCGACTGTATCCTTGATTACCAGCGTTGCTGCCTCAAACCATGTAAACCAATAAATTAGATCCAGGCAGAATTTGACATTGATCAGACAATAAAATATCAAAATCATAAAGAATCAAATGACTATGGTCAGAGAATTAACACTGACTGATTATAATCAATCCATGTTCTATTTGTCAGAGAATGCATATGCCTACATTTGGGATAGCATCTGGATCGCTAGGATATATATGTGCTATCTTTTGTAATCCTACTATTCATTAGTGCATGATGCTTTTGAAGAGGTAGATTGGGTTTTCCTTCATTCGCCAAGAATTTCTCATCATACTGAATGGTTCTTGTCCTGTACACCTTCATATTAAATAATTCAAAATTTGATCACTATTACCTTCCATTTTTAATTCATAATATATATATTTCAATCTCTTCCCAGATAATATAGATTACTTTCTCTTTTATTCTTCCTTACCAAACGTTCCATTTACATTCTTTTTCAAACCTAAGAAGTCTGGTCTAAGCGTCTATTCCCAGTCCATATGACAAACAAGTTGATAAAATTCATTTATGCCCTCAGGTTCAACCTGAAAAGGGTTAATCAGGTTAAAATAAAATAAACAGAGCAGCTTTACTGAAGACAACATGTATTAGTCAGCATATTCCCATGGCCAGTTAACTTTTATATATCATCAAGTGACAAATGAACCAACGTATATGCCTCCTACAACTAAACAGCCTACCAGTGACAATCCTACTGAAGAAAGACAATGCACAATCACTCACAACTTATTCAACATTACACATTATACTACATACAAGGCACCTGGGCCTGTAGGTTGTTAATGGATGATTGGATAGATCACTCTGTAATCCTGTATAAAGATGTCAGAGTGGTCAGAGTTAAGATTGTTTTGTGATTAATAAATATACTTGAAACCCAATGCGAGAATATAGAAGAAAATTTTCTTTTCATTGCATGATCTTTCTAGTAGAAAATGCCACAACACTGCCAAAAAATAAAGCATCAAAAAAGAAAAAGGCTCTGTCAGCATTGTTATTCCAACGATCGAATCTTGCTGTGATCTTGTAAAAATAGAATTAAAGCTCTGCTGATGTTTTCAATCTTGGAATAGCAGTACAACTCTAAACAAGTAGTAGTTAAGCTTACTTCTGCAATAAAGGGCCACATTTTGCCTAACAACTTGTTTAGCCATTTCACCTGAAAACATTGAAACATGACTTCACCAAACAAAGTACATGTTTAAAACTGAACCAAGTGAATAAAAGAACTAAAGGCAGAAGCAATACAACAGCAAAGAGACCAAATTGAAAAGCAAACTAAAGTGTCTTTGCTTAGATTACAAATTAGTCCAAAGATGATAAGATTTTGTGGTCTTTGTCTCCATTTGTGTGTTTTTTTCCTTATTAGACAGAAAGCAAATAAATAGTCGACAAATCATTATAAAAGGAATCAGATAACACTTGGTTTTAACACAATTCCGGATGAAAAGAAATTTAATAATATTTATTTTCTTAATATGACCTCAAATACATAAATTATCCACGAATTAAAAAGTCAACACCAAGTGGAGTACACTTCAAAATTATCAGCTAGTTCCAATACTGAGAGCATCCATAGACTTTGTGAGAACTATTTCTCACTGTCATTATCTCTCTTCTTCCTCAATTGGCATCAGCAATTTGAAAGTCCACTCGAATTTTTGTGAGATGTTATAAATTACAATAAGACTGCGACTTGATATCCAACATGACTAAAATAACTGAATGGATCATATATTTCAGATGTATGCTCTTTGAAAAATGTTTGGGTTTTTATGATCAATATTGGGCAATAACCTGTTCAAATGCAGGAAATGAAACCCATTCAGGGTAGTTGTCACCACAAAGTTTCTTCAACTCATCTCTGCCCAAAGACGCAAGAAGTTTTATATCAGCAGCCTGCAGAGAAGTGAATGTGAGCAATAATATACAGATCTTGCCTTTTTCAAATCCTAGAATATTATAATGTGAAGAAACATAATGCACTCAATGCGAAAGATAAAGTGCTAGACCATACACGATAGATATACTACTACAATCACTATTAGCCTAGGCACGAACAATATGTTGTTATACAAAACGAATTAAACCATAGAGCCACCATATATCAAGAACCTTGATTAATTAGTTACGGATTTGTGCTTAATAAATGAGTCTTAATCTCCAAGATAAAACCAAATTTGATGGAGGACTTAGTCATCATTTCCTAGAATAATTTGATTTTCATAAAATGTTTTGCTCGAATTTACAAGCTGTCACGAAGCAAGCAATTTTTACAGAAGTGGCCGGGCATTCAAAATGACGACGTATTATTTATAAGCATCTATTTCAAGTGCTAATAAATGCTTAATATTATAACTTGAAACCTCCCAAAACCAAGGGCGACAGTAGATAAGCCCAAAATCAAATAGATGTCCAGAATAGGTGCATATATTGGCCCTTTTCATATTGTCGGGTTGCAATTTCTAAGATAACTGGCAATAGACCCTGAAATAAAAGCTTGATGTCTGTCAAAGCTGGTGCTAAACCATTCTAAGCATTTCATTTACCCTGTAAAATATGTATACCATGCTCTGTAAGATAAATATACCACCCTAAGAATGCTAGACAACTCGGAGAATTGCCAGATTAAAAAGGAAATCCGTCTATAATTGTCATGACAACTTTGCTTGGTACGGTCATTCCCACACAAAACCAGTTTACAGCTGGTATGCCCGCAGGCTGATCGCATACTGTTCAAGGCGACCTTAGAAATTCTATCATAATTCCTGATCCAAATCTCAATTTATGCACGTCATCCTTTAGCGCAGGGACCTTGCACTAGTCTACTACGTCTCTTTTCAATT